>JARQOC010000013.1:2801107-3108277 GCA_033576535.1 Allobates femoralis | reverse complement strand
CATACACGGCTCATGTTTAAATGATAAATGTTTTGTAGTACAATGTGACATCAGGCATTAATCATTATTATGATACAATAATCAAGATATTTAGATAGAACATAATAATAATATTCAGCACATTCTGCATTAAACTACTGGACTCTATTATATATTTTAGGAGTCGGAGTCAAGCGATTTTCTACAGACTCCAACTCCGACTCCACCAAAATGAGTTCCGACTCCGATTCCACATCCCTACTAAAAATAATAAACATTCAGAGGCCTGGGTATGGGAATCCACAGAAAAACAAATCCAAAACCTGTTAGTGCAGTGCAGCTTTAAAAGAGTCCTGAATGTCCAGAGAGCTGCATCTGCACAATAAACAATAGTTCAGTAAATGCTGGCAGGGCACAGGATGCTTACGTGACACAGGACTGGGGAAACAGAAGCAGAGTCAGGGAACTAAACACAGGCAACTGAAAGCAGGAGAGCAGCTGGAGGCAGGGGAGTTTGCTGGACTCCAATCGCAGTTGCCGGAGAAGCAGGAGCCGACTGGTAAAGCAACAGGGAGACACGAATTCAAATAATAGGTTTATAAAGGAAGAGAGGAGGATCACATGACCAAGAGCGAAGCAGCGGACACCATCTTGAAAAGGGGCAAGATGCACAGAATGCCAATAGAAGGTCCAAATGTCTAACACAATGCAGGGACCGGTGTCTCCATACAGTAGGCGTCTGGAGCTTCATCACCAACAAAGGCCGAAGTACCAAGGACTAAATAGATTTCAGTAATGTGTTCTATACTTTTACCTGCGTCATTTCACATTTAATTTATGGACATCTATGGTGATTTTTTTTACTTGTGTGGATTGGATGGGTTGTTATTGACATCTGGTGAGAAATTCATATCAATAGCTCCTTTAGAAATAGATTTACCTAGAAAATTGGTGACGTGTTCAATACTTATGTTTATACACATTTTCCACTTCAGTGTTTCTCACTCTTTTCGTTGGACGTTTTTATGGTCACTGACGAACAATTATAAACATTTCAGAAGTTTTTAACACTTTTCATGACAAATCCATGAAGATTCTGCACAAACTGAACATTCCCAGCTCTGAACCCGATTTCTCCGTCTTCTTCCCTCCCCCTCCTCCGGCGGCTGGATCACGTCTTCTGGGCAGATACCGACCGTCTCATCAAGCCTCTGAGGTGTCACAAGTTCTGGTCTCATCAAGACTCGGAGGTGTCACAAGTTCTGGTCTCATCAAGACTCGGAGGTGTCACAAGTTCTGGTCTCATCAAGCCTCTGAGGTGTCACAAGTTCTGGTCTCATCAAGACTTTGAGGTGTCACAAGTTCTGGTCTCATCAAGACTCGGAGGTGTCACAAGTTCTGGTCTCATCAAGACTCTGAGGTGTCACAAGTTCTGGTCTCATCAAGACTCTGAGGTGTCACAAGTTCTGGTCTCATCAAGACTTTGAGGTGTCACAAGTTCTGGTCTCATCAAGACTCGGAGGTGTCACAAGTTCTGGTCTCATCAAGACTCTGAGGTGTCACAAGTTCTGGTCTCATCAAGACTCTGAGGTGTCACAAGTTCTGGTCTCATCAAGACTCTGAGGTGTCACAAGTTCTGGTCTCATCAAGACTCTGAGGTGTCACAAGTTCTGGTCTCATCAAGACTCTGAGGTGTCACAAGTTCTGGTCTCATCAAGACTCTGAGGTGTCACAAGTTCTGGTCTCATCAAGACTCGGAGGTGTCACAAGTTCTGGTCTCATCAAGACTCTGAGGTGTCACAAGTTCTGGTCTCATCAAGACTCTGAGGTGTCACAAGTTCTGGTCTCATCAAGACTCTGAGGTGTCACAAGTTCTGGTCTCATCAAGACTCGGAGGTGTCACAAGTTCTGGTCTCATCAAGACTCTGAGGTGTCACAAGTTCTGGTCTCATCAAGACTCTGAGGTGTCACAAGTTCTGGTCTCATCAAGACTCTGAGGTGTCACAAGTTCTGGGTTTTATCACTTTTTGAGGTTCTCAATGAGTCGAGATCTAGGGACTTTCCTCGTCATGGACCCAAAATGTCAATGTTTTGTTCCAAGAGCCACGTGGTTCTCACTTTTGCCTTGTGACCAGGACTCCATGGAGGGGGAAGCGTCATCACTACATTGTCCTGGATGATGGAAGAAGTTGTGGAGGTTGTTTAGATCTAATCCGTTATACCCCTGATCTTAGGTGCATGAATGACCCCCCTCACATATTATGAGTGACCTCCCCCAGGACCATGTAATAGGCATTGGTTTAATATAAAATCAGAGTAATTAAGTCACCGCTGATCCCGTCATTCCTCTCAGACGCATTACAAATCTGTTTAAGCCACAAATATCCCCTCGGGAGAGTCTTACTCCAGTCTTACTGGAATTGGTCCAAATACATAGAAATTGTAGGATTGAGCGGAGTCCTACAGAAGTGTCAGTTCACAGAGCCTATTCCAATGGTCTGACTGAGGCTACAGAGATACAGGGAAGGGGGAGTAAAGAACGGGTATGTAGGGTAGAAAAGTATAGAAGGACAGAGTAGGATCCTAAAGGGAGTCAGAGGAAGGAAGGTGATACACCCCCAGGCTATGGGGTACTCAGGAATCGGGCCGGTGCTGTCTGGGATCACGGTAGTCGTGACCCGGTCCCGTGGCCTGGAATCAGTCCAAAAAAGGGGTTATTTACAGGGGATGATTTGTCGTGACGCCACCTGGGGTATGTAGTTAGTAAAACCACCGCTGCCGTATTACTCCTGGGGACGGTGACTTGGGGCAGCGTGGATGGTAAGCCCTCCTCGGGACGGGCTGAGAGTCCCCAGGGCAGGAGTAGTTGGGATGGATGGATGTAGTGAGGGGTTGTGCTGGTTACAAGTCACTTACTTTGCTGCTGCAGCTCTCCACTTCGCTGGGTGTCTCAGTGCTGGACGTAGTGCTGAAAACAAAGTAGTTTCAAGCAGGAGTGAAAGTAATCCAGTCTTAAGTAGCAGTTACAATGGGCCACAGTTCTTTCCAGCTACAATTTACACTTCAGCACTGCTGCGGGTTACCCACAATGTGCAGCTCAGGTAGCTTTCTGTGTTGATCCCTCAAAGTCCTTTCAGGCCCTTCTCTCAACTTTCACGTAATACCTCACTCACGGGTTTGGTCCGGCTGTCTCAGACTCACGGGTGAAGAATTTTCCCTTGCAGTCAGGGTCACCAGTCCTATTGTGACAACTGTGCTCCTCTGCCGTAGTGGTAAGTTAGGCTGCAGCACATAATGTCTCTGACCCCCACCGATGTGTCTCGTGATTAGGGTATAGAATCCCCGGTCACCTCATCAGAGCCGGTTTTCTGGTGTCGGCCTAGTCCTCCAGTGTCCCAGGTTCAGGTATTTGGGCACACCAGGCTCCTTCTTTCTGTCACTGTGCTAATGGTTCCTCCACGCAGCACAGGTCTATCTGGCTGCCGGGCCCTTGTCCTCCCACCGTCCTTAGCTGTGGGGTCTCTTTCCAGTCTTTCCCCTTCCCTTCGCTTCCAGGCTGTGGAGCAGGCTTTCTCTCCAGGGGTCTGTGCCTTACAGGAATCTGCGCCTCCAGGGAGCCTGAAACTGTCTGGGAAATGTCTTTCTGTTTCTGCTCTGCTGTTCTCAACTCTTTTCTTCTGCTCTGGTCTCCGTCTGCTCTACCCCTGTGTGTTCCTGTGTTTTGTTTAGGTCATTCATCCCACTTTGTCAGTGTCCTGCCTACACTCCACCCACTGTGCTACTGACTCACCGTAGCCGGGTTCCAGACGTCGCAGGCGTCTTCTTCTCCTTGTCGCGGAACCGCGCCTGCGGCTGTGGGGCCCGGTGGTCCAGATCAACGGGGGAATGGCTGAACAGTTAAGGGGTTAAATCTTTCGTGACGCCACCTGTGAGAGTCCCGGTGATGTCCACCGGCGCTGCTTGGGCCTCCGGGGGATGGGATGCAGCAAGATGGGACTCCCCACAGGATGAGCGGGAGTCCCCGGGACCAGGAGCTGCACAAGATGTTGTGAGGCAGCTTTGTAAGGTCCAGGAATTAAAGCGCAGACACATCAAAGTCTTTTAGGTACCTTTACTGGTGGATAGCAGGTACACTCGGACCGGGTGATGAGGCTGACACTTCTGGAGGTTCACAGCAAGCAGTGGTGTAGGCTTCCTTTCTCTGTAGTTCTAGTATTAAGGTCGGGAGGATGTGGAATCCAGCCGGACCGGGCAGTAGGGTCAGTGGAACGTATTCACCTGGGTGACTGCACTGAGGGCACTGTAAAAGGGTGATGATAATTCTATCTTCTTCCCTGGGCTCTCGTTGGTAGGTGCGGCAGGTGAACAGGGGGCTAGACTCCCTGTGAAGTGTGCTGGTTCCCTGTGGTGGCTATGTAGCTCTCACAGCGCGGTTCCAGTAACCGGATGATGAGGGAGGGAGTTGGGGTTACTCCAGTGTCCCTGAGAGGTGTTCTCCTTTCCTCTGACCCCAATTGCAAGGGTCTCTCAATGTGCAGGTGTGCTGGTTTGGGCCTGGTAAAGCTCCACAACCGGTGGTTGCACACGTCCTGCAGCTCTTCTAGCGTCTGCACACTCTGCTGTTTCTCCCTCCAAGACCCTATTTATAGGGGGAACTGGCTCAAGGTGACCAGTGGAGCTCCCCCTAGAGGCCTGGGGTGAAACAGGTGTTAAAGGTGTTACTAAGGTGTTTTGGTGAGTGATGCTTGCTGTTACTGCTCCATTCATGTACCAAGGGTTCTGTGGTGCCCAACAGGGTGCCAGGGTGCCACATTCCCCCTTAGTTAACTTCAGTTCTCCCGGACTGAGCAAAAATTTTTTCTTTTACATCTTACCACTAAACATTTTATAAACAGTTATAACAGGTATTTACAGAGTCTTAAGGAAAAATACAAAATTCACTGAAAAGGAAGGGAAAAATATGAAAAAGGTGAAAAACAGTCCATACGGCACTAGTCCATCTGCCGCAGGCTGGAAAAGGTAAAGTTTTGGTCACACAAGTCCTGTGACAATTGTCCAAGTTTATGAAAAAGGGAAAAAGGAGTAAAGTCCACAAATACACGGTACACATTTTAAACTTTATACATTCCCTATGGGTGTCTCTGCTTGGGAGGCCGGTACTAACCTTTTCACCCTACCAGGCACTTTCTGTCCCCAACTTAGTATACTTGGGACAGAGCCCAGTTCCTCCACCCTTCTGTACACTACTTTTTACAGTTTTTGAAGCCAGTTGCTATTTACATTTGTTAACAGGTACTATATTCCACTACATTTTATACCCATTCTCCATACTTGTTTGGGGGGTGTCCTAATGTACTACGTGTGGATTTGCGGAGTGTGGGTGCCTCAAAAGCTGTGTCTGTAGTGCACAAACTGGTTGGTTCTCTACTTCTGCTACGTGTTTCAGTAATACCATAGTAAGAACGTAGTCTATTTACGGGACTATCCTCTGTTAAAGGTGGTAGTGTAGGTAATTGTCTACGAGTACTTTGTCTTACTGTGAGACTAGCAGGTTCACCGATTACAGGAATCTCAGGTTCCAAGATAACAGGCTGCATCTCTTGCACTTGAACTTCTTCTTGTTGAACTGGTTGGATAGGTAATGGTTGCTGATCTTCTACAGGTTGGTAGAAATGCATAACTGTTATGATGAATGCACCATTGCATTGTGGCCAGTCGACTGGTAAATATCCAATGTCTGTATGGACAAGATTCTCTTTAGGTTCTTCAACAGTAGTTACTACAGGGTAACTGGTTACTTGAGGTTTTAACTGTGTTGGACATTTCTTCAAGTGATCCCTAGAAACAGTTGTGAAGGTAATTCCTTGATCTTTGCTGATAACACAAGTTTTTGAGTTGCTATGTTGTGATGGCATAACGGTGTAGGGTTCTGATTCCCAATTGTCATCAAATTTGTGAGTTTTTCTTTTTCTTTTTAGCACTTAGTCACCTGTAGCTAGAGGTTCAGCTGAGGCGTGCTTGTTGAAGTCTTTTTCTTGTTTGGTTCTACTGATTTCTAGGTTTCTTTCTACGCTCTCTTGTACTTTGTGGTACTGCTCTTGGCGTTGACTGATCCAAACTTCATCAGAAGAATCTTGTGTGGGTTCGATGGTTCCCACCTGTAAGTCAATAGGTAATTTACCTGGTCTTGCCCGCATCAGGTAAGCAGGTGTGTAGTTGGTTGAACTGACAGGTATGTGGTTGTAGATATCCACAAGGTCTGGAAGTTTTTCAGGCCATTGGTTCCTCTCTTCAACTGGTAAGGTTTTGAGCATGTCGATGACAATGTGGTTAATTTTCTCACATAAACCGTTCATCTGGGGATGATATGGTGTGGTCCTGATCTTCTTGCACCCATATAGCCCTAGAAACTCTTGGACCAGAGCTGATTCGAAGGCTGGCCCTTGGTCAGTCAAGACTTGGTCTGGATACCCATGGGGGCGACAGAAGTAACTCTGGAACGCTTTGGCTGCTACCTCTGCAGTTAAGTCCTTAACTGGAACTACTACCAGGAATCTTGAGTAGTGGTCAACAATGGTGAGAGCGTAGGTGTACCCGATTCGACTTGGGGTAAGCTTCACGTGGTCGAGAGCAACTATCTCAAGAGGTTTGGTGGTAACAATTGGCTGCAACGGAGCTTTCTGACTTAGATGGTCTTTCCTTCGAAGGTGACATGGTCCACAGTTCTTACACCATTTGTCAATTGAGCCTCTCATACCGACCCAGTAGAACCGATCCTTCAGGAGTCTCTCCAGCTTCTTCCATCCAAAGTGTCCGGCATCATCATGGTATGCTTCCAGGATCATTTGGACTTCAGTCTTGGGAACTACAATCTGCCAGATGAGTTCGTGTGTTCTGGGGTTCAGATACCTTCTGCATAGTTTACCTTGGTAGACAAACAACCTCCCTTTTTCTTTCCACAGGCGTTTAGCATTTGGTGAGGCATCAGGGTCCATGTTGACGTGTTCTTGAGTAATCAGCTCTCTTACTAGGCTGACATCTGGATCGTTAGCTTGAACCTCCTTCCAGTCATGGTGGGGTAAAGGGTTCACGGTCCTCTCTACACGTTTCTGGTTCACCTGATGACACGTTGCTGTACCCGTACGGTGGAAAGCAGGTAGTTCAATCTCTTCCAGGTCATCTATGTCTTCTCCCTCTTCAGGAAGATGAGGCATTCGGGACAGGGCATCAGCATTGCCGTTCTTGTGACCTGCCCGATACTTTACAGTGAAGTCATAGTTTGAGAGTCTTGCTACCCAACGCTGTTCTAGGGCTCCCAGCTTTGCAGTCTCTAGTGTGTTAGAGGATTGTTGTCAGTGAAAGCTGTGAACGGGGCGGATGCCAGGTAATGCTTGAAACGTTCTGTGATCGCCCAGACCAGGGCCAGGAACTCTAGCTTGAAGGAGCTGTAATTCTCCGGGTTCCTTTCCGTGGGACGGAGCTTCCTGCTGGTGTAGGCTATCACCTTCTCCTTTACCTGTTGGCGTTGAGCTAGGACTGCTCCTAGGCCTTCATTGCTTGCATCAGTGTACAGTAAAAACGGGAGATTGTAATCAGGATAAGTCAGGATTTATTCCCCTGTTAAAGCATCTTTCAGCTTCTGGAAGGATTGTTCCTGTTCTGGTCCCCAGTGGAACGGGGGTCCCCTGATCTTGCCGTTTTTGGATTGACCTACTAAGAGATCTTGCATGCGTGCTGCTATCTTGGTGTAGCCTTTGACGAATCGTCAGTAGTACCCGACCAGTCCTAGGAATTGACGTACCTCTTTGTGATTGGTTGGTGCTGGCCAGTCTTTGATGACGGTTACTTTATCCGGATCCGGTGCTACGCCTTCGGCACTGACCACATGTCCTAGGTATTGGACCTTGGGTTTCAGCAGGTGGCACTTGGACGGTTTCAGTTTCATCCCGTACTTGGACAGTGACTCGAACACTTCACTCAGGTGTTGGAGGTGATCTTCATAGGTCTGGGAGTAGACAATGACATCATCAAGGTATAACAAGACAGTCTCAAAGTTCTTGTGGCCCAAACAACACTCCATCAGCCTCTGAAATGTTCCTGGGGCATTGCACAACCCGAATGGCATACTGTTGAACTCGCAGAGCCCCATGGGAGTAGTGAAGGCTGTCTTCTCACGATCCTCCTCTGCAACGGCAACCTGCCAGTACCCACTAGTAAGATCTAATGTGGAGAAGTAGTTGGCAGATTTGAGTGCAGCTAGTGACTCCTCTATGCGGGGTAACGGGTATGCATCCTTGTGTGTGACTTTGTTGATTTGTCTGTAGTCTACGCACATTCTCATACTACCATCTTTCTTTTTAACCAGGACCAGTGGTGCTGCCCACGGACTACAGCTATCTCTAATGACTCCTGCATTTTTCATGTCCTGAAGCATCTCTTTTGCTTTTTGGTAGTGAGTGGGTGGTATAGGCCTGTACCTTTCTTTGATAGGTGCATGATTGCCTGTGGGGATATGGTGTTGTACCCCTTTAACCCTCCCAAAGTCAAGTGGGTGTTTGCTGAACACTTGCTCATACTCCTGAACTACCCGGTATACTCCATTTTTCTGGTGAGAGGGTGTATTGTCAGTTCCTACACTGAGGTCTTGACACCATTTCTCTAACTGATCTTTGGAGTGAGGGGGTTCATCAGTGACTGTTTGGGCTGAGGATTTTACATCAATCACAGCATCATCTTTTACTTGGTACAATTTTGCGACAGTTGCATATCTTGGCAGTTTGACTTCGTCATCACCATAATTTAATATGCGTACGGGGACCCTCCATTTTCTCACGTCGACTAACCCTCTGGCTGTCAAGAGCGTAGGACTACTGTCAGACATTACAGGCTCCACCACAGCCTGGTAGTCCTGCCCTCTGAGGCCTATGGCTGCTCGACACCAGATCATCATTTCACTTCTGGGAGGTACCACAATTGGAATGGGATCTGTGACCCGTACACTGCCAATTTCACCATTTGACAATGTTACCTGTTGTTGATAAACCAGAGCTCTGATCTGCTTTTGGATAGCCCTCTTCTCTCTTGGTTTACCAGCATCAGCACTCTGTTGGAGTAAAAACAACACTTCATCGATGCATTTAACCATGACATTGGTACCCAATATTACGTGAGGATCCTGCTCATATGGTTTGTCCTGAACCACTATGATACCCTGGTTCTTCAGCTGCACCCTCCCCACCTTTACTGTAGCTTCCCATTGTCCCTTTCTCTACTGTAACTATTATACCATTAGTTGCTTCAATGTTCAGATCGGGGTTTGGGGTTCCAGCTTAACATCTGGCCAGAACCGTTTGTAAAGGATACTCGGGATGGTTGTCACCTGGGATCCAGTGTCTATCAACGCTGTGGTAGCGGTGCCATCGATGATGATTGACAAGTACGGACGGTCTCCCACGTACTTGTACTCCCAGTTGGTTGGGCCTGGACAGTCTACTCCTGGGGTTAGCCCTTCTCGCCCAGGGGTTGCTCGTTTAAAGGACTGGATTGGTAGGTACGTCCTTCTTTGTCGCTCTTTTGACTGGCGCGGCGTCTGTCAGGGCTGTAGCGATCTGTAGGTTTTCCTCGCGGCGGCGGTGTCTTCTTCTTCATCCACGGGATGTCGTCGGGGCTGTCAGCGAGCTGGATCTTGTCCGATGACCTTGCTTCTGTCTTAAGTCTTCTTTCACCTCGGAGCTTGGCCATGTCCTTCATTAGCTGCTGCACATTGGCGCACAGTTGATCAAACCGGTCAGGTGTTATAGTCTGTGCGCTAGACTGAACCGTAGGGATTGGAGATGCTGCTGCCGCCACGGAAGGGGTGTTAGTATACTGCGGCTGAGAGTTTAGATCGGGCACTGTAGGGAACTGCTGTCCTCGTACTGTTAAGTGTCTTAGGGCCCCTTTACACACGGCTACATTTCTAGGGTGGCTACAGGTAACTTACTGGTTGCAGTGAAATCATGGAGACAAGGTTCTATCTTGTTGCTGTGTACAAATGGAATCATCTCTCCATGATTTCACTGCAGCCAGTAAGTTACCTGTAGCCACCCTAGAAATGTAGCCGTGTGTAAAGGGGCCCTTAAGGTGTCAAACTCTGCGTCAGGGTTTTGCAGGGCCCACCAGGGTGCCTGTATCTTATCATCAGGTAGCCTAAAGGTACCGTCACACGCGTCAATATTGCATGCAATTTCACTTGCAATTTGCTGGTTGCAGTGAAATCATGGACACATTGTTCTATTTTGTTGCTGTGTACAAATGGAGCAATGTGTCCATGATTTCATTGCAACCAGCAAATTGCAAGTGAAATTGCATGCAATATTGACGCGTGTAACGGTACCTTAAGTCCCACAACAAATTGTCCAATTAACGCTTTGTTTTCATCTTTAACACCATCAGGGTCGACTTGTTTTAACAGTCTCAGTGCTTCTTGTAAGCGCAGTGCATAATCCAGGACACTCTCCTGTGCCCCTTGTTTACAATGGTAAAACAACAGTCTTAGTTCGGCTTCGGTGTGATGTTCAAAAACCCGGTTTAATTTAGCAAATATCTGCTCCACAGACTCCTGAGCTTCTATAGACCAGTGTCGGGTCTCCAGCTCTGCTGCATCTGTTAATTGTCCCATTATAACTGAAGCTCTCTGCTTACCGGTCATGGCGTACATATCCAGGGTACCGGGTTTACCGCTGTACTTTGGTAACCAGGCCGCATTTGGGACGTACGGCAGAGATATCGGCATAATCGGAGCAGGTTGCTGTGGCACGCCGCCGGCAAGTGGCTGACCGACCGGGGGTACGTTTGGTGGCCCCGGTGGAACAACCGGTGGATATACTTGCGGGGATACCGCGTCGCCGGACTCCGAGCCATTCATCCTCGCTCCCCCTTAGTTAAGCGCGGCCAGTCCTTTCGATTTTGACGGAAGTTGTCGGCCTCGCAGTGAGGAGTGAGTCACCGCGGGAGTTTCCGGTTCCTGCTGCGTTCGGCGGAACTCGTCAGAGCGTGGGGCGGGGCCTATCTTCGCGCCCTTTGCACAGTAACGCCCTTTCTTTTCCCGCCTTTTGCGCAACAATGGCGGTTCAAATGTACAGTTCGATAATCACAGTCATTAAATAGCACACAATACCCATTGGGAAACGGGTCTGCTCGTATCCTGTTCGTGATCGCCAATTTCTGACTCACTGTTGCCGGGTTCTCAGGTCTCGGGCGTTGCTTCCCTCGTCACGGTTCCGCACCTGAGGCTGTGGGGCCCAGTGGTCAGATCAAAAGGGGATGAACGGATGGGATTGATTCTTGTTTGTCGTGACGCCACCTGCGGGGGTCCGGTGATGGCAACGGCGCTGCTTGGGCCTCCGGGGGATGTGCGGCAGCTAGATGGGACACTCCCCACAGGATGAGCAGGAGTCCCTGGGGCCAGGAGCTGCACTGGATGGAATACGGCAGCTCGGTAGTTGCTACGTGTTAGTCCAGGAATGATGCACGGACACAGAGTCTTTTGGTACCTTTACTGGTGACAACAGGTACACTCAACCGGGCGATGAAGTTGACAATCCTGGAGGTTCCACAGCAAGCAGTGGTGTAGGCTTCCTTATATACACTGTTCTGGTGAGGTCTGGTGGATGTGAAATCCTGCCGGACCGGGTTGCACGTTCTGGTGAGATGTGATTCACCTGAGTTTGCTGCACTGAGGGCACTATAAAGGGATTAGGTAATATTACTCCTCTTTCCCTGGGCTCTCATCTGTTGGTGCTTCAGGTGTACAGGGAGCTAGACTTCCTGGTTGGGGTGCTGGTTTTTCTGCAGCCTGCGATGTGGCTCCTGCAGCTCGGACCCAGTGACCGGATGGTTAGGGAGAGTTAGACAACGCTTTTGTCCTTGTGAGGTAATTGACCCCAATTGCAAGGGTCTCTCACTCTCCGGGTGTGCTGGTATGGGACTAGTGTGGCTCCAGTACCAGGTCAGCTCTCCTAGCTGTTCTCAGTTCTAAAGCGACTGCACACTCTCCTGTTTCTCCCTCCAAGACCCATATTTATAGGGGGAACTGGCTTAAGGCAATCAGTGGAGCTCCCCCTAGAGGCTTGGGGTGAAAAGGGGTGTTAAAAGGTGTGTTGTTAGTTGTGAGATCTGGTTGCTGTGTACATTCCATTTGTGTACCAAGAGTTCTGTGGTGCCCCAACCAGGGTGCCAGGGTGCCACATTTTCCCCAGAGACTTCTCCCTGTGAGGATTATTTCCAGAGACTGGCTTGTTTATGTTTCCGTGCTAGAACAATTCCTAAAGACTTTCAGGTATTCCTGTTTGATAAACCTGATCATTTGCTGCACTTCTCATGATATCTGCACGTGTGTTAATGACAAGACTTCACCTTAAACTTGGTTTCAGTGTTGTCTGCGCTCCCATTTGCTAATAGATCCCTGAGTAATCGTACAGTATATTAGAACCGGCTATAGACTCTATGTGTCTGGATAATCCAGACCGGAAAATAAGCCCTGAGGTGGAGACATGGAGGGAACCACTGCAGAGTCACAGGGAAATATCAAGCAGAACATAGATTTATAATGTAAGTAAGTGAACCCATGCACAGCGGGACACTCAGAAGGAAGTGGAAGCTTGTGTGGCGCCACACTGGTCAGTGTGCCACTAAGGGGTTCTGCACCTAGACCAGTGTGGGTGGTAGCCCTGTGTCCGATGAAAGGGGAGGTTGATATCTTGCTTTCACCCTTCATCCACACACACTTAGCTTCAGGGGACCAACTGGCGTTTCTAGCGTTCCAAGGTAACCGATCCCAGGGGAAGGTTATAAGAGGGGTAGTGGAAGGCTGGAAGTAAAACCAGAAAGAGTTAGTACGTCTGAAGAGAGAGATAGAGGAGGACCCTTCAGGGGGATGCACAGGAAGGGCACCCAGAAAGAGTGGTGACCCAGGAGAGAAGGGGAGCCTGAGGGTGTAGGTACACACCTGGCGTCAGATTGTACACCTACCGATCTGGGAGGATTCCAGCCCTTAAAGCGGAGAACCTGCTCCGGGA
The DNA here is from genome assembly GCA_033576535.1 of Allobates femoralis. Lineage (NCBI taxonomy): Eukaryota > Metazoa > Chordata > Amphibia > Anura > Aromobatidae > Allobates > Allobates femoralis. Next base: position 3,095,240 of record JARQOC010000013.1, on the reverse strand, counting down.
GCAAGTTCAACTCTGAGCCGCCAACACCGGTCGGGTCCAGGAGAGTTCAACCCTGGGACTCCTGCTAAACCATGACACAAAGAGTCAGGACCTGCATAAAGCCTCAAAGGTAGCGGCAATCCGTAGAGGACTCTTATCCTAGTCAAGACAGGAACAGGAGGCCGAGCTAAGTTTCAAGCCAGCCAGCGCTTCAACGTTAAAGAGGGCAAAGAACGGAGTTTAGAGGGACACTCTCCAAAGCCACATAGAGACACTCCATTCATCGGTCACTACCCAGGCCAGCTACTCGTCATTGTGTGTTTATCAAGTGACCAGTAAATACCCGTGCAGAGCAAAGAAAGCCTCTCTTGTCTTATTTCAGTCGACGTACAGAGCTGCTACCGCAACAACCAGCACAGCAGCAACTCTGCCCTGGGGATCATACTCCGCCTGCAGGGAGCAAGACCAACTGGCTGCAATACCATCATCTCCAGAGGTCTGACAGCGGCGCTGGTGCATTCACCAGGAACTGCAGGTGGCGTCACGAACAATCTGTTTTATTATTTTACTTCTACACATTTCAGTGACTACCACCGGATCTGGGTATAGACCACCGGTGACAACATACAGTAGCAACGCCCGGAATCCGAGTACCCCGGCTCCTGGGTGAGTAACTTCATCTTTCCGTTATAAGAAGAGATGTAAAGACAGTTCAACTTGATGCCTCACACGGTCGGGACTGAGGGCTCAGGATCAGAGAAGTCCTCACCAAGGAGGACTGTAAGGGCTCAGATAGCAGAAGGTTTTCCTCACCAGGAGGACTGAGGGACTCAGAGGAGAGAAGTTCACCAGGAGGACGAGGGCTCAGATAAGAGAAGTCTCACCAGGGAGGATGAGGGATCGATAGGTCCTACCAGGAGGACTGAGGGTCAGATTAAGCAGAATCCTCCACCAGGAGGATGCCAGATAAGAGGAGTCTCCGAACACCAGGAGACTGGGCTCAGATCAATGCCTCACCAGGAGGACCGATGGCTACAGATTCAAGGAAGCTCCATCCAGGAGGACTGAGGGCTCAGAAGAGAAGTCCTCAACTACAGGAGGGAAAGAACGGCTCAGTTAAGAGAAGTCCTACCAGGGAGCCAACTGAGGCTCATTCATAAGAGTCACTACCAGCCAGGACTCGAGGGATCAGATAAGAGAAGCTACGAAGGGAGTACTGCAGGGCAATAAGGAAGTCCTCCTATAGTAGGATAGGTCAGTAGAGAGTCCTACAGAGACTGAAGGGCTCAGCAACAGCAGAAGTCCTGCCCAGGGAGGAGAGGCTCAGTAGAGAGCTCCCTGCAAGGAGAACTAGAGGCTGCAGATAACGAGTCCTCCTCCAGAGGAGACTGAGGGCTCAGTAGGAGCAAGTCCTCACCAGGGAGACTGAGGTGGCTCAGATAAGTTAAAGTCCTCACCATAGGAGACTGACGCAGATAAAGAAGTCTCCACCAGGAACTGAGCTCAGTAAGAGAAGCTCACCAGGGAATCGAGGGCTCGATGGAAGTCCTCACCAAGGAGAGACGAGGCTAGAAGAGAAGTCCTCCACCAGGAGGACTGAGGGCTCAGATAAGAGAAGTCCTCAACAGGGAGGACTGAGGGCTCAGAACTAGAGAATCCTCCACCAGGAGACCGAGGGCTCAGATAGAGAAGTCTCACCAGAGACTAGGTCAGATAAAGAATCTCCACCAGGGGACGAGGGCTCAGATAAGAGAAGTCCTCACCAAGGGATGGACTGAGGGGCTCAGATAAGAGAAGTCCTCCACCAGGAGGACTGAGGGCTCAGATAAGAGAAGTCCTCCACCAGGAGGACTGAGGGCTCAGATAAGAGAAGTCCTCCACCAAGGAGGACTGAGGGCTCAGATAAGAGAAGTCCTCCACCAGGGAGGACTGAGGGCTCAGATAAGAGAAGTCCTCCACCAGGGAGGACTGAGGGCTCAGATAAGAGAAGTCCTCCACAAGGAGGACTGAGGGCTCAGATAAGGAAGTCCTCCACCAGGGAGACTGAGGGCTCAGATAAGAGAAGTCCTCCACCAGGGAGGACTGAGGGCTCAGATAAGAGAAGTCCTCCACCAGGAGGACTGAGGGCTCAGATAAGAGAAGTCCTCCACCAGGGAGGACTGAGGGCTCAGATAAGAGAAGTCCTCCACCAGGAGGACTGAGGGCTCAGATAAGAGAAGTCCTCCACCAGGAGGACTGAGGGCTCAGATAAGAGAAGTCCTCCACCAGGAGGACTGAGGGCTCAGATAAGAGAAGTCCTCCACCAGGGAGGACTGAGGGCTCAGATAAGAGAAGTCCTCCACCAAGGAGGACTGAGGGCTCAGATAAGAGAAGTCCTCCACCAGGAGGACTGAGGGCTCAGATAAGAGAAGTCCTCCACCAGGGAGGACTGAGGGCTCAGATAAGAGAAGTCCTCCACCAGGAGGACTGAGGGCTCAGATAAGAGAAGTCCTCCACCAGGGAGGACTGAGGGCTCAGATAAGAGAAGTCCTCCACCAGGGAGGACTGAGGGCTCAGATAAGAGAAGTCCTCCACCAGGGAGGACTGAGGGCTCAGATAAGAGAAGTCCTCCACCAGGGAGGACTGAGGGCTCAGATAAGAGAAGTCCTCCACCAGGGAGGACTGAGGGCTCAGATAAGAGAAGTCCTCCACCAGGGAGGACTGAGGGCTCAGATAAGAGAAGTCCTCCACCAGGAGGACTGAGGGCTCAGATAAGAGAAGTCCTCCACCAGGAGGACTGAGGGCTCAGATAAGAGAAGTCCTCCACCAGGGAGGACTGAGGGCTCAGATAAGAGAAGTCCTCCACCAGGGAGGACTGAGGGCTCAGATAAGAGAAGTCCTCCACCAGGGAGGACTGAGGGCTCAGATAAGAGAAGTCCTCCACCAAGGAGGACTGAGGGCTCAGATAAGAGAAGTCCTCCACCAGGGAGGACTGAGGGCTCAGATAAGAGAGTCCTCCACCAGGGAGGACTGAGGGCTCAGATAAGAGAAGTCCTCCACCAGGGAGGACTGAGGGCTCAGATAAGAGAAGTCCTCCACCAGGGAGGACTGAGGGCTCAGATAAGAGAAGTCCTCCACCAAGGAGGACTGAGGGCTCAGATAAGAGAAGTCCTCCACCAGGGAGGACTGAGGGCTCAGATAAGAGAAGTCCTCCACCAGGAGGACTGAGGGCTCAGATAAGAGAAGTCCTCCACCAGGGAGGACTGAGGGCTCAGATAAGAGAAGTCCTCCACCAGGGAGGACTGAGGGCTCAGATAAGAGAAGTCCTCCACCAGGAGGACTGAGGGCTCAGATAAGAGAAGTCCTCCACCAGGGAGGACTGAGGGCTCAGATAAGAGAAGTCCTCCACCAGGGAGGACTGAGGGCTCAGATAAGAGAAGTCCTCCACCAGGGAGGACTGAGGGCCAGATAAGAGAAGTCCTCACCAGGAGGACTGAGGGCTCAGATAAGAGAAGTCCTCCACCAGGAGGACTGAGGGCTCAGATAAGAGAAGTCCTCCACCAGGAGGACTGAGGCTCAGATAAGAGAAGTCCTCCACCAGGGAGGACTGAGGGCTCAGATAAGAGAAGTCCTCCACCAGGGAGGACTGAGGGCTCAGATAAGAGAAGTCCTCCACCAGGGAGGACGAGGCTCAGATAAGAGAAGTCCTCACCAGGGAGGACTGAGGGCTCAGATAAGAGAAGTCCTCCACCAGGAGGACTGAGGGCTCAGATAAGAGAAGTCCTCCACCAGGGAGGACTGAGGGCTCAGATAAGAGAAGTCCTCACCAGGAGGACTGAGGGCTCAGATAAGAGAAGTCCTCCACCAAGAGGACTGAGGGCTCAGATAAGAGAAGTCCTCCACCAGGAGGACTGAGGGCTCAGATAAGAGAAGTCCTCCACCAGGGAGGACTGAGGGCTCAGATAAGAGAAGTCCTCCACCAGGAGGACTGAGGGTCAGATAAGAGAAGTCCTCACCAGGGAGGACTGAGGGCTCAGATAAGAGAAGTCCTCCACCAGGAGGACTGAGGGCTCAGATAAGAGAAGTCCTCACCAGGAGGACTGAGGGCTCAGATAAGAGAAGTCTCCACCAGGGAGGACTGAGGGTCAGATAAGAGAAGTCCTCACAGGAGGAGAGCTCAGAAAGAGAGTCCTCCACCAGGAGGACTAGGGTCAGATAAGAGAAGTCCTCCACCAGGAGGACTGAGGCTCAGATAAGAGAAGTCCTCCACCAGGAGGACTGAGGGCTCAGATAAGAGAAGTCTCACCAGGAGGACTGGGGCTCAGATAAGAGAAGTCCTCACCAGAGATGAGGCTCAGATAAGAGAAGTCTCACCAGGAGGACTGAGGGTCAGATAAGAAAGTCCTCCACAGGAGGACTGAGGGCTCAGATAAGAGAAGTCCTCCAGGAGGATGAGGGTCAGATAAGAGTCCTCCACCAGGGACTGAGGGCTATAAGAGAGTCCTCCCCAGGAGGACTGAGGTCATAGAGAAGTCTCACAGGAGACTGAGGGCAGATAAGAGAAGTCCTCCACCAGGAGGACTGAGGGTCAGATAAGAGAAGTCCTCACCAGAGGACGAGGGTCAGATAGAGAAGTCCTCCACCAGGAGGACTGAGGCTCAGTAAGAGAAGTCCTCCACCAGGAGGACTGAGGGCTCAGATAGAGAAGTCCTCCACCAGGGAGGACGAGGCTCAGATAAGAGAAGTCCTCCACAGGGAGGACTGAGGGCTCAGATAAGAGAAGTCCTCCACAGGAGGACTGAGGGCTCAGATAGAGAAGTCTCCACAGGAGGATGAGGGCTCAGTAAGAGAAGTCCTCCACAGAGGACTGAGGGCCAGATAGAGAAGTCCTCCACCAGGGAGGATGAGGCTCAGTAAGAGAGTCCTCCACCAGGGAGGACGAGGCTCAGATAGAGAAGTCCTCCACCAGGAGGACTGGGCTCAGATAAGAGAGTCCCCACCAGGAGACTGAGGGTCAGATAAGAGAAGTCCTCCACAGGAGGACTGAGGGCTCAGATAAGAGAAGTCCTCACAGAGGACGAGGTCAGATAAGAGAAGTCCTCACCAGGAGGACTGAGGGCTCAGATAAGAGAAGTCCTCACAGGAGGACTGAGGGCAGTAAGAGAGTCTCCACGGGAGATGAGGCTCAGATAAGAATCCTCACCAGGAGGACTGAGGGCTCAGATAAGAGAGTCCTCCACCAGGGAGGACTGAGGCTCAGATAAGAGAAGTCCTCACCAGGGAGGATGAGGTCAGATAAGAAAGTCCTCACCAGGAGGACTGAGGCTCAGATAAGGAAGTCCTCCACCAGGGGACTGAGGCTCAGATAAGAGGTCCACAGGAGATGAGGCTCAGATAGAGAAGTCCCCAGGAGATGAGGTCAATAAGAGAAGTCTCCACAGAGGATGAGGGCTCGATAAAAAGTCCTCCACCAGGAGGATGAGGGCTCAGATAAGAGAAGTCCTCACCAGGAGGACTGAGGGTAGATAAGAGAAGTCCTCCACCAGGAGACTGAGGGCTAGATAGAGAAGTCCTCCACCAGAGGACGAGGGCTCAGATAAGGTCTCCACAGGGAGATGAGGGTCAGATAAGAAAGTCCTCACAGGGAGGACTGAGGCTCAGATAAGAGAAGTCCTCACCAGGAGGACTGAGGGCTCAGATAAGAGAAGTCCTCCACAGGAGGACTGAGGCCAGATAGAGAAGTCTCCACCAGGGAGGACTGAGGGCTAGATAAGAAGTCCTCACCAGGAGGACTGAGGGCTCAGATAAGAAGTCTCCCAGGAGACTGAGGGCTCAGATAAGAGAAGTCCTCACCAGGAGGACTGAGGGCTCAGATAAGAGAAGTCCTCACCAGGAGGCTGAGGGCTCAGATAAGAGAAGTCCTCCACCAGAGGAGGGGCTCAGTAGAAGTCTCACCAGGGATGGGTAGATAAAGAAGTCCTCCACAGGGACGGGCTCAATAAGAAGTCCTCCACCAGGGAGGACTGAGGGCTCAGATAAGAGAAGTCCTCACCAGGGAGGACTGAGGGATCAGATAAGAGAAGTCCTCCACCAGGGAGGACTGAGGGCTCAGATAAGAGAAGTCCTCCCAGAGGGAGGACTGAGGGCTCAATAAGAGAAGTCCTCACCAGGAGGACTGAGGGCTCAGATAGAGAAGTCCTCCACCAGGAGGATGAGGGCTCAGATAAGAGAAGTCCTCCACAGGGAGGGACTGAGGGCTCAGATAAGAGAAGTCCTCCACCAGGAGGACTGAGGGCTCAGATAAGAGAAGTCCTCACCAGGAGGACTGAGGGCTCAGATAAGAGAAGTCCTCCACCAGGAGGACTGAGGGCTCAGATAAGAGAAGTCCTCCACCAGGGAGGCGCCATCATCTCACATGAAGGACACTCATTGGGATCAAAAGGGACTACGGTAATAAGAGCTTTGATGGTGGAGTGGAGTCTTACCTCAGCCCTCTATGAAGTGACAATGATTTATGACTTCATGAAGATGGAAGAGGAGAAGCTGCTGCTGCACCTGAAATCCACATCATAATGGTGGCGAGAACCTAAAGACTGAGATCAACACAACGCAGAATGTGCAGTAGGGGATCACAGTGAGGGGGACAGCCCTCGGTCACTTATTAGCCTTCAAACATTCATCAGAATTTGGCATTAGACACCATCTTACCATTGCCCGGGGTGACAAAGAGACAGAGAACCAGGTGTAAGACCCAGGGCCCTTTCCTTAGTATTAGTGTTAGGGCCCTTTCTTTGTGTCAGTGACAGGACCCTTTCTTTAGTATTAGTGTTAGGGCCCTTTCTTCATGTCAGTGACAGGACCCTTTCCTTAGTATTAGTGTTAGGGCCTTTTCATTGTGTCAGTGACAGGACCCTTTCCTTAGTATTAGTGTTAGGGCCCTTTCTTCATGTCAGTGACAGGACCCTTTCCTTAGTATTAGTGTTAGGGCCCTTTCTTTGTGTCAGTGACAGGACCCTTTCCTTAGTATTAGTGTTAGGACCTTTTCTTTGTGTCAGTGACAGGACCCTTTCCTTAGTATTAGTGTTAGGACCTATTCTTTGTGTCAATGACATGACCCTTTCCTTAGTATTAGTGTTAGGGCCCTTTCTCCTTGTCAGTGACAGGACCCTTTCCTTAGTATTAGTGTTAGGACCTTTTCTTTGTGTCAGTGACAGGACCCTTTCCTTAGTATTAGTGTTAGGACCTATTCTTTGTGTCAATGACATGACCCTTTCCTTAGTATTAGTGTTAGGGCCCTTTCTCCTTGTCAGTGACAGGACCCTTTCCTTAGTATTAGTGTTAGGGCCTATTCTTTGTGTCAGTGACAGGACCCTTCCTTAGTAATAGTGTTAGGGCCCTTTCTTCATGTCAGTGACAGGACCCTTTCCTTAGTATTAGTGTTAGGACCCTTTCTTCATGTCAGTGACAGGACCCTTTCCTTAGTATTAGTGTTAGGGCCCTTTCTATGTGTCAGTGACAGGACCCTTTCCTTAGTATTAGTGTTAGGGCCCTTTCTTCATGTCAGTGACAGGACCCTTTCCTTAGTATTAGTGTTAGGACCCTTTCTTCATGTCAGTGACAGGACCCTTTCCTTAGTAATAGTGTTAGGACCTATTCTTTGTGTCAGTGACGGGACCCTTTCCTTAGTATTAGTGTTAGGACCTTTTCTTCATGTCAGTGACAGGACCCTTTCCTTAGTAATAGTGTTAGGACCTATTCTTTGTGTCAATGACATGACCCTTTCCTTAGTATTAGTGTTAGGGCCTTTTCTTCATGTCAGTGACAGGACCCTTTCCTTAGTAATAGTGTTAGGACCTATTCTTTGTGTCAGTGACAGGACTCTTTCCTTAGTATTAGTGTTAGGGCCCTTTCTTCTTGTCAGTGACAGGACTCTTTCCTTAGTATTAGTGTTAGGGCCTTTTCTTCTTCTCAGTGACAGGACCCTTTCCTTAGTAATAGTGTTAGGGCCCTTTCTTCATGTCAGTGACAGGACCCTTTCCTTAGTATTAGTGTTAGGACCTATTCTTTGTGTCAGTGACAGGACCCTTTCCTTAGTATTAGTGTTAGGGCCTTTTCTTCATGTCAGTGACAGGACCCTTTCCTTAGTAATAGTGTTAGGACCTATTCTTTGTGTCAGTGACAGGACCTTTCCTTAGTATTAGTGTTAGGGCCTTTTCTTTGTGTCAGTGACAGGACCTTTCCTTAGTATTAGTGTTAGGGCCTTTTCTTCATGTCAGTGACAGGACCCTTTCCTTAGTATTAGTGTTAGGGCCCTTTCTTTGTGTCAGTGACAGGACCCTTTCCTTAGTAATAGTGTTAGGACCTATTCTTTGTGTCAGTGACGGGACCCTTTCCTTAGTATTAGTGTTAGGACCTTTTCTTTGTGTCAGTGACAGGACCCTTTCCTTAGTAATAGTGTTAGGGCCCTTTCTTCATGTCAGTGACAGGACCCCTTCCTTAGTAATATGTTTAGGGCCCTTTCTTCATGTCAGTGACAGGACCCTTTCCTTAGTATTAGTGTTAGGACCTATTCTTTGTGTCAATGACATGACCCTTTCCTTAGTATTAGTGTTAGGGCCTTTTCTTCATGTCAGTGACAGGACCCTTTCCTTAGTAATAGTGTTAGGACCTATTCTTTGTGTCAGTGACGGGACCCTTTCCTTAGTATTAGTGTTAGGACCTTTTCTTTGTGTCAGTGACAGGACCCTTTCCTTAGTATTAGTGTTAGGGCCCTTTCTCCTTGTCAGTGACAGGACCCTTTCCTTAGTATTAGTGTTAGGGCCCTTTCTTCTTGTCAGTGACAGGACCCTTTCCTTAGTATTAGTGTTAGGGCCCTTTCTTCTTGTCAGTGACAGGACTCTTTCCTTAGTATTAGTGTTAGGGCCCTTTCTTCTTGTCAGTGACAGGACCCTTTCCTTAGTATTAGTGTTAGGGCCCTTTCTTCTTCTCAGTGACAGGACCCTTTCCTTAGTAATAGTGTTAGGGCCTTTTCTTCTTGTCAGTGACAGGACCCTTTCCTTAGTATTAGTGTTAGGGCCTTTTCTTCATGTCAGTGACAGGACCCTTTCCTTAGTATTAGTGTTAGGACCTTTTCTTCATGTCAGTGACAGGACCCTTTCCTTAGTATTAGTGTTAGGGCCCTTTCTTCGTGTCAGTGACAGGACCCTTTCCTTAGTATTAGTGTTAGGGCCTTTTCTTCATGTCAGTGACAGGACCCTTTCCTTAGCATTAGTGTTAGGGCCTTTTCTTTGTGTCAGTGACAGGACCCTTTCCTTAGTATTGGTGTTAGGGCCTTTTCATTGTGTCAGTGACAGGACCCTTTCCTTAGTATTAGTGTTAGGGCCTTTCTTTGTGTGAGTGACAGGACCCTTTCCTTAGTATTAGTGTTAGGACCTTTTCTTTGTGTCAGTGACAGGACCCTTTCCTTAGTATTAGTGTTAGGGCCCTTTCTTCTTGTCAGTGACAGGACCCTTTCCTTAGTATTAGTGTTAGGGCCCTTTCTATGTGTCAGTGACAGGACCCTTTCCTTAGTATTAGTGTTAGGACCCTTTCTATGTGTCAGTGACAGGACCCCTTCCTTAGTATTAGTGTTAGGGCCCTTTCTTCTTGTCAGTGACAGGACCCTTTCCTTAGTATTAGAGTTAGGGCCCTTTCTTCATGTCAGTGACAGGACCCTTTCCTTAGTATTAGTGTTAGGGCCTATTCTTTGTGTCAGTGACAGGACCCTTTCCTTAGTATTGGTGTTAGGGCCTTTTCTCCTTGTCAGTGACAGGACCCTTTCCTTAGTATTAGTGTTAGGGCCTTTTCTCCTTGTCAGTGACATGACCCTTCCTTAGTAATAGTGTTAGGGCCCTTTCTTCATGTCAGTGACAGGTCCCTTTCCTTAGTATTAGTGTTAGGGCCTATTCTTTGTGTCAGTGACAGGACCCTTTCCTTAGTAATAGTGTTAGGGCCCTTTCTTCATGTCAGTGACAGGACCCTTTCCTTAGTATTAGTGTTAGGGCCTATTCTTTGTGTCAGTGACAGGACCCTTTCCTTAGTATTAGTGTTAGGACCTTTTCTCCTTGTCAGTGACAGGACCCTTTCCTTAGTATTAGTGTTAGGACCTATTCTTTGTGTCAGTGACAGGACCCTTTCCTTAGTATTAGTGTTAGGACCCTTTCTTTGTGTCAGTGACAGGACCCTTTCCTTAGTATTGGTGTTAGGGCCTTTTCATTGTGTCAGTGACAGGACCCTTTCCTTAGTATTAGTGTTAGGGCCCTTTCTTTGTGTCAGTGACAGGACCCTTTCCTTAGTATTAGTGTTAGGACCTTTTCTTTGTCAGTGACAGGACCCTTTCCTTAGTATTAGTGTTAGGGCCCTTTCTTCTTGTCAGTGACAGGACCCTTTCCTTAGTATTAGTGTTAGGGCCCTTTCTTCTTGTCAGTGACAGGACCCTTTCCTTAGTATTAGTGTTAGGGCCCTTTCTTCTTGTTCAGTGACAGGACCCTTTCCTTAGTATTAGTGTTAGGGCCTTTCTTCTGTGTCAGTGACAGGACCCTTTCCTTAGTATTAGTGTTAGGGCCTTTTCTTTGTTCAGTGACAGGACCTTTCCTTAGTATTAGTGTTAGGCCTTTCTTTGTGTCAGTGACAGGACCCTTTCCTTAGTATTAGTGTTAGGGCCCTTTCTTTTGTCAGTGACAGGACCCTTTCCTTAGTATTAGTGTTAGGGCCTTTTCTTTGTGTCAGTGACAGGACCCTTTCCTTAGTATTAGTGTTAGGGCCTTTCTTTGTCAGTGACAGGACCCTTTCCTTAGTATTAGTGTTAGGCCTTTCTTCTGTGTCAGTGACAGGACCCTTTCCTTAGTATTAGTGTTAGGGCCTTTCTTCTTGTCAGTGACAGGACCCTTTCCTTAGTATTAGTGTTAGGGCCTTTCTTGTGTCAGTGACAGGACCCTTTCCTTAGTATTAGTGTTAGGACCCTTTCTTTGTGTCAGTGACAGGACCCTTTCCTTAGTATTAGTGTTAGGGCCCTTTCTATTGTGTCAGTGACAGGACCCTTTCCTTAGTATTAGTGTTAGGGCCCTTTCTTGTGTCAGTGACAGGACCCTTTCCTTAGTATTAGTGTTAGGGACCTTTCTTAGGGCCTTTCTGTGTCAGTGACAGGACCCTTTTCCCTTTGTATTAGTGTTAGGCCCTTTCTTTGTCAGTGACAGGACCCTTTCCTTAGTATTAGTGTTAGGGCCTTTCTTCTTGTCAGTGACAGGACCCTTTCCTTAGTATTAGTGTTAGGGCCTTTTCTTTGTCAGTGACAGGACCTTTCCTTAGTATTAGTGTTAGGGCCTTTCTTTGTGTCAGTGACAGGACCCTTTCCTTAGTATTAGTGTTAGGGCCTTTCTTCTGTGTCAGTGACAGGACCCTTTCCTTAGTATTAGTGTTAGGCCCTTTCTTATGTGTCAGTGACAGGACCCTTTCCTTGATGTTTAGGGTCTTTGTATGAAGGGCCCTTTCCTTGTTTAGTTAGGCTTTCTGTCAGTGACAGGACCCTTTCCTTAGTATTAGTGTTAGGGCCTTTCTTCTGTCAGTGACAGGACCCTTTCCTTAGTATTAGTGTTAGGGCCCTTTCTTCTTGTCAGTGACAGGACCCTTTCCTTAGTATTAGTGTTAGGGCCTTTTCTTTGTCAGTGACAGGACCCTTTCCTTAGTATTAGTGTTAGGGCCCTTTTCTCTTGTCAGTGACAGGACCTTTCCTTAGTATTAGTGTTAGGGACCCTTTCTTTGTCAGTGACAGGACCCTTTCCTTAGTATTAGTGTTAGGGCCCTTTCTTGTGTCAGTGACAGGACCCTTTCCTTAGTATTAGTGTTAGGCCCTTTCTTTGTCAGTGACAGGACCCTTTCCTTAGTATTAGTGTTAGGGCCTTTCTTTGTGTCAGTGACAGGACTCCTTTCCTTAGTATTAGTGTTAGGGCCCTTTCTCTTGTCAGTGACAGGACCCTTTCCTTAGTATTAGTGTTAGGGCCTTTCTTTGTGTCAGTGACAGGACCCTTTCCTTAGTATTAGTGTTAGGACCCTTTCTTGTGTCAGTGACAGGACCCTTTCCTTAGTATTGTGTTAGGCCTTTCTTCTTGTCAGTGACAGGACCCTTTCCTTAGTATTAGTGTTAGGGCCCTTTCTTCTGTCAGTGACAGGACCCTTTCCTTAGTTAATTTAGTTAGGAGGCCCTTTCTTATGTCAGTGACAGGACCCTTTCCTTAGTATTAGTGTTAGGGCCTTTCTTTTGTCAGTGACAGGACCCTTTCCTTAGTATTAGTGTTAGGGCCTTTTCTTCTTGTCAGTGACAGGACCCTTTCCTTAGTATTAGTGTTAGGGCCTTTCTCTTGTCAGTGACAGGACCCTTTCCTTAGTATTAGTGTTAGGGCCCTTTCTTCTGTCAGTGACAGGACCCTTTCCTTAGTATTAGTGTTAGGGCCTTTCTTTGTGTCAGTGACAGGACCCTTTCCTTAGTATTAGTGTTTAGGTAGCCCTTTCTTTGCTGTCAGTGACAGGACCCTTTCCTTAGTATTAGTGTTAGGGCCTATTCTTTGTGTCAGTGACAGGACCCTTTCCTTAGTATTAGTGTTAGGGCCCTTTCTCTTGTCAGTGACAGGACCCTTTCCTTAGTATTAGTGTTAGGGACCTATTCTTTGTGTCAGTGACAGGACCCTTTCCTTAGTATTAGTGTTAGGACCCTTTCTCTTGTGTCAGTGACAGGACCCTTTCCTTAGTATTAGTGTTAGGGCCCTTTCTTTTGTCAGTGACAGGACCCTTTCCTTAGTATTAGTGTTAGGGCCCTTTTCTTGTGTCAGTGACAGGACCCTTTCCTTAGTATTAGTGTTAGGGCCCTTTCTTCTTGTCAGTGACAGGACCCTTTCCTTAGAATTAGTGTTAGGGCCCTTTCTATGTGTCAGTGACAGGACCCTTTCCTTAGTATTAGTGTTAGGACCCTTTCTATGTGTCAGTGACAGGACCCCTTCCTTAGTATTAGTGTTAGGGCCCTTTCTTCTTGTCAGTGACAGGACCCTTTCCTTAGTATTAGAGTTAGGGCCCTTTCTTCATGTCAGTGACAGGACCCTTTCCTTAGTATTAGTGTTAGGGCCTATTCTTTATGTCAGTGACAGGACCCTTTCCTTAGTATTGGTGTTAGGGCCTTTTCTCCTTGTCAGTGACAGGACCCTTTCCTTAGTATTAGTGTTAGGGCCTTTTCTCCTTGTCAGTGACAGGACCCTTCCTTAGTAATAGTGTTAGGGCCCTTTCTTCATGTCAGTGACAGGTCCCTTTCCTTAGTATTAGTGTTAGGGCCTATTCTTTGTGTCAGTGACAGGACCCTTTCCTTAGTATTAGTGTTAGGGCCTATTCTTTGTGTCAGTGACAGGACCCTTTCCTTAGTATTAGTGTTAGGACCTTTTCTCCTTGTCAGTGACAGGACCCTTTCCTTAGTATTAGTGTTAGGACCTATTCTTTGTGTCAGTGACAGGACCCTTTCCTTAGTATTAGTGTTAGGACCCTTTCTTTGTGTCAGTGACAGGACCCTTTCCTTAGTATTGGTGTTAGGGCCTTTTCATTGTGTCAGTGACAGGACCCTTTCCTTAGTATTAGTGTTAGGACCCTTTCTTTGTGTCAATGACATGACCCTTTCCTTAGTATTAGTGTTAGGGCCTTTTCTTCATGTCAGTGACAGGACCCTTTCCTTAGTATTAGTGTTAGGGCCTATTCTTTGTGTCAGTGACAGGACCCTTTCCTTAGTATTGGTGTTAGGGCCTTTTCATTGTGTCAGTGACAGGACCCTTTCCTTAGTATTAGTGTTAGGGCCTTTTCTTCGTGTCAGTGACAGGACCCTTTCCTTAGTATTGGTGTTAGGGCCTTTTCTTCGTGTCAGTGACAGGACCCTTTCCTTAGTATTAGTGTTAGGGCCTTTTCTTCGTGTCAGTGACAGGACCCTTTCCTTAGTATTAGTGTTAGGACCTTTTCATTGAGTCAGTGACAGGACCCTTTCCTTAGTATTAGTGTTAGGGTCTATTCTTTGTGTCAGTGACAGGACCCTTTCCTTAGTATTGGTGTTAGGGCCTTTTCATTGTGTCAGTGACAGGACCCTTTCCTTAGTATTAGTGTTAGGGCCTTTTCTTCGTGTCAGTGACAGGACCCTTTCCTTAGTATTGGTGTTAGGGCCTTTTCTTCGTGTCAGTGACAGGACCCTTTCCTTAGTATTAGTGTTAGGGCCTTTTCTTCTTGTCAGTGACAGGACCCTTTCCTTAGTATTAGTGTTAGGACACTTTCTTTGTGTCAGTGACAGGACCCTTTCTTTAGTATTAGTGTTAGGACCTTTTCATTGTGTCAGTGACAGGACCCTTTCCTTAGTATTAGTGTTAGGGCCTTTTCTTCTTGTCAGTGACAGGACCCTTTCCTTAGTATTAGTGTTAGGGCCCTTTCTTGTCAGTGACAGGACCCTTTCCTTAGTATTAGTGTTAGGGCCCTTTCTTTGTGTCAGTGACAGGACCCTTTCCTTAGTATTAGTGTTAGGACCTATTCTTTGTGTCAGTGACAGGACCCTTTCCTTAGTATTAGTGTTAGGGCCTTTTCTTCTTGTCAGTGACAGGACCCTTTCCTTAGTATTAGTGTTAGGGCCTTTTCTTCTTGTCAGTGACAGGACCCTTTCCTTAGTATTAGTGTTAAGGCCCTTTCTATGTGTCAGAGACAGGACCCTTTCCTTAGTATTAGTGTTAGGACCTTTTCTTTGTGTCAGTGACAGGACCCTTTCCTTAGTATTAGTGTTAGGACCTTTTCTTCTTGTCAGTGACAGGACCCTTTCCTTAGTATTAGTGTTAGGGCCTTTTCTTCTTGTCAGTGACAGGACCCTTTTCTTAGTATTAGTGTTAGGGCCTTTTCTTCTTGTCAGTGACCGGACCCTTTCCTTAGTATTAGTGTTAAGGCCCTTTCTTCATGTCAGTGACAGGACCCTTTCCTTAGTATTAGTGTTAGGGCCTTTTCTTCTTGTCAGTGACAGGACCCTTTCCTTAGTATTAGTGTTAGGGCCCTTTCTTTGTGTCAGTGACAGGACCCTTTCCTTAGTATTAGTGTTAGGGCCTTTTCTTTGTGTCAGTGACAGGACCCTTTCCTTAGTATTGGTATTAGGGCCTTTTCATTGTGTCAGTGCCCTGTGGTTGTACGTGGTGTCCTGCCCTGTGGTCTTCTCCCTGGACCCCACAATCCATGTGTAGGATCTCCAATCTTCTCCTCTGGTGCACAGACCTGCAGACTGGGGCCTATGTGCGGCCGCCGGCTGTGATGACGAGCTCTTGGCACGGTGCGGAGCATACTTTGGCTTCTATATTTAGCAGAGTAATGAGTGGGTTGTAAGCGCCATGTAATGGATCTCATCCAGGACTCGCTGAAGCTGAGGCTGCTGATCCTCATCTTCACGTTTACATGCATTTCTGAAACAATTAGGAGGATTACAGGCGAGGGGTCAGGAATGCCTGGAGATATGAGTATGATGAGGGGTCAGGTCACTGCCGCAGGAGGTGAGGAGTCAGCAGGCTGGATAGTGATGACCCTGTGATGATGGCGGAGGGATCAGCTGGGCCACAAGGCCGATGTTTCCTAGTTTGAATGTTGTGACCTTCCTTCCTTACTCTTCTCACTCTGTGAATGTCCTGGGGTCTTCATCATGGAAACCTCTGGGACTGACATCATCTGAACACATCAGGAATAGAAGCCAGGATCACGGGTGTAACTACAATAGGTGCAGGGATTGCAATCGCACCCGTGCCTGGAGCCTAGGGGGTCGCAAAAGTTCCTTTGGGCTATAGAAAAAGACTGGAGATTTTGCATCGGGGCCCATGAGTTTCAACTTACGCCACTGGCCAAGATAGCAAAAAAAATAGTGGCCAGATGAGAGATGATGGCAGCTGAAAAGACGGACGTCCTCCTGGACCACATATAGATGAATGACTGGCGGCATCTCTGGACCTTCATGGAAACCAGGATTTCACCATGTCATCAACCAGCTCCTCATGAGCCCCTACCTCCACTCACGAAATCGAAATGGATTGGTGACAGTGGTTGGTGACAGTGATTGGTGACTGTGGTTGGTGACAGTGATTGGTGTCAGTGGTTGGTGTCAGTGGTTGGTGACAGTGATTGGTGACTGGTTGGTGACAGTGGTTGGTGTCAGTGGTTGGTGTCAGTGGTTGGTGACAGTGGTTGGTGTCAGTGATTGGTGTCAGTGGTTGGTGTCAGTGGTTGGTGACAGTGATTGGTGACTGGTTGGTGACAGTGGTTGGTGTCAGTGGTTGGTGTCAGTGGTTGGTGACAGTGGTTGGTGTCAGTGGTTGGTGTCAGTGATTGGTGACAGTGATTGGTGACAGGGGTTGGTGTCAGTGATTGGTGACAGTGGTTGGTGACAGTGGTTGGTGACAGTGGTTGGTGACAGTGATTGGTGACAGGACTTGGTGTCAGTGGTTGGTGTCAGGGGTT
This sequence comes from Allobates femoralis, assembly GCA_033576535.1. NCBI lineage: Eukaryota > Metazoa > Chordata > Amphibia > Anura > Aromobatidae > Allobates > Allobates femoralis. The sequence goes on along the minus strand of JARQOC010000013.1, from coordinate 3,078,752 downwards.
GGTGACAGTGGTTAGTGATGGTGATTGGTGTCAGTGGTTGGTGACAGTGGTTGGTGACAGTGGTTGGTGACAGGACTTGGTGTCAGTGGTTGGTGTCAGGGGTTGGTGACAGTGGTTAGTGATGGTGATTGGTGTCAGTGGTTGGTGACAGTGGTTAGTGATGGTGATTGGTGTCAGTGGTTGGTGACAGTGGTTAGTGATGGTGATTGGTGTCAGTGGTTGGTGCTAGTGGTTAGTGATGGTGATTGGTGTCAGTGGTTGGTGACAGTGGTTAGTGATGGTGATTGGTGACAGTGGTTGGTGACAGTGGTTGGTGACAGTGATTGGTGACAGTGGTTGGTGTCAGTGGTTGGTGACAGTGGTTGGTGACAGTGATTGGTGACAGGGGTTGGTGTCAGTGGTTGGTGACAGTGATTGGTGACAGTGGTTGGTGACAGTGATTGGTGACAGTGGTTGGTGACAGTGATTGGTGACAGTGATTGGTGTCAGTGGTTGGTGACAGTGGTTGGTGTCAGTGATTGGTGACAGTGGTTGGTGTCAGTGGTTGGTGACCGGTTGGTGACAGTGATTGGTGACAGTGATTGGTGACAGTGGTTGGTGACAGTGATTGGTGACGGTGATTGGTGACGGTGGTTGGTGACAGTGGTTGGTGACAGTGGTTGGTGACAGTGATTGGTGACAGTGATTGGTGACAGTGGTTGGTGACGGTGATTGGTGACGGTGGTTGGTGACAGTGGTTGGTGACAGTGGTTGGTGACAGTGATTGGTGACAGTGATTGGTGTCAGTGGTTGGTGACAGTGGTTGGTGTCAGTGATTGGTGACAGTGGTTGGTGTCAGTGGTTGGTGACCGGTTGGTGACAGTGATTGGTGACAGTGGTTGGTGTCAGTGGTTGGTGTCAGTGGTTGGTGACAGTGATTGGTGACAGTGGTTGGTGACAGTGATTGGTGACAGTGGTTGGTGTCAGTGGTTGGTGACAGTGATTGGTGACAGTGGTTGGTGTCGGTGGTTGGTGACAGTGATTGGTGACAGTGGTTGGTGTCGGTGGTTGGTGACAGTGGTTGGTGACAGTGGTTGGTGTCGGTGGTTGGTGACAGTGGTTGGTGACAGTGATTGGTGACAGTGATTGGTGACAGTGATTGGTGTCAGTGGTTGGTGTCAGTGTTTGGTGTTAGTGGTTGGTGACAGTGGTTGGTGACAGTGGTTGGTGACAGTGGTTGGTGACAGTGATTGGTGACAGTGGTTGGTGACAGTGATTGGTGACAGTGGTTGGTGACAGTGATTGGTGACAGTGTTTGGTGTCAGTGGTTGGTGTCAGTGGTTGGTGACAGTGGTTGGTGACAGTGGTTGGTGACAGTGATTGGTGACAGTGATTGGTGACAGTGGTTGGTGACAGTGATTGGTGACAGTGGTTGGTGACAGTGGTTGGTGACAGTGATTGGTGACAGTGGTTGGTGACAGTGATTGGTGACAGTGATTGGTGACAGTGTTTGGTGTCAGTGGTTGGTGTCAGTGGTTGGTGACAGTGATTGGTGACAGTGGTTGGTGACAGTGGTTGGTGTCAGTGGTTGGTGACTGGTTGGTGACAGTGATTGGTGACAGTGGTTGGTGACAGTGGTTGGTGACAGTGATTGGTGACAGTGATTGGTGTCAGTGATTGGTGTCAGTGGTTGGTGACAGTGATTGGTGTCAGTGGTTGGTGTCAGGGGTTGGTGACAGTGTTTGGTGTCAGTGGTTGGTGTCAGTGGTTGGTGACTGGTTGGTGACAGTGATTGGTGACAGTGGTTGGTGACAGTGGTTGGTGACAGTGATTGGTGACAGTGATTGGTGTCAGTGGTTGGTGTCAGTGGTTGGTGACAGTGTTTGGTGTCAGTGGTTGGTGTCAGGGGTTGGTGACAGTGTTTGGTGTCAGTGGTTGGTGTCAGTGGTTGGTGACAGTGGTTGGTGACAGGGGTTGGTGACAGGGGTTGGTGTCAGTGGTTGGTGTCAGGGGTTGGTGACAGTGTTTGGTGTCAGTGGTTGGTGTCAGTGGTTGGTGACAGTGGTTGGTGACAGTGGTTGGTGACAGTGATTGGTGACAGTGGTTGGTGACAGTGATTGGTGACAGTGATTGGTGTCAGTGGTTGGTGTCAGTGGTTGGTGACAGTGGTTGGTGTCAGTGGTTGGTGACAGTGGTTGGTGACAGTGGTTGGTGACAGTGATTGGTGACAGTGGTTGGTGACAGTGATTGGTGACAGTGATTGGTGTCAGTGGTTGGTGTCAGTGGTTGGTGACAGGGGTTGGTGTCAGTGGTTGGTGTCAGTGGTTGGTGTCAGTGGTTGGTGTCAGTGGTTGGTGTCAGTGGTTGGTGACAGTGGTTGGTGACAGTGATTGGTGACAGTCTGCGTCAGTGTTTGGTGTTAGTGGTTGGTGTCTGGTTGGTGTCAGTGGTTGGTGACAGTTTGTGTCAGTGTTTGGTCCACTATATCGCAGTAAGATGGAGTCCGCAGGACATCACATATTTTGCATAGTCAGAATTTTAGCTTTTGACAGAACAGCTGGACTTGGTGCCCCCAAGGCTTCCCCCCCCCCCCCCCTCTATATGTCCCCATCCCCCACAGCAGTGAACATTACAGCTCTCCACACAGACCTGCTCCAGTGATGGAGGATCCGCAGCCTCATCTCATAGATGTGGTATATTCATACAATGGTGCAGGATCTGCAGCCACGCAGGGGCCCACTAACATCTCTAGAGGAGATGGAATTGTGCTTTAAAAGGAGCTAATGACCTGCAGGGGGCCCATATATTGAGGAGTCCAGAGGGATGGAGGACTGTAGAGGAGGGAGAAGTCTGCAGAGGACAGGAGTAATGGAAGGCCAGAGGAGTCCAGAGGGATGGAGGACTGTAGAGGAGGGAGAAGTCTGCAGAGGACAGGAATATGGAAGGCCAGAGGAGTCCAGAGGGAATGAGGACTGTAGAGGAGAGAGAAGTCTGCAGAGGACAGGAGTATGGAAGGGCAGAGGAGTCTAGAGGGATGGAGGACTGTAGAGGAGGGAGAAGTCTGCAGAGGACAGGAGTATGGAAGGCCAGAGGAGTCCAGAGGGATGGAGGACTGTAGAGGAGGGAGAAGTCTGCAGAGGACAGGAGTATGGAAGGCCAGAGGAGTCCAGAGGGATGGAGGACTGTAGAGGAGGGAGAAGTCTGCAGAGGACAGAGTATGGAAGGTCAGAGGAGTCTAGAGGGATGGAGGACTGTAGAGGAGAGAGAAGTCTGCAGAGGACAGGAGTAGGGAAAGGGTCAGAGGAGTCTAGAGGGATGGAGGACTGTAGAGGAGAGAGAAGTCTGCAGAGGACAGGAGTATGGAAGGGCAGAGGAGTCTAGAGGGATGGAGGACTGTAGAGAGGGAGAAGTCTGCAGAGGACAGGAATATGGAAGGCCAGAGAGTCTAGAGGGATGGAGGACTGTAGAGGAGGGAGAAGTCTGCAGAGGACAGGAGTATGGAAGGCAGAGGAGTCTAGAGGGATGGAGGACTGTAGAGGAGGGAGAAGTCTGCAGAGGACAGGAGTATGGAAGGCAGAGGAGTCTAGAGGGATGGAGGACTGTAGAGGAGGGAGAAGTCTGCAGAGGACAGGAGTATGGAAGGCCAGAGGAGTCTAGAGGGATGGAGGACTGTAGAGGAGAGAGAAGTCTGCAGAGGACAGGAGTATGGAAGGCCAGAGGAGTCTAGAGGGATGGAGGACTGTAGAGGAGAGAGAAGTCTGCAGAGGACAGGAGTATGGAAGGCCAGAGGAGTCTAGAGGGATGGAGGACTGTAGAGGAGAGAGAAGTCTGCAGAGGACAGGAGTATGGAAGGCCAGAGGAGTCTAGAGGGATGGAGGACTGTAGAGGAGACAGAAGTCTGCAGAGGACAGGAGTATGGAAGGCCAGAGGAGTCTAGAGGGATGGAGGACTGTAGAGGAGAGAGAAGTCTGCAGAGGACAGGAGTATGGAAGGCCAGAGGAGTCTAGAGGGATGGAGGACTGTAGAGGAGAGAGAAGTCTGCAGAGGACAGGAGTATGGAAGGTCAGAGGAGTCTAGAGGGATGGAGGACTGTAGAGGAGAGAGAAGTCTGCAGAGGACAGGAGTATGGAAGTCCAGAGGAGTCTAGAGGGATGGAGGACTGTAGAGGAGGGAGATGTCTGCAGAGGACAGGAGTATGGAAGGCCAGAGGAGTCTAGAGGATGGAGGACTGTAGAGGAGGGAGAAGTCTGCAGAGGACAGGAGTATGGAAGGCCAGAGGAGTCTAGAGGGATGGAGGACTGTAGAGGAGAGAGAAGTCTGCAGAGGACAGGAGTATGGAAGGCCAGAGGAGTCTAGAGGGATGGAGGACTGTAGAGGAGAGAGAAGTCTGCAGAGGACAGGAGTATGGAAGGCCAGAGGAGTCTAGAGGGATGGAGGACTGTAGAGGAGGGAGAAGTCTGCAGAGGACAGGAATATGGAAGGCCAGAGGAGTCTAGAGGGATGGAGGACTGTAGAGGAGGGAGAAGTCTGCAGAGGACAGGAGTATGGAAGGGCAGAGGAGTCTAGAGGGATGGAGGACTGTAGAGGAGGGAGAAGTCTGCAGAGGACAGGAGTATGGAAGGGCAGAGGAGTCTAGAGGGATGGAGGACTGTAGAGGAGGGAGAAGTCTGCAGAGGACAGGAGTATGGAAGGCCAGAGGAGTCTAGAGGGATGGAGGACTGTAGAGGAGAGAGAAGTCTGCAGAGGACAGGAGTATGGAAGGCCAGAGGAGTCTAGAGGATGGAGGACTGTAGAGGAGAGAGAAGTCTGCAGAGGACAGGAGTATGGAAGGCCAGAGGAGTCTAGAGGGATGGAGGACTGTAGAGGAGAGAGAAGTCTGCAGAGGACAGGAGTATGGAAGGCCAGAGGAGTCTAGAGGGATGGAGGACTGTAGAGGAGAGAGAAGTCTGCAGAGGACAGGAGTATGGAAGGCCAGAGGAGTCTAGAGGGATGGAGGACTGTAGAGGAGAGAGAAGTCTGCAGAGGACAGGAGTATGGAAGGCCAGAGAGTCTAGAGGGATGGAGGACTGTAGAGGAGAGAGAAGTCTGCAGAGGACAGGAGTATGGAAGGTCCAGAGGAGTCTAGAGGGATGGAGGACTGTAGAGGAGGGAGATGTCTGCAGAGGACAGGAGTATGGAAGGCCAGAGGAGTCTAGAGGGATGGAGGACTGTAGAGGAGGGAGAAGTCTGCAGAGGACAGGAGTATGGAAGGCCAGAGGAGTCTAGAGGGATGGAGGACTGTAGAGGAGAGAGAAGTCTGCAGAGGACAGGAGTATGGAAGGCCAGAGGAGTCTAGAGGGATGGAGGACTGTAGAGGAGAGAGAAGTCTGCAGAGGACAGGAGTATGGAAGGCAGAGGAGTCTAGAGGGATGGAGGACTGTAGAGGAGAGAGAAGTCTGCAGAGGACAGGAGTATGGAAGTCCAGAGGAGTCTAGAGGGATGGAGGACTGTAGAGGAGGAGAAGTCTGCAGAGGACAGGAGTATGGAAGGCCAGAGGAGTCTAGAGGGATGGAGGACTGTAGAGGAGAGAGAAGTCTGCAGAGGACAGGAGTATGGAAGGCCAGAGGAGTCTAGAGGGATGGAGGACTGTAGAGGAGGGAGAAGTCTGCAGAGGACAGGATATGGAAGGCCAGAGGAGTCTAGAGGGATGGAGGACTGTAGAGGAGAGAGAAGTCTGCAGAGGACAGGAGTATGGAAGGCGAGAGAGTCATAGAGGGATGGAGGACTGTAGAGGAGAGAGAAGTCTGCAGAGGACAGGAGTATGGAAGGCCAGAGGAGTCTAGAGGGATGGAGGACTGTAGAGGAGAGAGAAGTCTGCAGAGGACAGGAGTATGGAAGGCAGAGGAGTCTAGAGGGATGGAGGACTGTAGAGGAGAGAGAAGTCTGCAGAGGACAGGAGTATGGAAGGTCAGAGGAGTCTAGAGGGATGGAGGACTGTAGAGGAGGGAGAAGTCTGCAGAGGACAGGAGTATGGAAGGGTAGAGGAGTCTAGAGGGATGGAGGACTGTAGATGAGGAGAAGTCTGCAGAGGACAGGAGTATGGAAGGCCAGAGGAGTCTAGAGGGATGGAGGACTGTAGAGGAGGGAGAAGTCTGCAGAGGACAGGAGTATGGAAGGCCAGAGGAGTCTTGAGGGATGGAGGACTGTAGAGGAGAGAGAAGTCTGCAGAGGACAGGAGTATGGAAGGTCAGAGGAGTCTAGAGGGATGGAGGACTGTAGAGGAGGAGAAGTCTGCAGAGGACAGGAGTATGGAAGGCAGAGGAGTCTAGAGGGATGGAGGACTGTAGAGGAGGAGAAGTCTGCAGAGGACAGGAGTATGGAAGGCCAGAGGAGTCTAGAGGGATGGAGGACTGTAGAGGAGAGAGAACGTCTGCAGAGGACAGGAGTATGGAAGGCCAGAGGAGTCTAGAGGGATGGAGGACTGTAGAGGAGGGAGAAGTCTGCAGAGGACAGGAGTATGGAAGGCAGAGGAGTCTAGAGGGATGGAGGACTGTAGAGGAGGGAGAAGTCTGCAGAGGACAGGAGTATGGAAGGCCAGAGGAGTCTAGAGGGATGGAGGACTGTAGAGGAGGAGAGAAGTCTGCAGAGGACAGGAGTATGGAAGGCCAGAGGAGTCTAGAGGGATGGAGGACTGTAGAGGAGGGAGAAGTCTGCAGAGGACAGGAGTATGGAAGGTCAGAGGAGTCTAGAGGGATGGAGGACTGTAGAGGAGAGAGAAGTCTGCAGAGGACAGGAGTATGGAAGGTCAGAGGAGTCTAGAGGGATGGAGGACTGTAGAGGAGGGAGAAGTCTGCAGAGGACAGGAGTATGGAAGGTCAGAGGAGTCTAGAGGGATGGAGGACTGTAGAGGAGGGAGAAGTCTGCAGAGGACAGGAGTATGGAAGGGCAGAGGAGTCTAGAGGGATGGAGGACTGTAGAGGAGGGAGAAGTCTGCAGAGGACAGGAGTATGGAAGGGCAGAGGAGTCTAGAGGGATGGAGGACTGTAGAGGAGGGAGAAGTCTGCAGAGGACAGGAGTATGGAAGGGCAGAGGAGTCTAGAGGGATGGAGGACTGTAGAGGAGGGAGAAGTCTGCAGAGGACAGGAGTATGGAAGGGCAGAGGAGTCTAGAGGGATGGAGGACTGTAGAGGAGGGAGAAGTCTGCAGAGGACAGGAGTATGGAAGGCCAGAGGAGTCTAGAGGGATGGAGGACTGTAGAGGAGAGAGAAGTCTGCAGAGGACAGGAATATGGAAGGACAGAGCAAAGATGGCGGTCATCCTGGCAGTTATGCAATCCCAAATCTGCATGTCTTCACCCCCCATTGTTATATTAGGTATATGGCGTCTCCGAAGACGGGTTGAGTCTCTTCCTTATCTGTGTATCTGCTGGATAGGTGAGTCTCGGAGAGGTGAATCTCGGGCAAATGAATCTCGGGGAGGAGAATCTTAGGGAGGTGAATCTTGGGGAGGTGAATCTTGGGGAGGTGATTCTTCGGAAGGTGAATCTTGAGGAGGTGAATCTTGTGAAGGTGAATCTCCGGGAGGAGAATCTTGGAGAGGTGAATCAATGGGAGGAGAATCTTGAGAAGGTGAATCTCGGGGACGAGAATCTTGGGGAGGTGAATCTTGGGGAGGAGAATCTTGGGGAGGTGAATCTAGGGGAGGTGAATCTTGGAGAGGTGATTCTTGGGAAGGTGAATCTCGGGGAGGAGAATCTTGGGAAGGTGAATCTTGGGGAGGAGAATCTTGGGGAGGAGAATCTTGGGGAGGAGAATCTTGGGGAGGAGAATCTTGGGGAGGTGAATCTTGAGAAGGTGAATCTCGGGGAGGAGAATCTTGGGGAGGAGAATCTTGGGGAGGTGAATCTTGGGGAGGTGATTCTTGGGAAGGTGAATCTCGGGGAGGAGAATCTTGGGGAGGTGAATCTTGGGGAGGTGAATCTTGAGAAGGTGAATCTAGGGGAGGTGAATCTTGGGGAGGTGATTCTTGGGAAGGTGAATCTCGGGGAGGAGAATCTTGGGAAGGTGAATCTTGGGGAGGAGAATCTTGGGGAGGAGAATCTTGGGGAGGAGAATCTTGGGAAGGTGAATCTTGAGGAGGTGAATCTTGAGGAGGTGAATCTTGGGGAGGTGAATCTTGGGGAGGTGAATCTTGGGGAGGAGAATCTTGGGGAGGAGAATCTTGGGAAGGTGAATCTCAGGGAGGTGAATCTCAGGGAGGTGAATCTTGGGGAGGAGAATCTTGGGGAGGAGAATCTTGGGAAGGTGAATCTTGGGAAGGTGAATCTTGGGGAGGTGAATCTCAGGGAGGAGAATCTCAGGGAGGAGAATCTTGGGGAGGTGAATCTCAGGGAGGTTACTCTCAGGGAGGTGAATCTTGGGGAGGAGAATCTTGGGAAGGTGAATCTTGGGGAGGTGAATCTCAGGGAGGAGAATCTCAGGGAGGTGAATCTTGGGGAGGTGAATCTCAGGGAGGTGAATCTTGGGGAGGAGAATCTTGGGGAGGAGAATCTTGGGGAGGTGATTCTTGGGCAGGTGAATCTTGGGGGAGAATCTCAGGGAGGAGAATCTCAGGGAGGAGAACCTTGTGGGATGTGAATCTTGGGAGGTGAATCTTGTGCCGTCTGCGGGATGTGATGGCTCTCACATGTTCCCAGTGGCGGTGGAGCGGAGGTTCTGGAGTTCTCAGTAAAGGACCCATTGTATAATGGATTGATGTGACGTCTTCTCCACCTCATGACCAACACATGGCCGGCCCAGCGCTCAGCACATCAAGGGGGTGAACGCTTCCTCCTCTATGTGGCTCCAGGACTCACAGGGGACGTATAACAAATGGATCTTCTCTGCTTCATTACATACCAGGAGGAGTGGGGGTTCTAATTCCAAGAGCTTACAATCTATGAGGGTAACACAAAGGTACAAAACAGTCCAGCCACCAATATACAGCACATATAAGCACAAAGTGCTACTGAGTGCATGGAGGGGACAGATGATGGGAGCCACAGATTCTGAAGAAAAGTTATCAAGAGACCAAGAGCTGAAAGCAGTTAGGTTAGAGAGCTGATGGGCAATGCTTGTCTGGACACTGGGGTGAGCCGGATTGCCTGAGGTAGCGCATTCTAGAGAACAGGTGCAGCATTAGGGAAGTCCTGTAGATGGGAGTAGGACTATGACGAACACTCTCATCATTAATGAAAGGTAGAAGGATATGATGATATCTGGTGAGATGGACCAACTTTATATTGGTTCTGGGGTCCAACATCATCACCAGATCATTACATCCCCACTCTTGCGGCCCCCATATCGTCTGACCATCCAGCTCTTTGGGGTCCTGTCTCCAGGTTGGTCCACAGAGGCGGCTCGATAATTCTTCTCACAACCCTTCAGTTCTGACCTCAGTGATTGGAGATGCTTCCTAACCACCATGACAGATCGCCTTCCATGTGCTCTGTCCCGTCACCCCCCATGTGCTCCGTCCCATCACCCCCCATGTGCTCTGTCCCGTTGCCTCCCGCGTGCTCCGTCTCGTCATCTCATGCATGTTCCGTTCCGTCGCCTCCTGCATGCTCTGTCACGTCGACTCCCACGTGCTCCATCTTAATGTCTCCCACATATTTCATCCCATCGCCTCCCGCGTGCTTCGTCCCGTCGTCTCTTGCATGTTCTGTCCCGTGGTCTCCTGTGTATTCTGTCCCGTCGTCTCCCATGCGCTCCATCCCGTCGACTCCCGCGTGCTCCATCTAGTCATCTCCCATATACAGTTGTGGCCAAAAGTATTGACACCCTGCAATTGTCAGACAATCCTCAGTTTCTTCCTGAAAATGATTGCAATCACAAATTCTTTGGTATTATTATCTTCATTTAATTTGTCTTCTATGAAAAAACACAAAGAGAATTGTCCTAAAGCCAAATTGGATCTAATTCCACCAAACATAAAAAAGGGGGTGGACAAAAGTATTGGCACTGTTAGAAAAATCATGTGATGCTTCTGTAATTAGTGTAATTAACAGCACCTGTAACTTACCTGTGGCACCTAACAGGTGTTGGCAATAACTAAATCACACTTGCAGCCAGTTGACATGGATTAAAGTTGACTCCACCTCTGTCCTGTGTCCTTGTGTTACCACATTGAGCATGGAGAAAAGAAAGAAGACCAAAGAACTGTCTGAGGACTTGAGAAACCAAATAGTGAGGAAGCATGAGCAATCTCAAGGCTACACGTCCATCTCCAAAGACCTGAATGTTCCTGTGTCTACCGTGCGCAGTGTCATCAAGAAGTGTAAAGCCCATGGCACTGTGGCTAACCTCCCTAGATGTGGACGGAAAAGAAACATTGACGAGAGATTTCAACGCAAGATTGTGCGGATGGTGGATAAAGAACCTCGACTAACATCCAAACAAGTTCAAGCTGCCCTGCAGTCCGAGGGTACAACAGTGTCACCCCGTACTATCCGTTAGCGTCTGAATGAAAAGGGACTGTATGGTAGGAGACCCAGGAAGACCCCACTTCTTACCCCGAGGCATAAAAAAGCCAGGCTGGAGTTTGCCAAAACTTACCTGAGAAAGCCTAAAACGTTTTGTAAGAATGTTCTATGGTCAGATGAGACAAAAGTAGAGATTTATGGGCAAAGGCATCAACATAGAGTTTACAGGAGAAAAAAAGAGGCATTCATAGAAAAGAACACGCTCCCTACAGTCAGACATGGCGGAGGCTCCCTGATGTTCTGGGGTTGCTTTGCTGCCTCTGGCACTGGACTGCTTGACCATGTGCATGGCATTATGAAGTCTGAAGACTGCCAATACATTGTGCAGCATAATGTAGGGCCCAGTGTGAGAAAGCTGGGTCTCCCTCAGAGGTCATGGGTCTTCCAGCAGGACAATGACCCAAAACACACTTCAAAAAGCACTAGAAAATGGTGTGAGAGAAAGCACTGGAGACTTCTAAGGTGGCAGCAATGAGTCCAGACCTGAATCCCATAGATCACCTGTGGGGAGATCTAACAATGGCAGTTTGGAGAAGGCGCCTTCACATATCAGGGACCTGGAGCAGTTTGCCAAAGAAGAATGGTCTAAAATCCCAGCAGAGCATTGTAAGAAACTCATTGATGGTTACCGGAAGCGGCTGATCGCAGTTATTTTGGCTAAAGGTTGTGCAACCAAGTATTAGGCTGAGGGTGCCAATACTTTTGTCCGGCCCATTTTTGGAGTTTTGTGTGAAATGATCAATGTTTTGCTTTTTGCTTCATTCTCTTTTGTGTTTTTTCATTGAAGACAAATTAAATGAAGATAATAATAGCAAAGAATTTGTGATTGCAATCATTTTCAGGAAGGAACTGAGTATTATCTGACAGAATTGCAGGGGGGTCAATACTTTTGGCCACAACTGTATTTCTTCTCGCCTGTTCTGTTCCGTCCCGTTGTCTTCTGTGTATTCTGTCCTGTCGTCACCCGCTGTTCCGTCGTCTCCAGCATATTTTGTCCTGTTGTCTCCCGTGTGCCCCGTCCCATCGTCTCCTGCATATTCTGTCCTGTCGCCTCCTGCGTGCTCAGTCCTGTCATCTCCCACGTATTTCGTCCCATCGCCTCCCGCGTGCTTCGTCCCGTCGTCTCCTGTGTATTCTGTCCCGTCGTCTCCCACGTGCTCCATCTTATCGTCTCCCGCGTGCTTCGTCCCGTCGTCTCTTGCTTGTTCCATCCCATCGTCTCTCGCGTGCTCCGTTCCGTCGTCTCCCGTCTGTTCCATCCCGTCGTCTCCCGCATATTTCTTCCCATCGCCTCCTGCGTGCTACGTCCCGTTGTCTCCTGCGTATTTCGTCCCATTGCCTCCCGCGTGCTCCATCACATCGTCTCCAGTGTGCTCCGTCCTGTCGTCTCCCGCGTGCTCCATCCTGTCATCTCCCACGTGCTCCATCCCATCGTCTCCCGCATATTTCGTCCCATCGCCTCCCGCGTGCTCCGTCCCATCGCCTCCTGTATGATCCATCCCATCATCTCTTGCATGTTCTGTCTTGTCACCTCCCGCGTGCTCCATCCCGTCGTCTCTCTCGTGCTCCGTTCCGTCGTCTCCCGCCTGTTCCATCCCGTCGTCTCCCTCATATTTCTTCCCATCGCCTCCTGCGTGCTATGTCCGATCATCTCCCACATGCTCTGTCCTGTCGTCTCCCACATGCTCCGTCCCACCGTCTCCCGCGTGCTCCGTCCCGTAGCCTCCTGCGTTCTACATCCCGTCGTCTCCCTTGTGTTTAATCACATTTTCTCCCGCATGCTCTGTCCCGTTGCCTCCTGTGTACTCTGTCCCGTTGTGTCCCGCATGCTCCATCCTGTCGCCTCCCGTCTTCTCCGTCCCATTGTCTCTTGCATGTTACGTCCCATCGCCAACCGCGTGCTCCGTCCCGTCGTCTCCCGTGTGCTCAGTCCCGTCATCTCCCGTGTGCTCCGTCTCGTTGTCTCCTATATATTCTGTCCTATCACCTCCTGCGTGCTTCATCTTGTTGTCTCCTGTATATTCTGTCCCGTCATCTCCTGTGTGCTCCGTCCCATAATCTCCCGCGTGCTCCGTCCAGTTGTCTCCTGTATATTCTGTCCCGTCATCTCCTGTGTGCTCTGTCCTGTCATCTCCTGTGTGCTCCGTCCAGTTGTCTCCTGTATATTCTGTCCCGTCATCTCCTGTGTGCTCTGTCCAGTTGTCTCCTGTATATTCTGTCCTGTCATCTCCTGTGTGCTCCGTCCAGTTGTCTCCTGTATATTCTGTCCCGTCATCTCCTGTGTGCTCTGTCCAGTTGTCTCCTGTATATTCTGTCCTGTCGCCTCCTGCGTGCTCCGTCCAGTTGTCTCCTGTATATCTGTCCCGTCATCTCCTGTGTGCTCCGTCCAGTTGTCTCCTGTATTATTCTGTCCCGTCATCTCCTGTGTGCTCTGTCCAGTTGTCTCCTGTATATTCTGTCCCGTCATCTCCTGTGTGCTCCGTCCAGTTGTTTCCTGTATATTCTGTCCCGTCATCTCCTGTGTGCTCCGTCCCATAATCTCCCGCGTGCTCCGTCCAGTTGTCTCCTGTATATTCTGTCCCGTCATCTCCTGTGTGCTCTGTCCTGTCATCTCCTGTGTGCTCCGTCCAGTTGTCTCCTGTATATTCTGTCCCGTCATCTCCTGTGTGCTCTGTCCAGTTGTCTCCTGTATATTCTGTCCTGTCATCTCCTGTGTGCTCCGTCCCAGTTGTCTCCTGTATTTCTGTCCCGTCATCTCCTGTGTGCTCTGTCCAGTTGTCTCCTGTATATTCTGTCCCTGTCGCCTCCTGCGTGCTCCGTCCAGTTGTCTCCTGTATATTCTGTCCCGTCATCTCCTGTGTGCTCCGTCCAGTTGTCTCCTGTATATTCTGTCCCGTCATCTCCTGTGTGCTCTGTCCAGTTGTCTCCTGTATATTCTGTCCCGTCATCTCCTGTGTGCTCCGTCCAGTTGTCTCTGTATATATCTGTCCTGTCGCCTCCTGCGTGCTCCGTCCAGTTGTCTCCTGTATATTCTGTCCCGTCATCTCCTGTGTGCTCCGTCCCGTCATCTCCCGCGTGCTCCGTCCCGTCATCTCCTGTGTGCTCCGTCCCGTCATCTCCCGCGTGCTCCGTCCAGTTGTCTCCTGTATATTCTGTCCGTCATCTCTGTGTGCTCTGTCCCGTCATCTCCTGTGTGCTCCGTCCAGTTGTCTCCTGTATATTCTGTCCCGTCATCTCCTGTGTGCTCTGTCCCGTCATCTCCTGTGTGCTCCGTCCAGTTGTCTCCTGTATATTCTGTCCCGTCATCTCCTGTGTGCTCCGTCCCGTCATCTCCCGCGTGCTCCGTCCCGTCATCTCCTGTGTGCTCCGTCCCGTCATCTCCCGCGTGCTCCGTCCAGTTGTCTCCTGTATATTCTGTCCCGTCATCTCCTGCGTGCTCCGTCCCGTCATCTCCTGTGTGCTCCGTCCAGTTGTCTCCTGTATATTCTGTCCCGTCATCTCCCGCGTGCTCCGTCCCGTCATCTCTGTGTGCTCCGTCCCATAACTCCCGGTGCTCCGTCCAGTTGTCTCCTGTATATTCTGTCCCGTCATCTCCTGTGTGCTCTGTCCAGTTGTCTCCTGTATATTCTGTCCCGTCATCTCCTGTGTGCTCTGTCCAGTTGTCTCCTGTATATTCTGTCCTGTCGCCTCCTGCGTGCTCCGTCCAGTTGTCTCCTGTATATTCTGTCCCGTCATCTCCTGTGTGCTCCGTCCCGTCATCTCCCGTGCTCCGTCCCGTCATCTCCTGTGTGCTCCGTCCAGTTGTCTCCTGTATATTCTGTCCCGTCATCTCCTGTGTGCTCCATCCATAATCTCCTGTGTGCTCCGTCCAGTTGTCTCCTGTATATTCTGTCCCGTCATCTCCTGTGTGCTCCGTCCCGTCATCTCCCGCGTGCTCCGTCCCGTCATCTCCTGTGTGCTCCGTCCCGTCATCTCCCGCGTGCTCCGTCCAGTTGTCTCCTGTATATTCTGTCCCGTCATCTCCTGTGCTCTGTCCCGTCATCTCCTGTGTGCACCGTCCAGTTGCTCCTGTATATTCTGTCCGTCATCTCCTGTGTGCTCCATCCCATAATCTCCTGTGTGCTCCGTCCAGTTGTCTCCTGTATATTCTGTCCCGTCATCTCCTGTGTGCTCCGTCCCGTCATCTCCCGCGTGCTCGTCCCGTCATCTCCTGTGTGCTCCGTCCCGTCATCTCCCGCGTGCTCCGTCCAGTTGTCTCCTGTATATTCTGTCCCGTCATCTCCTGCGTGCTCTGTCCCGTCATCTCCGTGTGCTCCGTCCAGTTGTCTCCTGTATATTCTGTCCCGTCATCTCCTGTGTGCTCCGTCCCGTCATCTCCTGTGTGCTCCGTCCAGTTGTCTCCTGTATATTCTGTCCCGTCATCTCCTGTGTGCTCCGTCCAGTTGTCTCCTGTATATTCTGTCCCGTCATCTCCTGTGTGCTCCGTCCCGTCATCTCCCGCGTGCTCCGTCCAGTTGTCTCCTGTATATTCTGTCCCGTCATCTCCTGTGTGCTCCGTCCCGTCATCTCCCGCGTGCTCCGTCCAGTTGTCTCCTGTATATTCTGTCCCGTCATCTCCTGTGTGCTCCGTCCCGTCATTTCCCGCGTGCTCCATCCAGTTGTCTCCTGTATATTCTGTCCCGTCATCTCCTGTGTGCTCCGTCCAGTTGTCTCCTGTATATTCTGTCCCGTCATCTCCTGTGTGCTCCGTCCCGTCATCTCCGCGTGCTCCGTCCAGTTGTCTCCTGTATATTCTGTCCGTCATCTCCTGTGTGCTCCGTCCCATAATCTCCCGCGTGCTCCGTCCAGTTGTCTCCTGTATATTCTGTCCCGTCATCTCCTGTGTGCTCCGTCCCGTCATTTCCCGCGTGCTCCATCCCGTCGTCTCTCTCGTGCTCCGTTCCGTCGTCTCCCGCCTGTTCCATCCCGTCGTCTCCCTCATATTTCTTCCCATCGCCTCCTGCGTGCTACGTCCGATCATCTCCCACATGCTCTGTCCTGTCGTCTCCCACATGCTCCGTCCCACCGTCTCCCGCGTGCTCCGTCCCGTAGCCTCCTGCGTTCTACATCCCGTCGTCTCCCTTGTGTTTAATCACATTTTCTCCCGCATGCTCTGTCCCGTTGCCTCCTGTGTACTCTGTCCCGTTGTGTCCCGCATGCTCCATCCTGTCGCCTCCCGTCTTCTCCGTCCCATTGTCTCTTGCATGTTACGTCCCATCGCCAACCGCGTGCTCCGTCCCGTCGTCTCCCGTGTGCTCAGTCCCGTCATCTCCCGTGTGCTCCGTCCCGTTGTCTCCTATATATTCTGTCCTATCACCTCCTGCGTGCTTCATTTGTTGTCTCCTGTATATTCTGTCCCGTCATCTCCTGTGTGCTCCGTCCCATAATCTCCCGCGTGCTCCGTCCAGTTGTCTCCTGTATATTCTGTCCCGTCATCTCCTGTGTGCTCTGTCCTGTCATCTCCCGTGTGCTCCGTCCGTTGTCTCCTATATATTCTGTCCTATCACCTCCTGCGTGCTTCATCTTGTTGTCTCCTGTATATTCTGTCCCGTCATCTCCTGTGTGCTCCGTCCCATAATCTCCCGCGTGCTCCGTCCAGTTGTCTCCTGTATATTCTGTCCCGTCATCTCCTGTGTGCTCTGTCCTGTCATCTCCTGTGTGCTCCGTCCAGTTGTCTCCTGTATATTCTGTCCCGTCATCTCCTGTGTGCTCCGTCCAGTTGTCTCCTGTATATTCTGTCCCATCATCTCCTGTGTGCTCTGTCCAGTTGTCTCCTGTATATTCTGTCCTGTCGCCTCCTGCGTGCTCCGTCCAGTTGTCTCCTGTATATTCTGTCCCGTCATCTCCTGTGTGCTCCGTCCCGTCATCTCCCGCGTGCTCCGTCCAGTTGTCTCCTGTATATTCTGTCCCGTCATCTCCTGTGTGCTCTGTCCCGTCATCTCCTGTGTGCTCCGTCCAGTTGTCTCCTGTATATTCTGTCCCGTCATCTCCTGTGTGCTCCGTCCCGTCATCTCCCGCGTGCTCCGTCCCGTCATCTCCTGTGTGCTCCGTCCCGTCATCTCCCGCGTGCTCCGTCCAGTTGTCTCCTGTATATTCTGTCCCGTCATCTCCTGCGTGCTCCGTCCCGTCATCTCCTGTGTGCTCCGTCCAGTTGTCTCCTGTATATTCTGTCCCGTCATCTCCCGCGTGCTCCGTCCCGTCATCTCCTGTGTGCTCCGTCCCATAATCTCCCGTGTGCTCCGTCCAGTTGTCTCCTGTATATTCTGTCCCGTCATCTCCTGTGTGCTCCGTCCAGTTGTCTCCTGTATATTCTGTCCCGTCATCTCCTGTGTGCTCTGTCCCGTCATCTCCTGTGTGCTCCGTCCAGTTGTCTCCTGTATATTCTGTCCCGTCATCTCCTGTGTGCTCCGTCCCGTCATCTCCCGCGTGCTCCGTCCCGTCATCTCCTGTGTGCTCCGTCCCGTCATCTCCCGCGTGCTCCGTCCAGTTGTCTCCTGTATATTCTGTCCCGTCATCTCCTGCGTGCTCCGTCCCGTCATCTCCTGTGTGCTCCGTCCAGTTGTCTCCTGTATATTCTGTCCCGTCATCTCCCGCGTGCTCCGTCCCGTCATCTCCTGTGTGCTCCGTCCCATAATCTCCCGCGTGCTCCGTCCAGTTGTCTCCTGTATATTCTGTCCCGTCATCTCCTGTGTGCTCTGTCCAGTTGTCTCCTGTATATTCTGTCCCGTCATCTCCTGTGTGCTCCGTCCCGTCATCTCCTGTGTGCTCTGTCCAGTTGTCTCCTGTATATTCTGTCCCGTCATCTCCTGTGTGCTCTGTCCAGTTGTCTCCTGTATATTCTGTCCTGTCGCCTCCTGCGTGCTCCGTCCAGTTGTCTCCTGTATATTCTGTCCCGTCATCTCCTGTGTGCTCCGTCCCGTCATCTCCCGCGTGCTCCGTCCCGTCATCTCCCACGTGCTCCGTCCAGTTGTCTCCTGTATATTCTGTCCCGTCATCTCCTGTGTGCTCCGTCCCGTCATCTCCTGTGTGCTCCGTCCAGTTGTCTCCTGTATATTCTGTCCCGTCATCTCCTGTGTGCTCCGTCCAGTTGTCTCCTGTATATTCTGTCCCGTCATCTCCTGTGTGCTCCGTCCCGTCATCTCCTGTGTGCTCCGTCCAGTTGTCTCCTGTATATTCTGTCCCGTCATCTCCCACGTGCTCCGTCCAGTTGTCTCCTGTATATTCTGTCCCGTCATCTCCTGCGTGCTCCGTCCCGTCATCTCCTGTGTGCTCCGTCCAGTTGTCTCCTGTATATTCTGTCCCGTCATCTCCCGCGTGCTCCGTCCCGTCATCTCCTGTGTGCTCCGTCCCATAATCTCCCGCGTGCTCCGTCCAGTTGTCTCCTGTATATTCTGTCCCGTCATCTCCTGTGTGCTCTGTCCAGTTGTCTCCTGTATATTCTGTCCCGTCATCTCCTGTGTGCTCCGTCCCGTCATCTCCTGTGTGCTCTGTCCAGTTGTCTCCTGTATATTCTGTCCCGTCATCTCCTGTGTGCTCTGTCCAGTTGTCTCCTGTATATTCTGTCCTGTCGCCTCCTGCGTGCTCCGTCCAGTTGTCTCCTGTATATTCTGTCCCGTCATCTCCTGTGTGCTCCGTCCCGTCATCTCCCGCGTGCTCCGTCCCGTCATCTCCCACGTGCTCCGTCCAGTTGTCTCCTGTATATTCTGTCCCGTCATCTCCTGTGTGCTCCGTCCCGTCATCTCCTGTGTGCTCCGTCCAGTTGTCTCCTGTATATTCTGTCCCGTCATCTCCTGTGTGCTCCGTCCAGTTGTCTCCTGTATATTCTGTCCCGTCATCTCCTGTGTGCTCCGTCCCGTCATCTCCTGTGTGCTCCGTCCAGTTGTCTCCTGTATATTCTGTCCCGTCATCTCCCACGTGCTCCGTCCAGTTGTCTCCTGTATATTCTGTCCCGTCATCTCCTGCGTGCTCCGTCCCGTCATCTCCTGTGTGCTCCGTCCAGTTGTCTCCTGTATATTCTGTCCCGTCATCTCCCGCGTGCTCCGTCCCGTCATCTCCTGTGTGCTCCGTCCCATAATCTCCCGCGTGCTCCGTCCAGTTGTCTCCTGTATATTCTGTCCCGTCATCTCCTGTGTGCTCTGTCCAGTTGTCTCCTGTATATTCTGTCCCGTCATCTCCTGTGTGCTCTGTCCAGTTGTCTCCTGTATATTCTGTCCCGTCATCTCCTGTGTGCTCTGTCCAGTTGTCTCCTGTATATTCTGTCCTGTCGCCTCCTGCGTGCTCCGTCCAGTTGTCTCCTGTATATTCTGTCCTGTCGCCTCCTGCGTGCTCCGTCCAGTTGTCTCCTGTATATTCTGTCCCGTCATCTCCCGCGTGCTCCGTCCAGTTGTCTCCTGTATATTCTGTCCTGTCGCCTCCCGCGTGCTCCGTCCAGTTGTCTCCTGTATATTCTGTCCCGTCATCTCCCGCGTGCTCCGTCCCGTCATCTCCCGCGTGCTCCGTCCCGTCATCTCCCACGTGCTCCGTCCAGTTGTCTCCTGTATATTCTGTCCCGTCATCTCCTGTGTGCTCCGTCCCGTCATCTCCTGTGTGCTCCGTCCAGTTGTCTCCTGTATATTCTGTCCCGTCATCTCCTGTGTGCTCCGTCCAGTTGTCTCCTGTATATTCTGTCCCGTCATCTCCTGTGTGCTCCGTCCCGTCATCTCCCGCGTGCTCCGTCCCATAATCTCCCGCGTGCTCCGTCCAGTTGTCTCCTGTATATTCTGTCCCGTCATCTCCCACGTGCTCCGTCCCGTTATCTCCTGTATATTCTGTCCTGTTGCCTCCCGATTGCTCCGTCCCGTCATCTCCTGTGTGCTCCGTCCCATAATCTCCCGCGTGCTCCGTCCAGTTGTCTCCTGTATATTCTGTCCTGTCGCCTCCCGCGTGCTCCGTCCCGTTATCTCCTGTATATTATGTCCCGTCATCTCCCGCGTGCTCCGTCCAGTTGTCTCCTGTGTATTCTATCCCGTCTTCTCCCGCATATTCTATAAGTCGTCTCCCACGTATTCTGTCCTGTCGCCTCCGTCACGTCACATAACGTAGAGGGCTACATGCACGTTTCCCTTGTTCCTGCATGTCGAGCTCTTTCCCCAGCCCTGCCTCCATGTCTGGACCACACGAGGTCCTGTCTGATATAAGTGTGTATTGTGTCGGGCCCCAGTGGCCCCTGGTAGGGATGTGGTTAATAAGCCGCAGTCCACAGACATGACTTCACCGCTGTCCCCTATAAGGAGGCTCTTACACCCCCGGCTCCCCAGGGACCAGGCTAATATTAGGATATTGGGTAAACAGAAATGAGGGAAAAGGCTTTATTCTCCACCAGCTCCTCATATTTTCCATGGAGCGAGATTAACTGTTGCAGTGCTGGAGCGGCTGCTGCACTGACACCTGTAATCCCAGCCGGGGACGGAGCAGGTGGAGGCATCTTCAGATCGGAGGCCGAGGATATGGCCTGAGACTTCTCTGACCCTGACCGCAGGTGTCTGACCAGGAACCATAGTGAGAAGGGCCTTAATGATGAACAGCCATATAGTTTCCCTCTGCAGTCAGTCCACAGCTGCCAGTTATAGCTTCCCTCGGCTGTCAGTCCACAGCTGCCAGTTATAGCTTCCCTCGGCAGTCAGTCCACGGCTGCCAGTTATAGCTTCCCTCTGCAGTCAGTCCACGGCTGCCAGTTATAGCTTCCCTCGGTAGTCATTCCACGGCTGCCAGTTATAGCTTCCCTCTGCAGTCAGTCCACGGCTGCCAGTTATAGTTTCCCTCTGCAGTCAGTCCACGGCTGCCAGTTATAGCTTCCCTCAGCAGTCAGTCCACAGCTGCCAGTTATAGCTTCCCTCGGTAGTCATTCCACGGCTGCCAGTTATAGCTTCCCTCTGCAGTCAGTCCACGGCTGCCAGTTATAGCTTCCCTCTGCAGTCAGTCCACGGCTGCCAGTTATAGCTTCCCTCTGCAGTCAGTCCACGGCTGCCAGTTATAGCTTCCCTCTGCAGTCAGTCCACGGCTGCCAGTTATAGCTTCCCTCTGCAGTCAGTCCACGGCTGCCAGTTATAGCTTCCCTCTGCAGTCAGTCCACGGCTGCCAGTTATAGCTTCCCTCAGCAGTCAGTCCACGGCTGCCAGTTATAGCTTCCCTCAGCAGTCAGTCCACGGCTGCCAGTTATAGCTTCCCTCTGCAGTCAGTCCACGGCTGCCAGTTATAGCTTCCCTCTGCAGTCAGTCCACGGCTGCCAGTTATAGCTTCCCTCTGCAGTCAGTCCACGGCTGCCAGTTATAGCTTCCCTCAGCAGTCAGTCCACGGCTGCCAGTTATAGCTTCCCTCAGCAGTCAGTCCATGACTGCCAGTTAAAGCTTCCCTCTGCAGTCAGTCTACGGCTGCCAGTTATAGCTTCCCTCTGCAGTCAGTCCACGGCTGCCAGTTATAGCTTCCCTCTGCTGTCAGTCCACGGCTGCCAGTTATAGCTTCCCTCGGCAGTCAGTCCACGGCTGCCAGTTATAGCTTCCCTCTGCAGTCAGTCCACGGCTGCCAGTTATAGCTTCCCTCAGCAGTCAGTCCATGGCTGCCAGTTATAGCTTTCCTCGGCAGTCAGTCCACGGCTGCCAGTTATAGCTTCCCTCGGCAGTCAGTCCACGCTGCCAGTTAAATAGCTTCCCTCGCAGTCAGTCCACGGCTGCCAGTTATAGCTTCCCTCAGCAGTCAGTCCACGGCTGCCAGTTATAGCTTCCCTCAGCAGTCAGTCCACGGCTGCCAGTTATAGCTTCCCTCTGCAGTCAGTCCACGGCTGCCAGTTATAGCTTCCCTCTGCAGTCAGTCCACGGCTGCCAGTTATAGCTTCCCTCGCAGTCAGTCCATCGCTGCCAGTTATAGCTTCCCTCGCAGTCAGTCCACGGCTGCCAGTTATAGCTTCCCTCAGCAGTCAGTCCACGCTGCCAGTTATAGCTTCCCTCGCAGTCAGTCCACGGCTGCCAGTTATAGCTTCCCTCTGCAGTCAGTCCAGGCTGCCAGTTTAAGCTTCCCTCTGCAGTCAGTCCACGGCTGCCAGTTATAGCTTCCCTCGCAGTCAGTCCACGCTGCCAGTTATAGCTTCCCTCTGCAGTCAGTCCACGGCTGCCAGTTATAGCTTCCCTCTGCAGTCAGTCCACGGCTGCCAGTTATAGCTTCCCTCGAGCAGTCAGTCCACGGCTGCCAGTTATAGCTTCCCTCGCGTCAGTCCACGGCTGCCAGTTATAGCTTCCCTCTGCAGTCAGTCCACGGCTGCCAGTTATAGCTTCCCTCGCAGTCAGTCCACGGCTGCCAGTTATAGCTTCCCTCGGCAGTCAGTCTACGGCTGCCATGTTATAGCTTCCCTCGGCAGTCAGTCTACAGCTGCCAGTTATAGCTTCCCTCTGCTGTCAGTCCATGGCTGCCAGTTATAGCTTCCCTCTGCAGTCAGTCCACGGCTGCCAGTTATAGCTTCCCTCGGCAGTCAGTCCACGGCTGCAAGTTATAGCTTCCCTCGGCAGTCAGTCCACGGCTGCCAGTTATAGTCCTTCGCCTTCAGTGCAGTCAGTCACAGCTGCCAGTTATAGTCAGCTTCATCTTGCTCCTGCAGTCAGTCCACGAGCTGCCAGTTATAGCTTCCCTCGCAGTCAGTCCACGGCTGCCAGTTATAGCTTCCCTCGGCAGTCAGTCCACGGCTGCCAGTTATAGCTTCCCTCAGGCAGTCAGTCCACGGCTGCCAGTTATAGCTTCCCTGCAGTCAGTCCACGCTGCCAGTTATAGCTTCCCTCGCAGTCAGTCCACAGGCTGCCAGTTATAGCTTCCCTCTGCATGTCAGTTCACGGCTGCCAGTTATAGCTTCCCTCGCAGTCAGTCCTACGGCTGCCAGTTATAGCTTCCCTCGGCAGTCAGTCCACGGCTGCCAGTTATAGCTTCCCTCTGCAGTCAGTCCACGGCTGCCAGTTATAGCTTCCCTCGCAGTCAGTCCAACGCTGCCAGTTATATGCTTCCCTCGCAGTCAGTCCACGGCTGCCAGTTATAGCTTCCCTCTGCAGTCAGTCCACGGCTGCCAGTTATAGCTTCCCTCGCAGTCAGTCCACGGCTGCCAGTTATAGCTTCCTCGTCAGTCAGTCAGTAACTCGGCGGCTGCCAGTTATAGCTTCCCTCGCAGTCAGTCCACGCTGTCCAGTTTATAGTATTCCCTCTGCAGTCAGTCCACGCTTGCCAGTTATAGCTTCCCTCTGCAGTCAGTCCACGGCTGCCAGTTATAGCTTCCCTCAGCAGTCAGTCCATGCTGCCAGTTATAGCTTCCTCTGCAGTCAGTCCACGCTGCCAGTTATAGCTTCCCTCGCAGTTCAGTCCACGCCTGCCAGTTATAGCTTCCCTCGCAGTCAGTCCACGGCTGCCAGTTATAGCTTCCCTCTGCAGTCAGTCCACTCAACGGCAGTCCAGTTTATAGCTTCCCTCAGCAGTCAGTCCACGCTGCCAGTTATAGCTTCCCTCTGCAGTCAGTCCACGGCTGCCAGTTATAGCTTCCCTCGCAGTCAGTCCACGCTGCCAGTTAAAGCTTCCTCTGAGTCAGTCCACGGCTGCCAGTTATATGAGCTGTCCTCTCTGCAGTCAGTCCACGGCTGCCAGTTATAGCTTCCCTCTGTCAGGTCAGTCAGCTCCACGGCTGCCAGTTATAGCTTCCCTCTCTAGCCAGTGCTATGTCATCCACGGCTGCCAGTTATAAGCTTTCCACTCAGGCAGTCAGTCCACGGCATGCCAGTTATAGCTTCCTCGGCAGTCAGTCCAGGTCTGCCAGTTATAGCTTCCCTCGCTGTCAGTCCATCAAGTCCCGAGTCATCACGGCTGCCAGTTATAGCTTCCCTCTGCAGTCAGTCCACGGCTGCCAGTTAAGCTTCCCTCAGCAGTCAGTCCATGACTGCCAGTTATAGCTTTCCCTCGGCAGTCAGTCTACGGCTGCCAGTTATAGCTTCCCTCGCAGTCAGTCCACAGCTGCCAGTTAAAGCTTCCCTCTGCAGTCAGTCCACGGCTGCCAGTTATAGCTTCCCTCAGCAGTCAGTCCACGGCTGCCAGTTATAGCTTCCCTCAGCAGTCAGTCCACGGCTGCCAGTTATAGCTTCCCTCTGCAGTCAGTCCACGGCTGCCAGTTATAGCTTCCCTCAGCAGTCAGTCCATGACTGCCAGTTATAGCTTTCCTCGGCAGTCAGTCTACGGCTGCCAGTTATAGCTTCCCTCAGCAGTCAGTCCACAGCTGCCAGTTATAGCTTCCCTCGCAGTCAGTCCACGGCTGCCAGTTATAGCTTCCCTCTGCAGTCAGTCCATGGCTGCCAGTTATAACTTCCCTCTGCAGTCAGTCCACGGCTGCCAGTTATAGCTTCCCTCTGCAGTTAGTCCACAGCTGCCAGTTATAGCTTCCCTCTGCAGTCATCCACGGCTGCCAGTTATAGCTTCCCTTGCAGTCAGTCACGGCTGCCAGTTATAGCTTCCCTCGACAGTCAGTCTACGGCTGCCAGTTATAGCTTCCCTCTGCTGTCAGTCCATGGCTGCCAGTTATAGCTTCCCTCGGCAGTCAGTCCACGGCTGCAAGTTATAGCTTCCCTCGGCAGTCAGTCTACGGCTGCCAGTTATAGCTTCCCTCGGCAGTCAGTCTACAGCTGCCAGTTATAGCTTCCCTCTGCTGTCAGTCCATGGCTGCCAGTTATAGCTTCCCTCTGCAGTCAGTCCACGGCTGCCAGTTATAGCTTCCCTCGGCAGTCAGTCCACGGCTGCCAGTTATAGCTTTCATCTGCAGTCAGTCCACGGCTGCCAGTTATAGCTTCCCTCGGCAGTCAGTCCACGGCTGCAAGTTATAGCTTCCCTCGGCAGTCAGTCCACGGCTGCAAGTTATAGCTTCCCTCGGCAGTCAGTCTACAGCTGCCAGTTATAGCTTCCCTCGGCAGTCAGTCTACAGCTGCCAGTTATAGCTTCCCTCGGCAGTCAGTCTACGGCTGCCAGTTATAGCTTCCCTCGGCAGTCAGTCTACGGCTGCCAGTTATAGCTTCCCTCAGCAGTCAGTCCACGGCTGCCAGTTATAGCTTCCCTTGGCAGTCAGTCCACGGCTGCCAGTTATAGCTTCCCTCCACAGTCAGTCCACAGCTGCCAGTTATAGTTTTCCTGCTAGTTCTGTTGTTTCCTCTATTTCAGGGGTGAGCAATTAATGTTCCCGAAGGGCCACATGAGAGTCCATGACTGGGGTGGAGGCCGAACTGATGAGCAGAATTAATTTCAGCCTAATATTAATAACAATTAATTATAGCAATATTAATTGTACCACGTAGAAAGAGCAGAAATAGGTGTGCTGACATCCACTATGTACAGTATGAGCTCACACAGGTCCTCTATATACTGTATATACACCATGAGCTTTGCACAGCCTCCTATATGCATAATGTGCTTCACACAAACTTATATATAAATTATGAGCCCAAAATAGCCTCCTATATACAGTGTGATGCAGCAGCTCACTGCATTGCAAATATCTATTCTGGGACTTGTAGTTCAGCATATTTTCAGTGATGCATAATGTGGCGCCCCTGCAACCAGGAGGCCACAAGAGGGAAGTGCAGCCAGGTAAGCAAGGTGGTTGAAAACACACCCACACCGCACAAACACCAACCCTATGCCTAGGACTCTAGGTTGGGCAATGGGTGGCGGGTGTAGCAAAGTGGGTGGAACGTAGGAGGACACTGACGAGGTGGGAGGAGAGACCTAAATACATCCATACATCTATGGACTGCGGCTCCTCTGGGTCCATAACAGGGATTGGCAAACCTGAGTTACTGGGTAAACCAGGTGTCACCAAGGCCTCCTCACCACGTGTCCAGGCCACCAGCCGCCACCAAACCTCCTTCCTCAGGCAGGTCTCCAGGTCGACGACTGTGCCCCACGCCTGAGTCGAGCGCCCTCCAGGATCAGCCCTGGTTCCCCACTCTAGGAGCCCTACAAACCCCTGCATCTGGCCACAGGCTCTCATACATCATCAGAGGGACAGGTGCCTCCCGCTGCAGCAGGCCAAGACTCCCTCTCCTCCCAACGAGATGGATCGCCTCCAATATAACATCCACACTGGCTGGGTCTCTCCCACACACTGAACTCCCATTGTCCTCTCTCGCCACTTGGCATCACACATGGCACTCAGTCCACCATTGCATATGTGGACCGCTAGCTTACCGGGGCACCGAACCGGATCTAGCAACCTGAGTTACTGGGGTACACCAGACATCCCCTAAGGGCTGGTGATGGCTGGTGGGGGTTAAACTGTGAAATAGCTCAGACACCTGTGGTGCAGGCTGCAGGTGTCTGGGCCTCAGTTGCTCTTCATCCACCAAACCTCCTGGCAGTATGGGAAGCAATGTCCGACATGTATCGGTGAGTGTTTGCTTATGGTCCTCTTTACACTGTATTATGTTGTCTACAGGACACATCAGAAATATAAAAATATGTAGAGTTAGGACTACTCCAACCGAGACATTCCTTGACGCTGGAGGAGTGGCTAGTGGCTCAGGAGATTCAATGCTGCAATCTCCTGCTAAATGTTTCTACTTTTGTGCAGTATGGCATTAACAGGTGTAGATACACATTATATATTATTTTGCAATTTCCGGCTGTGCTGGCATCTTTGTTTTTTTTCTGGGATTACATTCAGTATACAGGACAGAAGAAGTGGTACTGTGCAGTTTATATATACAAAATACAGATACTGAGGATTACACCCAGTATACAGGACAGGAGAAGTGGTACTGTGCAGTGTATATATACAGAATAATACAGATACTGAGGATTACACCCAGTATACAGGACAGGAGAAGTGGCACTGTGCAGTGTATATATACAGAATAATACAGATACTGAGGATTACACCCAGTATACAGGACAGGAGAAGTGGTACTGTGCAGTGTATATATACAAAATAATACAGATACTGAGGATTACACCCAGTATACAGGACAGAAGAAGTGGCACTGTGCAGTGTATATATACAGAATAATACAGATACTGAGGATTACACCCAGTATACAGGACAGGAGAAGTGGCACTGTGCAGTGTATATATACAGAATAATACAGATACTGAGGATTACACCCTGTATACAGGACAGGAGAAGTGGTACTGTGCAGTGTATATATACAGAATAATACAGATACTGAGGATTACACCCAGTATACAGGACAGGAGAAGTGGCACTGTGCAGTGTATATATACAGAATAATACAGATACTGAGGATTACACCCTGTATACAGGACAGGAGAAGTGGTACTGTGCAGTGTATATATACAGAATAATACAGATACTGAGGATTACACCCAGTATACAGGACAGGAGAAGTGGTACTGTGCATGTATAATATACAGAATAATACAGATACTGAGGATTACACCCAGTATACAGGACAGGAGAAGTGGTGCTGTGCAGTGTATATATACAGAATAATACAGATACTGAGGATTACACCTAGTATACAGGACAGGAGAAGTGGTGCTGTGCAGTGTATATATACAGAATAATACAGATACTGAGGATTACACCCATATACAGGACAGGAGAAGTGGTACTGTGCAGTGTATATATACAGAATAATACAGATACTGAGGATTACACCCAGTATACAGGACAGGAAGTGGTACTGTGCAGTGTATATATACAGAATAATACAGATACTGAGGATTACACCCAGTATACAAGACAGGAGAAGTGGCACTGTGCAGTGTATATATACAGAATAATACAGATACTGAGGATTACACCCGTATACAGGACAGGAGAAGTGGTACTGTGCAGTGTTATATACAGAATAATACAGATAACTGAGGATTACACCCAGTATACAGGACAGGAGAAGTGGTACTGTGCAGTGTATATATATACAGAATAATACAGATACTGAGGATTACACCCAGTATACAGGACAGGAGAAGTGGTACTGTGCAGTGTATATATACAGAATAATACAGATACTGAGGATTACACCCAGTATACAGGACAGGAGAAGTGATACTGTGCAGTGTATATATACAGAATAATACAGATACTGAGGATTACACCCAGTATAACAGGACAGGAGAAGTGGTACTGTGCAGTGTAATATATACAGAATAATACAGATACTGAGGATTACACCCAGTATACAGGACAGGAGAAGTGGTACTGTACAGTGTATATATACAGAATAATACAGATACTGAGGATTACACCCAGTATACAGGACAGGAGAAGTGGTACTGTGCAGTGTATATATACAGAATAATACAGATACTGAGGATTACACCCAGTATACAGGACAGGAGAAGTGGTACTGTGCAGTGTATATATACAGAATAATACAGATACTGAGGATTACACACAGTATACAGGACAGGAGAAGTGGTACTGTGCAGTGTATATATACAGAATAATACAGATACTGAGGATTGCACCCAGTATACAGGACAGGAGAAGTGGTACTGTGCAGTGTATATATACAGAATAATACAGATACTGAGGATTACACCCCCTTTTACTGTGCAGTGTATATATACAGAATAATACAGATACTGAGGATTACATCCAGTATACAGGACAGGAGAAGTGGTACTGTGCAGTGTATATATACAGAATAATACAATACTGAGGATTACACCCAGTATACAGGACAGGAGAAGTGGTGCTGTGCAGTGTATATATACAGAATAAT
The DNA here is from genome assembly GCA_033576535.1 of Allobates femoralis. Taxonomy (NCBI): domain Eukaryota; kingdom Metazoa; phylum Chordata; class Amphibia; order Anura; family Aromobatidae; genus Allobates; species Allobates femoralis. The sequence goes on along the minus strand of JARQOC010000013.1, from coordinate 3,050,501 downwards.
ACAGATACTGAGGATTACACCCAGTATACAGGACAGGAGAAGTGGTACTGTGCAGTGTATATATACAGAATAATACAGATACTGAGGATTACACCCAGTATACAGGACAGGAGAAGTGGTACTGTGCAGTGTATATATACAGAATAATACAGATACTGAGGATTACACCCAGTATACAGGACAGGAGAAGTGGTACTGTGCAGTGTATATATACAGAATAATACAGATACTGAGGATTACACCCAGTATACAGGACAGGAGAAGTGGTACTGTGCAGTGTTATATACAGGATAATACAGATACTGAGGATTACACCCAGTATACAGGACAGGAGAAGTGGTCTGTGCAGTGTATATATACAGAATAATACAGATACTGAGGATTACACCCAGTATACAGGACAGGAGAAGTGGTACTGTGCAGTGTATATATACAGAATAATACAGATACTGAGGATTACACCCAGTATACAGGACAGGAGAAGTGGTACTGTGCAGTGTATATATACAGAATAATACAGATACTGAGGATTACACCCAGTATACAGGACAGGAGAAGTGGTACTGTGCAGTGTATATATACAGAATAATACAGATACTGAGGATTACACCCAGTATACAGGACAGAAGAAGTGGTACTGTGCAGTGTATATATACAGAATAATACAGATACTGAGGATTACACCCAGTATACAGGACAGGAGAAGTGGCACGTGCAGTGTATATATACAGAATAATACAGATACTGAGGATTACACCCAGTATACAGGACAGGAGAAGTGGCACTGTGCAGTGTATATATACAGAATAATACAGATACTGAGGATTACACCCAGTATACAGACAGGAGAAGTGGCACTGTGCAGTGTATATATACAGAATAATACAGATACTGAGGATTACACCCAGTATACAGGACAGGAGAAGTGGTACTGTGCAGGGTATATATACAGAATAATACAGATACTGAGGATTACACCCAGTATACAGGACAGGAGAAGTGGTACTGTGCAGTGTATATATACAGAATAATACAGATACTGAGGATTACACCCAGTATACAGGACAGGAGAAGTGGTACTGTGCAGTGTATATATACAGAATAATACAGATACTGAGGATTACACCCAGTATACAGGACAGGAGAAGTGGTACTGTGCAGTGTATATATACAGAATAATATAGATACTGAGGATTACACCCAGTATACAGGACAGGAGAAGTGGTACTGTGCAGTGTATATATACAGAATAATACAGATACTGAGGATTACATCCAGTATACAGGACAGGAGAAGTGGTACTGTACAGTGTATATATACAGAATAATACAGATACTGAGGATTACACCCAGTATACAGGGCAGGAGAAGTGGTACTGTGCAGTGTATATATACAGAATAATACAGATACTGAGGATTACACCCAGTATACAGGACAGGAGAAGTGGCACTGTGCAGTGTATATATACAGAATAATACAGATACTGGGATTACACCCAGTATACAGGACAGGAGAAGTGGTACTGTGCAGTGTATATATACAGAATAATACAGATACTGAGGATTACACCCAGTATACAGGACAGGAGAAGTGGTACTGTGCAGGGTATATATACAGAATAATACAGATACTGAGGATTACACCCAGTATACAGGACAGGGAAGTGGTACTGTGCAGTGTATATATACAGAATAATACAGATACTGAGGATTACACCCAGTAATACAGGACAGGAGAAGTGGTACTGTGCAGTGTATATATACAGAATAATACAGATACTGAGGATTACACCCAGTATACAGGACAGGAGAAGTGGTGCTGTGCAGTGTATATATACAGAATAATACAGATACTGAGGATTACACCCAGTATACAGGACAGGAGAAGTGGTACTGTGCAGTGTATATATACAGAATAATACAGATACTGAGGATTACACCCAGTATACAGGACAGGAGAAGTGGTACTGTGCAGGTATATATACAGAATAATACAGATACTGAGGATTACACCCAGTATACAGGACAGGGGAAGTGGTACTGTGCAGTGTATATATACAGAATAATACAGATACTGAGGATTACACCCAGTATACAGGACAGGAGAAGTGGTGCTGTGCAGTGTATATATACAGAATAATACAGATACTGAGGATTAAACCCAGTATACAGGACAGGAGAAGTGGTACTGTGCAGTGTATATATACAGAATAATACAGATACTGAGGATTACACCCAGTATACAGGACAGGAGAAGTGGTACTGTGCAGTGTATATATACAGAATAATACAGATACTGAGGATTACACCCAGTATACAGGACAGGAGAAGTGGTACTGTGCAGTGTATATATACAGAATAATACAGATACTGAGGATTACACCCAGTATACAGGACAGAAGAAGTGGTACTGTGCAGTGTATATATACAGAATAATACAGATACTGAGGATTACACCCAGTATACAGGACAGGAGAAGTGGCACTGTGCAGTGTATATATACAGAATAATACAGATACTGAGGATTACACCCAGTATACAGGACAGGAGAAGTGGTATTGTGCAGTGTATATATACAGAATAATACAGATACTGAGGATTACACCCAGTATACAGGACAGAAGAAGTGGTACTGTGCAGTGTATATATACAGAATAATACAGATACTGAGGATTACACCCAGTATACAGGACAGGAGAAGTGGCACTGTGCAGTGTATATATACAGAATAATACAGATACTGGGGATTACACCCAGTATACAGGACAGGAGAAGTGGTACTGTGCAGTGTATATATACAGAATAATACAGATACTGAGGATTACACCCAGTATAACAGGACAGGAGAAGTGGTACTGTGCAGGGTATATATACAGAATAATACAGATACTGAGGATTACACCCAGTATACAGGACAGGGGAAGTGGTACTGTGCAGTGTATATATACAGAATAATACAGATACTGAGGATTACACCCAGTATACAGGACAGGAGAAGTGGTACTGTGCAGTGTGTATATACAGAATAATACAGACACTGAGGATTACACCCAGTATACAGGACAGGAGAAGTGGTGCTGTGCAGTGTATATATACAGAATAATACTGATACTGAGGATTACACCCAATATACAGGACAGGAGAAGTGGTACTGTGCAGTGTATATATACAGAATAATACAGATACTGAGGATTACACCCAGTATACAGGACAGGAGAAGTGGTACTGTGCAGTGTATATATACAGAATAATACAGATACTGAGGATTACACCCAGTATACAAGACAGGAGAAGTGGTACTGTGCAGTGTAATATAACAGAATAATACAGATACTGAGGATTACACCCAATATACAGGACAGGAGAAGTGGTACTGTGCAGTGTATATACACAGAATAATACAGATACAAAATTATACCCAGGAGGCTATGTTATATAGATAGGAGGCTGTGGTATATACATAGCCAGGACTCAGCCAGATCCTGGAGATGGGGTAAGATGAAAGGTGGCGGAAGAAAGCCCAGTGCTGGGCGCAGAGAGGAACAGAATCCATGGAGGCACCGGGAAGAACAGAAAGCGAACTCTGCCCGCAGGAAACTTTCTGATGTTGTACATTATAGACTGTGGGCCATATAGAGAACACAGACTGCCTGCTGTATACACATTAGAGACTGCGGGCTTTGTACACATTACAGACTGCGGGCCGTGTGCACACTGCAGACAGCGGGCCATGTGCACACTGCAGTCTGCGGGCCGTGTGCACATTGCAGACTGCGGGCCGTGTGCACATTGCAGACTGCGGGCCGTGTGCACATTGCAGACTGCGGGCCGTGTGCACATTGCAGACTGCGGGCCGTGTGCACATTGCAGACTGCGGGCCGTGTGCACATTGCAGACTGCGGGCCGTGTGCACATTGCAGTCTGCGGGCCGTGTGCACATTGCAGACTGAGGGCCTTGTGCACATTGCAGACTGCGGGCCGTGTGCACAGTGCAGACTGGCCACTGTATGCACACTGCAGACTGGCCGCTGTGTGCACACTGCAGACTGGCCACTGTTTGCACACTGCAGACTGGCCGCTGTATGCACACTGCAGACTGGACACTGTATACACACTGCAGACTGGCCACTGTATGCACACTGCAGACTGGCCACTGTATGCACACTGCAGACTGGCCGCTGTATGCACACTGCAGACTGGCCGCTGTATGCACACTGCAGACTGGCCGCTGTATGCACACTGCAGACTGGCCGCTGTAGGCACACTGCAGACTGGCCGCTGTATGCACACTGCAGACTGGCCGCTTTGTGCACACTGCAGACTGGCCACTGTTTGCACACTGCAGACTGGCCGCTGTATGCACACTGCAGACTGGACACTGTATACACACTGCAGACTGGCCACTGTATGCACACTGCAGACTGGCCACTGTATGCACACTGCAGACTGGCCGCTGTATGCACACTGCAGACTGGCCGCTGTATGCACACTGCAGACTGGCCGCTGTAGGCACACTGCAGACTGGCCGCTGTACGCACACTGCAGACTGGCCGCTTTGTGCACACTGCAGACTGGCTGCTGTGTGCACACTGCAGACTGGCCGCTGTAGGCACACTGCAGACTGGCCGCTGTACGCACACTGCAGACTGGCCGCTGTATGCACACTGCAGACTGGCTGCTGTACGCACACTGCAGACTGGCCGCTGTACGCACACTGCAGACTGGCCGCTGTATGCACACTGCAGACTGGCCGCTGTGTGCACAGTGCAGACTGGCCACTGTATGCACACTGCAGACTGGCCACTATGTGCACACTGCAGACTGGCCGCTGTACGCACACTGCAGACTGGCCGCTATGTGCACACTGCAGACTGGCCGCTGTACGCACACTGCAGACTGGCCGCTGTACGCACACTGCAGACTGGCCGCTGTACGCACACTGCTGACTGGCCGCTGTGCGCACACTGCACACTGGCCGCTGTGCGCACACTGCAGACTGGCCGCTGTGCGCACACTGCAGACTGGCCGCTGTGCGCACACTGCAGACTGGCCGCTGTGCGCACACTGCAGACTGGCCGCGGTATACACACTGCAGACTGGCCGCTGTGTGCACATCTGAGAGTGCTGGTGTATATATTGTATACACAGCACTATACTTTATATACTGGTCAACACTACATACAGTATATGGCACACTAATACAGCATATAGTGTGGACCTGTATATAAATTATAGTATTCTGTAGAGACAGACAGACACTGTCAAACACACAGACAGATACGCAGACACTATCAAACACACAGACAGAAAGACTCACATATAAAAGGATAGTAGGACCTGTGTTGATGTCACATGGAGGGGAGGCATCAGGGGGTCACATGATCAGCTCAGTGAGGGATCAGGGATGATGAAGATGGTGGGTGGGCCCAGGATGTGACTGACTTGTCGATCCTGATTAATCTGAGTGGGGCCCTGCTTTAGGGAAATGGCTCCGCCCCTTCAAGGCCGTGGCCCCGCCCCTGAATTCCGCGGCCGCTCGGCGGCAGATGACTTTAAGCAACAGGCCTGCGGCTGGAGAAGCGGGCAGCCCACGCAGCCAACCAGTGGGCGGACCATCTGGAAAAGTCCCGCCCCTCCTGCCTATCAGTCCGGGCCTGCTCCACAGCTGAGGAAGGTGGGAGAACAAGGGTCCGGCAGCTTGATAGACCCGAGCTGTGGGGAGGAACACTTAGCACAGTGACAGACAAAAGGAGCCTGGTGTGCCCAAATACCTGAACCTGGGACACTGGAGGGCTAGGCCTGAAGAAGTGACCGGGGATTCTATACCCTAATCACGAGACACACCGGTGGGGGGCAGAGACTTTATGTGCTGCAGCCTAACTTACCACTACAGACTAGGAACACAGTTGTCATACTAGGACTGGTGACCCTGACTGCAAGGGAAATATATTCACCCATGAGTCCGCGACTGAACCCGTGGGTGAGGTACTACGTTAACACTGAGAGAGAGGCCTCAAAGGATTTTGAGGGAGCAACACAGAAATGCTACCTGAGCTGCACAGTTTGAGTTGCTGGAGCAGTGTAAAACGTTGTAAACTGTGACATGTTGTAACTGCTGCTAAAGACTGAGTAAAGTACCCTGCGAGCTCATCCATGTGTGGAAATTTGGTTATTTTCATCACTGCCCGAGACTGTTTACTTCCAGCATCGCAGCAAAGCCTCCACCTGCAGAGCCACAGACTGCTTATCCCACACACTGGCTGGAAGAAGCTGCAGCAGAAAAGTAAGTGAACTGCACTGCACACAATCCCTAACCAGGCCCATCCATCCCAACTACTCCTGCCCTGGGGACCCTCTGCGCTACTCGAGGAGAGCTTACCATCCACGCTGCCCCAAGTTACCATCCCCAGCAGGAATACGGCAGCGGTGGTTACATTAGCCACATACCCTGGGTGGCGTCACGACAAATCCCCTGTAAATAACCCCTTTTTGGACTGATTCCAGACCACGGGACCGGGTCACGACTACCATGATCCCCAGAGACAGCACCGGCCCAGTTTCCAAGTACCCCATAGCCTGTGGGTGCATCAATTATGCTGGGACTTGAGGTTCCACAAGTTCAGGTAATGCATTACATGTGCTACATAGTAGATGATTAAAAAACCAGGGGAGTGTCTGACAAACCTGAATCCTTCCACAGGTGTGCTCATCTGGAACAGGTGGGACATCAGCTGAGGAGGGCTGTGTGAGGCGTCCTCCAGAGGCCTGCAAAGGTGCAGGACATATATGAGTCTGATAGTCTGGATTAGACATCTGCAGAGCTGCAGTGTATGAGCCTCTGTGTGAGGGGGGGTCTTCCTATATCCTGCAGAGCCGCAGTGTGAGGTGCTGTATGAGCCTCTCTGGGTGAGGTTGCTGGGAGCATCGGAAGAGTTCAATGTGAACATGGCCCAAATCACAGTGAGTAACAAGACGGCCTGTGACCCGGGTATTCACTGAAGACGGTGAATGGACACTGTGAGTAACCACTGATGTACTGGTGTATGCTCCACTGAGCCATGTGTGAATAAGTCTATTGAGACATGTGTGAATACTGCCCTGGGACACTTAGGCCACGTGCACACGTTGAGTATTTGATGAGTTTTTTACCTCAGGATTTGTAGACAAAACCAGGAGTGGAGCAATCAGAGGAAAAGTCTCATAGAAACACGTCACCACTTCTGTATTTAATTATCAACTCCTGGTTTTGGCTACAAATCCTGAGGTAAAAACTCATCAAATACTCAGCGTGTGCACGAGGCCTTACAGATACTGAGGTAACAACTCACCAAATACTCAGCGTGTGCACGAGACCTTACAGATACTAAGGTAAAAACTCACCAAATACACAACGTGTGCCCGAGGCCTTACAAATACTGAGGTAACAACTCACCAAATACTCAGCGTGTGCACGAGGCCTTACAGATACTGAGGTAAAAACTCACCAAATACTCAGCGTGTGCACGAGGCCTTACAGATACTGAGGTAAAAACTCTCCAAATACTCAGCATGTGCACGAGGCCTTACAGATACTGAGGTAACAACTCACCAAATACTCAGCGTGTGCACGAGGCCTTACAGATACTGAGGTAACAACTCACCAAATACTCAGCGTGTGCACGAGGCCTTACATATACTGAGGTAACAACTCACCAAATACTCAGCGTGTGCACGAGGCCTTACAGATACTGAGGTAACAACTCACCAAATACTCAGCGTGTGCACGAGGCCTTACAGATACTGAGGTAACAACTCACCAAATACTCAGCGTGTGCACGAGGCCTTACAGATACTGAGGTAACAACTCACCAAATACTCAGCGTGTGCACGAGGCCTTACAGATACTGAGGTAACAACTCACCAAATACTCATCATGTGCAATAGGCTTTACAGATAGCGAAGAAAAAAATTACCAAATACTCAGCGTGTGCACGAGGCCTTACAGATACTGAGGTAAAAAACTCACCAAATACTCAGCGTGTGCACGAGGCCTTACAGATACTGAGGGAAAAACTCACCAAATACACAACGTGTGCCCGAGGCCTTACAAATACTGAGGTAAACAACTCACCAAATACTCAGCGTGTGCACAAGGCCTTACAAATACTGAGGTAAAAACTCACCAAATACTCAGCGTGTGCACGAGGCCTTACAAATACTGAGGTAAAAACTCACCAAATACTCAGCGTGTGCACGAGGCCTTACAAATACTGAGGTAAAAACTCACCAAATACTCAGCGTGTGCACGAGGCCTTACAGATACTGAGGGAAAAACTCACCAAATACACAACGTGTGCCCGAGGCCTTACAAATACTGAGGTAACAACTCACCAAATACTCAGCGTGTGCACAAGGCCTTACAGATACTGAGGTAAAAACTCACCAAATACTCAGCGTGTGCACATGGCCTTACAAATACTGAGGTAACAACTCACCAAATACTCAGCGTGTGCACGAGGCCTTACAGATACTGAGGTAACAACTCACCAAATACTCAGCGTGTGCACGAGGCCTTATAGATACTGAGGTAAAAACTCACCAAATACTCAGCGTGTGCACGAGGCATTACAGATACTGAGGTAACAACTCACCAAATACTCAGCGTGTGCACGAGGCCTTACAGATACTGAGGTAACAACTCACCAAATACTCAGCGTGTGCACGAGGCCTTACAGATACTGAGGTAACAACTCACCAAATACTCAGCGTGTGCACGAGGCCTTACAGATACTGAGGTAACAACTCACCAAATACTCAGCGTGTGCACGAGGCCTTACAGATACTGAGGTAACAACTCACCAAATACTCAGCGTGTGCACGAGACCTTACAGATACTGAGGTAACAACTCCCCAAATACTCAGCGTGTGTACGAGACCTTACAGATACTGAGGTAAAAGCTCACCAAATACTCAGCGTGTGTACGAGACCTTACAGATACTGAGGTAAAAGCTCCCCAAATACTCAGCGTGTTCACGAGGCCTTACAGATACTGAGGTAACAACTCCCCAAATACTCAGCGTGTGCACGAGGCCTTACAGATACTGAGGTAACAACTCCCCAAATACTCAGCGTGTTCACGAGGCCTTACAGATACTGAGGTAACAACTCCCCAAATACTCAGCGTGTGCACGAGGCCTTACAGATACTGAGGTAAAAACTCACCAAATACTCAGCGTGTGCACGAGGCCTTACAGATACTGAGGTAACAACTCACCAAATACTCAGCGTGTGCACGAGGCCTTACAGATACTGAGGTAAAAACTCACCAAATACTCAGCGTGTGCACGAGGCCTTACAGATACTGAGGTAACAACTCACCAAATACTCAGCGTGTGCACGAGGCCTTACATATACTGAGGTAAAAACTCACCAAATACTCAGTGTGTGCACATGGCCTTAGGGAGAAGTGTACCTCAACCTATACAGGAATCTATTCATTATGATAATTGAGATAGATAGACTATGCATTATATGGACATTTATGCTGAAGCTGAAGGAAAGCCTGGTGTTTATTATGGAGCATGGTTTATGAAGTCTGGAATAAACCTGATTAACTTTTGTCATGAATCCATTGCCGTGAGCGTCAATTCCGCAGTCAAGCGAGTGTCCTGTAAGGGCCGCTTTACACACACCAACTTCTGTGTCCAAGTTATAAATACAATGAACAAACTAACAGTGACAGACTGGTACAGAGGGGGCAATGAGGAGGGAAACAGTAGGTTGTGTCTGCTCAGGTGGTGGTGAAGCGCCAGGTCCAGTGGTGGTGGAAGCGCTGGGTCCAGTAGGGGTGGAGCACTAGGTCCAGTGGTGGTGGAGGCGGCGGGTCCAGTGGTGGAGGAAGTATCGGGTCCAGTGGTGGTGAGGTGGCACTGTGGTCATTGCAGGCTGTAGGCTGTTCTGAAGAGATGGGTTTTTATGTTCCGCTTGAAGGTTCTGAGTGTAGGGGACAGTCGGATGTTTTGGGGTGCAGAATTCCAGAGGATGGGGGATGCTCAGGTGAAGTCTTGCAGGCGGTTAGATGAGAAACGTACAAGTGTGGAGGAGAGGAGGAGGTCTTGGGAGGATCGGAGGTTATGAGTTGGATGATATCGGGAGATTAGTTCAGAGATATATGGGGGAGACAGATTGTGGACGGCTTTGTAAGTCAGTGTTAGGAGTTTGAATTGGATACGCTGGGGAATTTGGAGCCAGTGGAGGATATACAGAGGGGAGAAGTGGAGGAATAGCGAGGAGAGAGGAGGATTAGTCGGGCAGCAGAGTTAAGGACAGATTGGAGAGGTGCGAGAGTGTTAGCAGGGAGGCCACAGAGGAGGAGGTTGCAGTAGTCAAGGCGGGAGATGATGAGGGCATGCACTAGTAGTTTAGTAGATTGAGGGTTGAGGACGGGACGGATTCTGGAAATATTTTTAAGTTGGAGACGGCAGGAGGTGGTGAGAGCTTGGATGTGCGGTGTGAAGGACAAGACAGAGTCAAGGGTTAATATGATGGGATCAGTTTTGTCTACATTGAGTTTTAGGAAGTGACAGGAGACGGAGGAGGATATGGCTGATAGACACTCCGGGATTCTGGACAGCAGAGAGGAGAAGAAGGAGGATATGGCTGATAGACACTCCGGGATTCTGGACAGGAGAGAGGAGAAGAAGGAGGATATGGCTGATAGACACTCCGAGATTCTGGACAGCAGAGAGGAGAAGGAGGAGGATATGGCTGATAGACACTCCGGGATTCTGGACAGCAGAGAGGAGGAGAAGGAGGATATGGCTGATAGACACTCCGGGATTGTGGACAGCAGAGAGGAGAAGGAGGAGGATATGGCTGATAGACACTCCGGGATTCTGCACAGCAGAGAGGAGGAGGAGGATATGGCTGATAGACACTCCGGGATTGTGGACAGCAGAGAGGAGGAGGAGGAGGATATGGCTGATGGACACTCTGGGATTCTGGACAGCAGAGAGGAGGAGGAGGATATGGCTGATAGACACTCCGGGATTCTGGACAGCAGAGAGGTGACGTCTGGGCCAGAGAGGTAGATCTGAGTGCCATCAGTGTACAGGTGGTACTGGAATCCATGGGACTTTGAGTTGTCCTAGGACAAGGGTATAGATGGAAAAAAGAAGGGATCCCAGGACAGTGCCTTGAGGGACCCCAACAGAGAGGGGATGCGGTGAGGAGGTCGTGTGGGAGAGGGAAACGCGCGGTGCTTAGTAACCCGATGTGTACCATGGTTACCATCTCCTAGCATAGGCTGTGCCGCTGGGAGATCGTTATAGCAGTGTCACACAGAACGAAGCAGCAGGTTGGTTGAGTTGAAGTTGACAGGTTTTCCAAAGTGTGGGGTGAGAGGACAGTGCGGCTTTTCTAGAAGTTTGGAGGCGAACGTTAGCCGAGATATGGAGCGGTATCTGGATGTGGAGGTCGGGTCCAGAGATGGATTCTTTAAGACAGGTGTGATTGTTGCGTGTTTTGAAAGTGGAAGGAAAGGTACCGTAGGTTAGTGATAGATTGAAGAGGTGGGATGGGCTGGGATGAGTGTGGTGGTGAGGTTGGGGAGGAAGTGTGATAGGATGGGGTCCACTGTACAAATGGTGAGGTGCGATTTGGAGAGGAGGTGTGCGAGTTCTCCTTCAGTGATGGAGGAGAGGAGGGATAGTGGGAGAGGGGAGTGGACTGGTATACATGGGGGTTGTGGTGGTTGGGTAGCAAAGACTTCTCTGATCTCATCAATATTGCTGGTGAAGTGTGAGCCCTCACCCAGCCCCCTACATACATTATGAGTCCCACATAACCCCCTATACACACTACGAGCTCCAGATAGCTTCCAATATACAGTGAGAGTTCCCACAAAGCTTCCTATATACTGCATGAGTCCCCACACAGTTCCCTATATTGAGCCGCAAAAAGCCTCCTATATACAGTATGAGCACCTCAAAGCCTCCTATATACAGTATAAGCCCTCACACAGCCTTCTATATACAGCGTGTGCCCCCCTCACAGCCCCTTACATATAGCATGAGCCCCCACACAGACTCCTATATACTGCATGAACCAATCACATCTTTCTATGTACAGCAGGACCCACACACAGCCCCCTTGTAGTACTGGTGTTCCAGTCCGATACATGGCAGGTGCCTTGGTGCGTCCTTGCACCGATGTCCCTGCACTCTCTACTCAGAAGGGATACCAATGCCATTACCTCTTTGTCCACTTGCTCGGTCCCTTGCTTTGCTACATTGCCACCCATGTGTAGTGCAGACCCCGATTCTCCTCAATGGCTGCCCATGTGTGTTTCGCCCTCTGACTTCTGCTGAGGTCCCTAGGCTTCAGGCCCTGTGCTTGTTATGCTGGGGTTCCTGGACTCTAGTGCTAGTACCGGCTGATAACATTATTGTGCCAACGAATGGACCTCCCCTGTAGCTGTGTTGCCATTCTGTATTGCTGGCAGTGTAGTTCCATGACAGTTCCCTGCCCTGAGATGAGTGGCGGGGGAATGGCAGGTTAGTAAGTGTGTGTTGTGTTATAATGAGGGGAATCTAGCCATGGGTCTCCCCCAGAGCCTCGGGTCCTGGGTGATAGCCCAGATTGCCCTTGTTATAATCCGCCTTTGGGTGCTGTCATTGTGCAGTCTTCTTGTATACGATTTAGGAAAGTGCAGATATAGCTTCTTGAGCCATCACCGGCCGGTATGACTTACACAGACATACCGGCCGGTGATGGCTCAAGAAGCTATATCTGCACTTTCCTAAATCGTATACAAGAAGACTGCACAATGACAGCACCCAAAGCGTATCGTAGAATGTGGAGGACTGATGGAGGGATTGTGAGGAGTAAGAACACTTTCCAATGAACGACATTAACCCCCCTATAATAAGTGTAACGGCAGTGTAACACTGAGTGTGGGGCGTCTGGGTAGCGCACTCCAGAAAACTGGGGCAGCACATGAGATGTCTTCCTACCCTCTGTTGTGCACCTCTCATGTCATCCCTGGGGTCTCAGAGTCTGATGGCTTCCAGGGTGCAGACACCATTGGATTGTTCCAGCTCAACACTCACAGCAAATAATGGAATCAGCAGGTCGTGGACAGCAGATTGTGGACATGTCTCTTCTGACTCCTAATGCAGTGTGAATAACTAGTGCTGTCAATATCAATATGGATATATAATTATCCTTAGATAATTCATATTGACTCTCGTACTAACATGGAAGAATCCTCAAATAGTTCCAACTCGGCCACACTGACTTGAAATAAGAGTCTAGGAGAATTCCGCTGAAAACTTGTATTTAAGCACAATATAGCAGGTAGGAAGAGTGATCCATGAAAGAGCAGCACTACATGGGGATCTAAGTATGGCTACAGCAGAATTATAATGGGGAAGAAGGGAGGAGCAAAGCTAACATCATCAGACTACAGGAGGGAGGAAGGGACAAACTACCAAAGGCAGAATGCACTGCATAGCACAGAGAACACACAACAAATTGTTCCCATTCATGGGATACAACAATGTCAGGATTTGGAGATAGCGGCTGATTAATCTGCAGTATTAGGCCATACACCCTCACATTGCTATCTGCCTCCCGCCTTCTCACACTGATGAGTACTCGAAATGAGCAGGTCGGACGCTTGGACAGTCTCAACTCAAGTACCAAGAATAATGGACGTCACAGGGGAACCGGAGCCTTGTTCTGTAACAGTCTTCCCATTGACTTCCATTATATTCGGTACACAAGTTGAGCTCGTCCGAACCTCCGACCTGCTCTTTTCAAGCAGCTTCGTGCTCGCTCATAACTAGTCCCAAGAGCTTGCACCCTCACTCTATAGTATGTCGCACCATCATGGCCTTATCCCAGGTCCTACATCATTTCCTTCCCCAATTCTCAGGATACCTGGAGATAAGTAACGGATATGGAAAAAGTTAACGCTTCTCTACGCCTGAGATGACGAGAGGCTCTCACAACAAAGGAGGCCTTGTACAGCTGGAGACTCGTGTCATTGTGAGACCCCGGCCGAGAATGCACCAAACATGTGTCCAACATCCACAGGGAAGGATACAGGGGGGAGATCGGAGACAAGCAGTATACAGTATATAGTGGAGATCGGAGACCAGCAGTATACAGTATATAGTGGAGATCGGAGACGAGCAGTATACAGTATATAGTGGAGATCGGAGACGAGCCGTATATAGTTGAGATTAGAGACGAGCAGTATACAGTATATAGTGGAGATCGGAGACGAGCCGTATACAGTATATAGTGGAGATTAGAGACGAGCAGTATACAGTATATAGTGGAGATCGGAGATGAGCAGTATACAGTATATACACTGTGTTCCAAATTATTATGCAAATATTCTTTTTCTCTGATTTTCCTAAATGGTCGGTGCAGATGACAGTCAGTGTAATAAAAGTCATCACCTGTTACAGGATACATGGAATTTTATTGAAGAAACCTCCTAATGATAACAGTATATAATCTTCAAAATTAAAAAAGCCCTGTCCCACATTATTCGGCACAGGAGAGTTTGTAAACATTTGATATGTTTTAAAGAAGTGAAAATGCTGATTTGTTGAATTTGCAGCATTAGGAGGTCACATTCACTGACATATAAAGCTATTTAACTCCAAAACCTCCTAACAGGCCAAGTTACATGGTAACATAGGAACACTTCTTTGATATCACCTTCACAATTCTTGCATCCATTGATCTTGTGAGTTTCTGGAGAGTTTCTGCTTGTATTTCTTTGCATGATGTCAGAGTCGCCTCCCAGAGCTGCCGTTATGATGTGATCTGCCTCCCACCCTCATAGATCTTTTGCTTGATTATACTCCAAAGGTTCTCTATAGGGTTGAGGTCAGGGGAAGATGGTGGCCACACCATGAGTTTATCTCCTTTTATGCCCATAGCAGCCAATGGCACAGAGGTATTCTTTGCAGCATGAGATGGGGCATTGTCCTGCATGAAGATGATTTTGCTCCTGTTTTTGCTTTTTGTACCATGGAAGAAAGTTCTCAGTCAGAAACTCTATATACTTTGGAGAGGTCATTTTCACACCTTCAGGAACCTTAAAGGGGCCGACCAGCTGTTTCCCCATGATTCCGGCCCAAAACATGACTCCTCCACGTTCTTGCTGACGTCGCAGCCTTGTTGGGACATGGTGGCAACCACCAACCATCCACTACTCCATCCATCTGGACCATCCAAGGTTGCTCGGCACTCATCAGTAAACAAGACTGTGTGAAAATTAGTCTTCATGTATGCACCTCGGCCGTGTCTCTGAGCACTGAACACCTTGTTCTTCTGTGTCCTCCTCAGTGGTGGTCGGGCTCAGCCTCCTCACCTCGGCCGTGTTTCTGAGCACTGAACACCTTGTTCTTCTGTGTCTTGCTCAGTGGTGGTCGGGTTCAGCCTCCTCACCTCGGCCGTGTCTCTGAGCACTGAACACCTTGTTCTCCTGTGTCTTGCTCAGTGGTGGTCGGGCTCAGCCTCCTCACCTCGGCTGTGTCTCTGCACTGAACACCTTGTTCTTCTATGTCTTGCTCAGTGGTGGTCGGGCTCAGCCTCCTCACCTCGGCCGTGTCTCTGAGCACTGATCACCTTGTTCTCCTGTGTCCTCCTCAGTGATGGCCGGGCTCAGCCTCCTCACCTCGGCCGTGTCCCTGAGCTCTGAACACCTTGCTCTTCTGTGTCTTGCTCAGTGATGGTCAGGCTCAGCCTCCTCACCTCGGCCGTGTCCCTGAGCTCTGAACACCTTGCTCTTCTGTGTCTTGCTCAGTGATGGTCAGGCTCAGCCTCCTCACCTCGGCTGTGTCTCTGAGCACTGAACACCTTGTTCTTCTGTGTCTTGCTCAGTGGTGGTCGGGCTCAGCCTCCTCACCTCGGCCGTGTCTCTGATCTCTGAACACCTTGTTCTTCTGTGTCTTGCTCAGTGGTGGTCGGGCTCAGGCTCCTCATATCGGCCGTGCCTCTGAGCACTGAACACCTTGTTCCTCTGTGTCCTCCTCAGTGGTGGTCGGGCTCAGACTCCTCACCTTGGCCATGTCTCTGAGCACTGAACACCTTGCTCTTCTGTGTGTTGCTCAGTGGTGGTCGGGCTCAGCCTCCTCACCTCGGCCGTGTCTCTGAGCACTGAACACCTTGTTCTTCTGTGTCTTGCTCAGTGGTGGTCGGGCTCAGTCTCCTCACCTCGGCCGTGTTTCTGAGCACTGAACACCTTGTTCTCCTGTTACTTGCTCAGTGGTGGCCGGGCTCAGTCTCCTCACCTCGGCCGTGTCTCTGAGCTCTGAACACCTTGTTCTTCTGTGTCTTGCTCAGTGGTGGTCGGGCTCAGCCTCCTCACCTCGGCTGTGTCTCTGAGCACTGAACACCTTGTTCTTCTGTGTCTTGCTCAGTGGTGGTCGGGCTCAGCCTCCTCACCTCGGCTGTGTCTCTGAGCTCTGATCACCTTGTTCTTCTGTGTCTTGCTCAGTGGTGGTCGGGCTCAGCCTCCTCACCTCGGTCGTGTCTCTGTGCTCTGAACACCTTGTTCTTCTGTGTGTTGCTCAGTGGTGGTCAGGCTCAGCCTCCTCACCTCGGTCATATCTCTGAGCACTGAACACCTTGCTCTCCTGTGTGTTGCTCAGTGGTGGTCGGGCTCAGCCTCCTCACCTCGGCCTTGTCTCTGAGCACTGAACACCTTGTTCTTCTATGTCTTGCTCAGTGGTGGTCGAGCTCAGCCTCCTCACCTCGGCTGTGTCTCCAAGCTCTGATCACCTTGTTCTTCTGTGTCTTGCTCAGTGGTGGTCGGGCTCATCCTCCTCACCTCGGCCGTATCTCTGAGCACTGAACACCTTGCTCTTCTGTGTGTTGCTCAGTGGTGGTCGGGCTCAGCCTCCTCACCTCGGCCTTGTCTCTGAGCACTGAACACCTTGTTCTTCTATGTCTTGCTCAGTGGTGGTCGAGCTCAGCCTCCTCACCTCGGCTGTGTCTCTAAGCTCTGATCACCTTGTTCTTCTGTGTCTTGCTCAGTGGTGGTCGGGCTCATCCTCCTCACCTCGGCCGTATCTCTGAGCACTGAACACCTTGTTCTTCTGTGTCTTGCTCAGTGGTGGTCGGGCTCAGCCTCCTCACCTCGGCCATGTCTCTGAGCTCTGAACACCTTGTTCTTCTGTGTGTTGCTCAGTGGTGGTCGGGCTCAGCCTCCTCACCTCGGCCGTGTCTCTGAGCACTGAACACCTTGTTCTTCTGTGTCCTCCTCAGTGGTGGTCGGGCTCAGTCTCCTCACCTCGGCCGTGTCTCTGAGCACTGAACACCTTGTTCTTCTGTGTGTTGCTCAGTGGTGGTCGGGCTCAGCCTCCTCACCTCTGCCGTGTCTCTGAGCACTGAACACCTTGTTTTTCTGTGTCTTGCTCAGTGGTGGTCGGGCTCAGCCTCCTCACCTCGGCCGTGTCTCTGAGCACTGAACACCTTGTTCTTCTGTGTCTTGCTCAGTGGTGGTCGGGCTCAGCCTCCTCACCTCGGCCGTGTCTCTGAGCACTGAACACCTTGTTCTTCTGTGTCTTGCTCAGTGGTGGTCGGGCTCAGCCTCCTCACCTTGGCTGTGTCTCTGAGCACTGAACACTTGTTCTTCTGTGTGTGTTGCTCAGTGGTGGTCGGGCTCAGCCTCCTCACCTCAGCCATGTCTCTGAGCACTGAACACCTTGTTCTTCTCTTGCTCAGTGGTGGTCGGGCTCAGCCTCCTCACCTCGGCCGTGTCTCTGAGCACTGAACACCTTGTTCTTCTGTGTCCTCCTCAGTGATGGTCGGGCTCAGCCTCCTCACCTCGGCTGTGTCTCTGAGCACTGAACACCTTGTTCTTCTGTGTCTTGCTCAGTGGTGGTCGGGCTCAGTCTCCTCACCTCGGCCATGTCTCTGAGCACTGAACACCTTGTTCTTCTGTGTCTTGCTCAGTGATGGTCGGGCTCAGCCTCCTCACCTCGGCCGTGTCTCTGAGCTCTGAACACCTTGTTCTTCTGTGTCCTCCTCAGTGGTGGTCGGGCTCAGCCTCCTCACCTCGGCCGTGTCTCTGAGCTCTGAACACCTTGTTCTTCTGTGTCTTGCTCAGTGGTGGTCGGGCTCAGCCTCCTCACCTCGGCCGTGTCTCTGAGCTCTGAACACCTTGTTCTTCTGTGTCCTCCTCAGTGGTGGTCGGGCTCAGCCTCCTCACCTCGGCCGTGTCTCTGAGCACTGAACACCTTGTTCTTCTGTGACTTGCTCAGTGGTGGTCGAGCTCAGCCTCCTCACCTCGGCCGTGTCTCTGAGCACTGAACACCTTGTTCTTCTGTGTCTTGCTCAGTGGTGGTCGGGCTCAGACTCCTCACCTCGGCCGTGTCTCTGAGCACTGAACACCTTGTTCTTCTGTGTCTTGCTCAGTGGTGGTCGGGCTCAGACTCCTCACCTCGGCCATCTCTCTGAGCTCTGAACACCTTGTTCTTCTGTGTCTTGCTCAGTGGTGGTCGGGCTCAGCCTCCTCACCTCAGCCATGTCTCTGAGCACTGAACACCTTGTTCTTCTCTTGCTCAGTGGTGGTCGGGCTCAGTCTCCTCACCTCGGCCGTGTCTCTGAGCACTGAACACCTTGTTCTTCTGTGTATTGCTCAGTGGTGGTCGGGCTCAGTCTCCTCACCTCGGCCGTGTCTCTGAGCACTGATCACCTTGTTCTTCTGTGTCTTGCTCAGTGGTGGTCGGGCTCAGCCTCCTCACCTCGGCCGTGTCTCTGAGCTCTGAACACCTTGTTCTTCTGTGTCTTGCTCAGTGGTGGTCGGTCTCAGCCTCCTCACCTCGGCCGTGTCTCTGAGCTCTGAACACCTTGTTCTTCTGTGTCTTGCTCAGTGGTGGTCGGGCTCAGCCTCCTCACCTCGGCCGTGTCTCTGAGCACTGAACACCTTGTTCTTCTATGTCTTGCTCAGTGGTGGTCGGGCTCAGCCTCCTCACCTCGGCTGTGTCTCTGAGCACTGAACACCTAGTTCTTCTGTGTCTTGCTCAGTGGTGGTCGGGCTCAGCCTCCTCACCTCGGCTGTGTCTCTGAGCACTGAACACCTTGTTCTTCTGTGTCTTGCTCAGTGGTGGTCGGGCTCAGCCTTCTCACCTCGGCTTGTACTTTGAACAATAGTCGTCTTCTTACAGATTGTGTAGACTCCTCATTGCTCCTATGTTGTGGTCCATTTTAGGACTTGACTACTGACCACCAGCACTGATCCGGGAGATGACTTCCCTGCCTGTACTAAAATTGGAGGCCCTGTCTGTGTTGTCAGCATCTCCTTCAGGCAGTCATTCAGCTTCTGTCAGTGATTACAGTGGTGCTGTCATCATTAATGAGAGGATTCCTGCCAGGAGGAGCAGTGTCGGAGGCCTGGAGTCCTGCCAGGAGGAGCAGTGTCGGAGGCCTGGAGTCCTGCCAGGAGGAGCAGTGTCGGAGGCCTGGAGTCCTGCCAGAGTCGCCCCATGACTGATTCATGCCTTAGACTCTGGTTGCGATGAATGATTGGTCACAGACTAAATATTATTATTAGAGGCTGGGAACGTGCAGAACATTTACGAGACTTCTCGCCATCTATGGATACAAAGGTGGTTAATCCTCGATAACTCATCCTCCTGGCTCAGGCCACAGACATTTCCCTAAGCTTCAGTTACAAGAAGGATCATTATATTGATGTTCTCCACCATTAACAGTACGGGGTCACAGGAGCCATATAACCCTGCCTGACCACAGAGCTAATAATAATATTTAATCAGTTCCATAGCACTTTATATACATTTGCATCACTGTCCCCATTGAGGTTCACATTTAATGCCATTCAGTTACAATGAAGACTTTTCGAAGTGTACAACTGTGCTTAATGTATAATTCATATGAAAGTTGTCCTTGCATTGCTGCAGTGCCCACTAGCCTTATTCAGCATTCCAGATGAATTGGTCGTGTATGGTGACCAATGTTTTCATCATTATGTCTCCTACAAAGACGTCATACTTCAATAATCACTGCACCTAATCACAACCCACTTATTATACTTTGTGGCCTGGGGAATTGGGTCAGTGACTGTAAAGGTACCGTCACACATGGCAATATGGCTTCCATATCGCCGTAAATTTGTGTATTTCGGCAATGGGGAAACCACATCGCCTGTGCATAGTGGAGTGAGACAGGGAGATTTTATGGCGTCAAATCGCCGGTGGAGCATTGCCTGATCGCCCTGCATTGCAGAGAAATCAGGCGTCGTCCACCAGGCAATTTAAGCGCATGATGGCGTGTGACAGTGCGATAGCGACGTACACAGTGATCGCGAAACAAATCAAGTAGGCGTGCTAGGTGTAGTGGTTTTTCCGTCGCATCTGCGGCGATTGGTGGGTGATACTGCGTTCCGATTGGCTGGCCGTGTCCGAGGCACCTTATATGATGAGCCGTGCATTCACGCAAGGCTGACCAATGGGAACGCAGTTACGTCCACCAATCGCAGTGATTGGGGCGCTGTGACACACACTCTAGCACGCCCCTATCATAAAGGTACCGTCACACGTAGCAATATCGCCGCCCTTTTGGCTGGCAATTTGACGTGAGCGCGCACGTCCCGGGCACTTTTTACACACCGCCGTCACCCTGTCCCACATAGAGAGATCTTGCGTACCATCTCGGGCGCTCCGGAAATCCCCTGCCGCAGACCGGAAGCAATTGGGTGTGCTGCGATTGGTGGATGTAACTGCTTTCCCATTGGTCAGATTTGCGTAAATGTACGGCTCATCAAATAAGGCGCCTTGGACACGGCCAGCCAATCAGAACGCAGTATCACCCCCCAATTGCCACAGATGTGACGTGAAAACCACTACATCCACACACGCCTACTGGATTTCTTTCACGATCACTGTGTACGTCGCCCTCGCCCTGTCACACGCCATCATGCGCTGAAATCGCCTGCAGGGCTGGGCAATCAGGCGACGCTCCACTGGCGATTTGATGCCGTAAAATCTCCCTGTCTCACGCCACTACGCACAGGTGATGTGGTTTGCACATCGCTGAAATACACACATTTATGGCGATATGGAAGCCATATTGCCGCATGTGACGGTACCTTTAGGTATTGTAGGATTACTCAGGTATCTATTAGCAAATGGGAGCACAGACACACACAATCTACAGACACCAGGTCAGGGATACCTCCCAAACTCGAGGTCAGCCGCCTCTCAAGTGGACTGCGGCCACAAGAACAAACCTTGTATAAAAGGCAGATACATATCACTGCAAGGGGAGTAAAGCCCGGCATTCCCCAAACAGATCCCATATCGGTGTGTGAAGAAGCATGACGGAATCAAGAGGGAGGACCCACTGCAGTATACAAGAAAACTTCATCACTGGAAGCCTGGAGCCTAAGCTATATACTGTATACCAAGCTGTGTACTAACATTAGATCCCACTGCACAGAGGTAATATAGCCAGTATGGAGTGGTGCGCTCTCACCAGATCCCATTATAACCAGTATGGAGTGGTGCGCTCTCACCAGATCCCAATATAACCATTATGGAGTGGTGCGCTCTCACCAGATCCCATTATAACCAGTATGGAGTGGTGCGCTCTCACCAGAACACATTATAACCAGTATGGAGGGGTGCGCTCTCACTAGATCCCATTATAACCAGTATGGAGTGGTGCGCTCTCACCAGAACACATTATAACCAGTATGGAGTGGTGAGCTCTCACTAGATCCCATTATAACCAGTATGGAGTGGTGCGCTCTCACTAGATCCCATTATAACCAGTATGGAGGGGTGCGCTCTCACTAGATCCCATTATAACCAGTATGGAGTGATGCGCTCTCACCAGAACACATTATAACCAGTATGGAGTGGTGCGCTCTCACCAGATCCCATTATAACCAGTATGGAGTGGTGCGCTCTCACCAGAACACATTATAACCAGTATGGAGGGGTGCGCTCTCACCAGAACACATTATAACCAGTATGGAGGGGTGCGCTCTCACTAGATCCCATTATAACCAGTATGGAGGGGTGCGCTCTCACTAGATCCCATTATAACCAGTATGGAGTGATGCGCTCTCACCAGAACACATTATAACCAGTATGGAGTGATGCGCTCTCACCAGAACACATTATAACCAGTATGGAGTGATGCGCTCTCACCAGAACACATTATAACCAGTATGGAGTGGTGCACTCTCACTAGATCCCATTATAACCAGTATGGAGTGGTGCGCTCTCACCAGAACACATTATAACCAGTATGGAGTGATGCGCTCTCACCAGAACACATTATAACCAGTATGGAGTGGTGCGCTCTCACTAGATCCCATTATAACCAGTATGGAGTGGTGCGCTCTCACTAGATCCCATTATAACCAGTATGGAGTGATGCGCTCTCACCAGAACACATTATAACCAGTATGGAGTGATGCGCTCTCACCAGAACACATTATAACCAGTATGGAGTGGTGAGCTCTCACTAGATCCCATTATAACTAGTATGGAGTGGTGCGCTCTCACCAGAACACATTATAACCAGTATGGAGTGATGCGCTCTCACCAGAACACATTATAACCAGTATGGAGGGGTGCGCTCTCACTAGATCCCATTATAACCAGTATGGAGTGATGCGCTCTCACCAGAACACATTATAACCAGTATGGAGTGGTGCGCTCTCACTAGATCCCATTATAACCAGTATGGAGTGATGCGCTCTCACTAGATCCCATTATAACCAGTATGGAGTGGTGAGCTCTCACTAGATCCCATTATAACCAGTATGGAGTGATGCACTCTCACTAGATCCCATTATAACCAGTATGGAGGGGTGCGCTCTCACTAGATCCCATTATAACCAGTATGGAGTGATGCGCTCTCACCAGAACACATTATAACCAGTATGGAGGGGTGCGCTCTCACCAGATCCCATTATAACCAGTATGGAGTGGTGCGCTCTCACCAGAAACACATTATAACCAGTATGGAGGGGTGCGCTCTCACCAGAACACATTATAACCAGTATGGAGGGGTGCGCTCTCACCAGAACACATTATAACCAGTATGGAGTGGTGAGCTCTCACTAGATCCCATTATAACCAGCATGGAGTGGTGAGCTCTCACTAGATCCCATTATAACCAGTATGGAGTGGTGAGCTCTCACCAGATCCCATTATAACCAGTATGGAGTGGTGCGCTCTCACTAGATCCCATTATAACCAGTATGGAGTGGTGAGCTCTCACTAGATCCCATTATAACCAGTATGGAGTGGTGAGCTCTCACCAGATCCCATTATAACCAGCATGGAGTGATGCTCTCTCACCAGAACACATTATAACCAGTATGGAGGGGTGCGCTCTCACCAGATCCCATTATAACCAGTATGGAGTGGTGCGCTCTCACTAGATCCCATTATAACCAGTATGGAGTGGTGAGCTCTCACTAGATCCCATTATAACCAGTATGGAGTGGTGAGCTCTCACCAGATCCCATTATAACCAGCATGGAGTGATGCTCTCTCACCAGAACACATTATAACCAGTATGGAGGGGTGCGCTCTCACCAGATCCCATTATAACCAGTATGGAGTGGTGCGCTCTCACTAGATCCCATTATAACCAGTATGGAGTGGTGAGCTCTCACTAGATCCCATTATAACCAGTATGGAGTGGTGAGCTCTCACTAGATCCCATTATAACCAGTATGGAGTGGTGAGCTCTCACTAGATCCCATTATAACCAGTATGGAGTGGTGCGCTCTCACTAGATCCCATTATAACCAGTATGGAGTGGTGAGCTCTCACCAGATCCCATTATAACCAGCATGGAGTGATGCTCTCTCACCAGAACACATTATAACCAGTATGGAGGGGTGCGCTCTCACCAGATCCCATTATAACCAGTATGGAGTGGTGCGCTCTCACTAGATCCCATTATAACCAGTATGGAGTGGTGAGCTCTCACTAGATCCCATTATAACCAGTATGGAGTGGTGAGCTCTCACTAGATCCCATTATAACCAGTATGGAGTGGTGAGCTCTCACTAGATCCCATTATAACCAGTATGGAGTGGTGCGCTCTCACTAGATCCCATTATAACCAGTATGGAGTGGTGAGCTCTCACTAGATCCCATTATAACCAGTATGGAGTGGTGCGCTCTCACCAGATCCCATTATAACCAGTATGGAGAGGTGCGCTCTCACTAGATCCCATTATAACCAGTATGGAGGGGTGCGCTCTCACTAGATCCCATTATAACCAGTATGGAGTGGTGCGCTCTCACTAGATCCCATTATAACCAGTATGGAGTGGTGAGCTCTCACTAGATCCCATTATAACCAGTATGGAGTGGTGCGCTCTCACCAGATCCCATTATAACCAGTATGGAGAGGTGCGCTCTCACCAGAACACATTATAACCAGTATGGAGGGGTGCGCTCTCACCAGATCCCATTATAACCAGTATGGAGTGGTGCGCTCTCACTAGATCCCATTATAACCAGTATGGAGTGGTGAGCTCTCACTAGATCCCATTATAACCAGTATGGAGGGGTGCGCTCTCACCAGATCCCATTATAACCAGTATGGAGTGGTGAGCTCTCACTAGATCCCATTATAACCAGTATGGAGTGGTGCGCTCTCACTAGATCCCATTATAACCAGTATGGAGTGGTGAGCTCTCACTAGATCCCATTATAACCAGTATGGAGTGGTGCGCTCTCACTAGATCCCATTATAACCAGTATGGAGTGGTGAGCTCTCACTAGATCCCATTATAACCAGTATGGAGTGGTGCGCTCTCACCAGATCCCATTATAACCAGTATGGAGAGGTGCGCTCTCACCAGAACACATTATAACCAGTATGGAGGGGTGCGCTCTCACCAGATCCCATTATAACCAGTATGGAGTGGTGCGCTCTCACTAGATCCCATTATAACCAGTATGGAGTGGTGAGCTCTCACTAGATCCCATTATAACCAGTATGGAGTGGTGCGCTCTCACCAGATCCCATTATAACCAGTATGGAGTGGTGAGCTCTCACTAGATCCCATTATAACCAGTATGGAGTGGTGCGCTCTCACTAGATCCCATTATAACCAGTATGGAGTGGTGAGCTCTCACTAGATCCCATTATAACCAGCATGGAGTGGTGAGCTCTCACTAGATCCCATTATAACCAGTATGGAGTGGTGAGCTCTCACCAGATCCCATTATAACCAGTATGGAGTGGTGCGCTCTCACTAGATCCCATTATAACCAGTATGGAGTGGTGAGCTCTCACTAGATCCCATTATAACCAGTATGGAGTGGTGAGCTCTCACCAGATCCCATTATAACCAGCATGGAGTGATGCTCTCTCACCAGAACACATTATAACCAGTATGGAGGGGTGCGCTCTCACCAGATCCCATTATAACCAGTATGGAGTGGTGCGCTCTCACTAGATCCCATTATAACCAGTATGGAGTGGTGAGCTCTCACTAGATCCCATTATAACCAGTATGGAGTGGTGCGCTCTCACCAGATCCCATTATAACCAGTATGGAGAGGTGCGCTCTCACCAGAACACATTATAACCAGTATGGAGGGGTGCGCTCTCACCAGATCCCATTATAACCAGTATGGAGTGGTGCGCTCTCACTAGATCCCATTATAACCAGTATGGAGTGGTGAGCTCTCACTAGATCCCATTATAACCAGTATGGAGTGGTGAGCTCTCACTAGATCCCATTATAACCAGTATGGAGTGGTGAGCTCTCACTAGATCCCATTATAACCAGTATGGAGTGGTGCGCTCTCACTAGATCCCATTATAACCAGCATGGAGTGGTGAGCTCTCACTAGATCCCATTATAACCAATATGGAGTGGTGCGCTCTCACCAGATCCCATTATAACCAGTATGGAGAGGTGCGCTCTCACCAGAACACATTATAACCAGTATGGAGGGGTGCGCTCTCACCAGATCCCATTATAACCAGTATGGAGTGGTGCGCTCTCACTAGATCCCATTATAACCAGTATGGAGTGGTGAGCTCTCACTAGATCCCATTATAACCAGTATGGAGGGGTGCGCTCTCACCAGATCCCATTATAACCAGTATGGAGTGGTGAGCTCTCACTAGATCCCATTATAACCAGTATGGAGTGGTGCGCTCTCACTAGATCCCATTATAACCAGTATGGAGTGGTGAGCTCTCACTAGATCCCATTATAACCAGTATGGAGTGGTGAGCTCTCACTAGATCCCATTATAACTAGTATGGAGTGGTGCGCTCTCACTAGATCCCATTATAACCAGTATGGAGTGGTGAGCTCTCACTAGATCCCATTATAACCAGTATGGAGTGGTGCGCTCTCACCAGAACACATTATAACCAGTATGGATTGGTGCGCTCTCACTAGATCCCATTATAACCAGTATGGAGTGGTGCGCTCTCACTAGATCCCATTATAACCAGTATGGAGTGGTGCGCTCTCACCAGAACACATTATTACCAGTATGGAGTGGTGAGCTCTCACTAGATCCCATTATAACCAGTATGGAGTGGTGCGCTCTCACCAGAACACATTATAACCAGTATGGATTGGTGCGCTCTCACTAGATCCCATTATAACCAGTATGGAGTGGTGCGCTCTCACTAGATCCCATTATAACCAGTATGGAGTGGTGCGCTCTCACCAGAACACATTATTACCAGTATGGAGTGGTGAGCTCTCACTAGATCCCATTATAACCAGTATGGAGGGGTGCGCTCTCACCAGAACACATTATAACCAGTATGGATTGGTGAGCTCTCATCAGATCCCAGTATTATTACCAGTATTGATTGGTACGTGTGTGGCGCCCCTGCGGGTATGTGCCACAGAATGGTATTACACTCGAATACAAAATGTGTTTTTACTTGTAAGTTGCTAGGTTAGGATTTAAACCTTATGGAGTCTATTTTTAGCACTCACTTAGGACCACACCACTTAGTGTAGGGGCAACTGGTAATATGGTAGGTTCCACAGGTGGGGGCGGAGCTTAGGATAGAGCAGAGTGACAGTTTTACCTCAGTCGGTGCTGGGAAGGCAGACAGAGTGGTCAGGCCTGGCGGCTCAGCTGAGTGGAGGGTACCCCATCTTTATGTGGGGGCCCAGGACAGATGGCAATGGACCAGGACTGGTAGGAGCCAGCTGGTCATGTTGAGGGGACACCAGTGACACGGACGACCGAGTTCAGCCCTGACTGCGAAGCCGACGAGCTGCAGGCCCAACAGAACCGGGTTGCTGACAGCACCACAAAGGTACCTCACCCCTCATGCCCAAAAGACGGTCCTACACTAGTGAGGAGAGACTGAAACCCGGTGTCAGGTGGGAAACTTGTGCGTTCCTGCTGTTCCCATTTGGACCGGTAATAGTCAATTTAAGCCTACTAGACACAGACTGCAGGACTGGCGGGTGAGCTCTCCAAAGGTGGGAAAGATAGAAAGATCTAGAAAGAGAATAGAAACCCTGAAAGACAGAGAAAGAACATCTAAAGACTCCTTAAGAGAAATCCTGAGTTGGTAACAACACCCTAAACCAAACTGTACCGTGTCTTGTTATGCCATCAGCCGGTACCGAGTAAAGTAAAGTTAAAATGGAAACGGTTTCTGTTATTCTTCCTGCCGCAGCTCAAAGGACTTAACATCATCAACATCAACAGCAGAGGGGTAAGAACTGCACCACCATTACCATCACTGCCCTCCCTCACCGTCTCACCACAGCTGCCCTGAGGTAAAGCTCCACCTGTGGGGAGCTGTACCACACACTGCTGCCCCCTCCATCACCTCAGCGGCCGGCTGGCAGCGCTGGTACCACCTTACCGGACCCTACAGGTGGCGTCACGTTCCCCTCCAAATAATAATCCCCTTTCACCCCCACCGTTTTACCATTAACACCTGGTATAGTTGTTCGCCAGGGCACGGCACCGGGGATACCGACCACCCGTGACATCCCACACAGAAGCCCCGGTGACCGAGTCCCTCCCCCACCCCAGCTCTGGTTGAAACACGTGCTCACCAGATCCCAGTAATATTACCAGTATGGAGTGGTGCACTCTCACTAGATCCCACTATAACCAGTATGGAGTGGTGCGCTCTCACCAGATCTCATTATAACCAGTATGGATTGGTGCACTGTCACCAGATCCCAGTATTATTACCAGTATGAAGTGGTGTGCTCTCACTAGATCCCAGTAATATTACCAGTATAGAGTGATGCTCTCTCTCCAGATCCCATTATAACCAGTATGGAGTGGTGCGCTGTCACCAGATCCCAGTATTATTACCAGTATGGAGTGGTGTGCTCTCACTAGATCCCAGTAATATTACCAGTATGGAGTGATGCTCTCTCTCCAGATCCCATTATAACCAGTATGGAGTGGTGCGCTGTCACCAGATCCCAGTATTATTACCAGTATGGAGTGGTGTGCTCTCACTAGATCCCAGTAATATTACCAGTATGGAGTGATGCTCTCTCTCCAGATCCCATTATAACCAGTATGGAGTGGTGCGCTGTCACCAGATCCCAGTATTATTACCAGTATGGAGTGGTGTGCTCTCACTAGATCCCAGTAATATTACCAGTATGGAGTGATGCTCTCTCACCAGATTCCAGTATAAACAGTATGGAGTGGTGCGCTGTCACCAGATCCCAGTATTATTACCAGTATGGAGTGGTGTGCTCTCACTAGATCCCAGTAATATTACCAGTATGGAGTGATGCTCTCTCACCAGATTCCAGTATAAACAGTATGGAGTGGTGCGCTGTCACCAGATCCCAGTAATATTACCAGTATGGATTGGTACGTGCTCACTAGATGCCAGTAATATTACCAGTATGGAGTGGTGCTCTCTCTCCAGATCCCATTATAACCAGTATGGAGTGGTGCGCTGTCACCAGATCTCAGTATTATTACCAGTATGGAGTGGTGTGCTCTCACTAGATCCCAGTAATATTACCAGTATGGAGTGATGCTCTCTCACCAGATTCCAGTATAAACAGTATGGAGTGGTGCGCTGTCACCAGATCCCAGTAATATTACCAGTATGGATTGGTACGTGCTCACTAGTTGCCAGTAATATTACCAGTATGGATTGGTGCGCTGTCACCAGATCCCAGTAATATTATCAGTATTGATTGGTGCACTCTCACCAGATCTCAGTATAACCAGTTTGGCAGTGTGCACTCTCACTAGATCCCAGTAATATTACCAGTATTGATTGGTGCGCTCTCATCAGATCCCAGTATTATTACCAGTATTGATTGGTATGTGCTCACTAGATCCCAGTAATATTACCAGTATGGATTGGTGCGCTGTCACTAGATCCCAGTAATATTACCAGTATGGAGTGTTGCACGCTCACCAGATCTCAGTATAACCAGTTTGGCTGTGTGCACTCTCACTAGATCCCAGTAATATTACCAGTATGGAGTGTTGCACGCTCACCAGATCTCAGTATAACCAGTTTGGCTGTGTCCGCTCTCACTAGATCCCAGTAATATTACCAGTATGGAGTGTTGCACGCTCACCAGATCTCAGTATAACCAGTTTGGCTGTGTCCGCTCTCACTAGATCCCAGTAATATTACCAGTATGGAGTGTTGCACGCTCACCAGATCTCAGTATAACCAGTTTGGCTGTGTCCGCTCTCACTAGATCCCAGTAATATTACCAGTATGGAGTGGTGCACGCTCACCAGATCTCAGTATAACCAGTTTGGCGGTGTGTGCTCTCACTAGATCCCGCTACAGTAAGGATCTTGTTTCTCCCCATGAATCTCAGGCCATGATCACTTTGTAAACACAGAGGGCTATTTCATCAGTGGTCCCATCCCCAGACCAGCCCCCTCCAGGGGTGAGGGATCAGTCCCATCTGTTGCTGGCAGTGATGGAGCTCAGGCTCAGGTCAGTGAAGGCCTCGGGCTATTTAGTGAGAAGTCTCCAGAGCCAGAAGCCACATAAACAATCAGACACATTCCTTCTCCTTCACAGCAGAGACCCCCCAGGTCATGTATGGAGGTGTCACACAGAGAGAAGCCATATGTGCAAGGAACCCTCCGCAATCTGCCACAATTATGGACACTGTTCATACATTGCATGTGAGCTCTGTCCATGAGGTTCTGTTACTTTCTTGACTGGATCTTTCCATGTAGTGAGGGCAGTCAGAGCTATCCTGAAATAAGGCCCCCATAGTCATCAAAGAAGTCTGAGTTCTCAACCACAGCCAGCCTCGTCACCCTCTACCACAGCCAGCCTCGTCACCCACTACCACAGCCAGCCTCGTCACCCTGTACCACAGCCAGCCTCGTCACCCTCTACCACAGCCAGCCTCGTCACCCACTACCACAGCCAGCCTCGTCACCCTGTACCACAGCCAGCCTCGTCACCCTGTACCACAGCCAGCCTCGTCACCCTGTACTACAGCCAGCCTCGTCACCCTCTACCACAGCCAGCCTCGTCACCCTGTACCACAGCCAGCCTCGTCACCCTGTACCACAGCCGGCCTCGTCACCCTGTACCACAGCCGGCCTCGTCACCCTGTACCACAGCCAGCCTCGTCACCCTCTACCACAACCAGCCTCGTCATCCTCTACCACAGCCAGCCTCGTCACCCTGTACCACAGCCAGCCTCGTCACCCTCTACCACAGCCAGCCTCGTCACCCTGTACCACAGCCAGCCTTGTCACCCTGTACCACAGTCAGCCTCGTCACCCTGTACCACAGCCAGCCTCGTCACCCTGTACCACAGCCAGCCTCCATCACCCTCCTCCACAGCCAGCCTCGTCACCCTGTACCACAGCCAGCCTCCATCACCCTCCTCCACAGCCAGCCTCGTCACCCTGTACCACAGCCAGCCTCGTCACCCTGTACCACAGCTGGCCTCGTCACTCTGTACCACAGCCAGCCTCGTCACCCTGTACCACAGCCAGCCTCGTCATCCTCTACCACAGCCAGCCTTGTCATCCTCTACCACAGCCAGCCTTGTCACCCTCTACCACAGCCAGCCTTGTCACCCTCTACCACAGTCAGCCTTGTCACCCCTCTACCACAGCCAGCCTCGTCACCCTGTACCACAGCCAGCCTCGTCATCCTCTACCACAGCCAGCCTCGTCATCCTCTACCACAGCCAGCCTCGTCATCCTCTACCACAGCCAGCCTCGTCATCCTCTACCACAGCCAGCCTCGTCATCCTCTACCACAGCCAGCCTTGTCATCCTCTACCACAGCCAGCCTTGTCATCCTCTACCACAGCCAGCCTCGTCACCCCTCTACCACAGCCAGCCTCGTCATCCTCTACCACAGCCAGGCTCGTCATCCTCTACCACAGCCAGGCTCGTCATCCTCTACCACAGTCAGCCTCGTCACCCTGTACCACAGTCAACCTCGTCGCCCTGTACCACAGCCAGCCTCGTCACCCTGTACCACAGCCAGCCTCGTCACCCTGTACCACAGCCGGCCTCGTCACCCTCTACCACAGCCAGGCTCGTCACCCTCTACCACAGCCAGCCTCGTCACCCTCTACCACACCAGCCTCGTCACCCTGTACCACAGCCAGCCTCGTCAACCTGTACCACAGCCAGCCTCGTCAACCTGTACCACAGCCAGCCTCGTCACCCTGTACCACAGCCGGCCTCGTCACCCTCTACCACAGCCGGCCTCGTCACCCTGTACCACAGCCAGCCTCGTCACCCTCTACCACACCAGCCTCGTCACCCTGTACCACAGCCAGCCTCGTCACCCTGTACCACAGCCGGCCTCGTCACCCTCTACCACAGCCAGCCTTGTCATCCTCTACCACAGCCAGCCTCATCACCCTCTACCACAGGCAGCCTCGTCACCCTGTACCACAGCCAGCCTCGTCACCCTCTACCACAGCCAGCCTCGTCACCCTCTACCACAGCCAGCCTCGTCACCCTCTACCACAGCCAGCCTCGTCACCCTCTACCACAGCCAGCCTCGTCACCCTCTACCACAGCCAGCCTCGTCACCCTCTACCACAGCCAGCCTCGTCACCCTCTACCACAGCCAGCCTCGTCACCCTCTACCACAGCCAGCCTCGTCACCCTCTACCACAGCCGGCCTCGTCACCCTCTACCACAGCCAGCCTTGTCACCCTCTACCACAGCCAGCCTTGTCACCCTCTACCACAGCCAGCCTCGTCACCCTCTACCACAGCCAGCCTCGTCACCCTCTACCACAGCCGGCCTCGTCACCCTCTACCACAGCCAGCCTCGTCACCATTTAGTGGCCATTCAGTGGCCATTCACTTACATGCAGTAGCCATGATAGATGATACATGATTCTGAGCCTTCTATAAGGCTTCTTGCAGATCTGCGGCTGATTACTGGCTGATCTTGGGCTCAGTCGCCGTCGTCTTGTGGTTCCTGCGATCAGACACTTTTTGCACTTCTGAGTCGGCACATTTTTTGGCCAAGCAACAAACAGTAGAATTAAAACTGTAATTCAGGCCACGTGTGTCCACATCTGCCGCCTGGCCCATCGCCATCACCATCATGGATCTAATCTACTGGATAATTCACTTCTGATGAATGTAGATTATACATGGTGGTCACAAACAAGGCCACAGCCCAGCCATAGCCTGACATGACCCTGCTGATACCAGATACCTTGTAACACAATCACCCAGGTATGGAGTCAAGACCCTGCAAATCAGCCTCTGACTCCGGGAAGGGTATCAAGGCCGGCGGAGGGTCATTGTGAGGACCTGACATTGTGACCTGCGGCGGTGCACGGTGGACAGCTGACTCGGGAAATACCGGAGGCAGAAAAATATTACAATCTGAGAGTCCAGTGGTTATTACCGTTTAATAACGAACTGAGCAGATGGGTTTTTGGCTCACTGATGTCCCAGCCCTGGCTGTGGAGTCAGATTCGGGGAAATTGAGGTGTCAGATTTGGAGTGTGAGTTTGATTTTTGGCTTACTGACTTCACAGCATTGGTCGTGGGGTTGGAGTCATGGACTCGGAGTCCATTTTGGAGTCAGATTCAGGTAAATTGAAGAGTCCAAGTCCGAGTTGGATTTTTGGCTTACTGACTTCACAGCATTGGTTGTGGGGTTGGAGTCCATTTTGGAGTCGGATTCAGGTAAATTTGAAGAGTCTGAGTCGGATGTTTGGCTCACTGACTCCACAGCCCTGATGGGGACTACTTGGGTCAGATGAAGTATTAACCACTGAGGACTCTCAAATGTTAATGTTTCTTGGCTGAGACCTGATGTCCCAAGTAATAGAACCGGAAACGTGACATCCATGGGGTGGTGAAGCCTTCTATCTCGCCGCTGCGTAAGAGGTCAGTACATCCATCCACACCCAGAGAGGATCGACCTTGTGCAGCCATGGTGTCTCCTCACTATGAGACCAAGGTCATGGCCTCTTGTGAATTATTGTGGTGCAATGGTCATTTATCAGTGGCCCACACTAATCATGAGGATTCCTTTCCCCCTTGTCTGCACAGCGGATCTCCTCATATTTAGCAGAGCCTGTCCTAGCTATTTAAGCTCCGGTTCCACATTCAGACCCCGTGTCATGATCTCCAACCTGTCCTTGTCTGCTATGTTACTATTGAGTGGAAGCTGTCAGTCTGTTTTGGTTGTGCTGGGTCTGTGCTGCAATCATCTGTGTTCACCTCCCTTGATTAGTCCTCTACTTAAGCATGCTAGCTCCTCCATCCAGTGTCAATCGTACACTTGCTGCTGCCTGTGTGAGACTGATCCCTCTGTGCCTGACCCAGCATGACTTTCTTCCCTTCCCTGGACTTTGACCCTTTGCCTGTGACCTGACTACTCTTTTGCCTGCTCCCTGTAAACTGTCCTGTCTTTCTGGTTTTCGTGATTGTACTGCACCATTTCCTGGACCTGACCTCGGATTGTCTGACCTCCCTTTACTTATCCAGTAAGTAGTATGATGATAATAATTACTATCTGTAATTGTAGTCTTATCTCTCCACGTCTGGGACTAGTTGTTAATGTAGTGACTCGCGTCACGCCCTGCCTGAGTATTTTGTGTCTAAGGCTACGTTCACACGTGGCGTATTTACTGCGTCTTACTGTATTTACGCAGTGCTATTTTGCGCTTGCGTAAATGCAATGAAATGCAATTATGGAAACACGTTCCTTCCAAAGTTATGACTTTTGCAGAGATGCGTTGACACGCTGCATATTACCGCCTATTTTTGCGTACCCGCTTTCACTACAAAAGTGCATGCGCTAAAAGAATAAACATGTCAATTCTTTGCGCCTTTTTCGGTGCGCTTTTCCCATAGGCCACATTATAAAATGGGCTCGGGAAAAGCACGCTGAAAAAAGTGCAGCGTGTGAATGCAGTCACGCTTTTTTTGCACCATACGCGTGCAAGAAAGCGCCCCTGCATAGATACACAGAAATGAAGAAGTTACACTATGTGTGAACGTAGCCTAACCCTGGCTGTGTCACTGTTACTCCGGAGACTTGCTCCTGTTCCCGCTTCTCCAGACCAGCTCTTCATCCACCTGCTGCTAACAATCTGCTCTGCTGAATCTTGCTTGTACTTCAGGTTTCCTCCAGCAACAAGCCTGTGAAGGAGTGCACCAGTTCGCCTGTTTCTGCCTTGCTCCATGTAAGGTGCTGCTATTCGCTATCTGTGTTTTGCCTAGTGACTTATAGTGCAGAGCGGTTCTCTGGACTTTCTGGACTTGTGTGTGTTACACTGCTCTGCACTGTGCTGTTTCGGGACTATTTGCACAAAGTGACTATTTCAGTTCTGGCTGTGCAGCTGTGTGTGAACTGTGCTCTGCAAGACCTGAACTTTGCCCACATCACTGTTTGCTTCCACTGTGTTACTTTACTGCATGTGTGAAAATACAAACTTGAACTTTAAAGGGAACCTGTCAGCCCCTTTGGGCATTATAAACTGTGCCCCCCAGCTTACACATAATGTAAATGGGGCTCTTATAACCCTCTGTGCCAGATGTGCCCCAGCTTTTATTGTGTCCAGTGCTGGCCTCCTATTGAGACCGGGAGGCTGCTATTTAGTCCTGATGGATGATGTCCTCGACGCTCCTCTGGGCTGCAGAACCTGCATAGCACTTTATAAAACTCCCGCCTCTCCTCTTTGCAGGGCGCTTGAGTGACAGCCGCGCCTGCGCAGTGCAGCGAGTGTCCACGCTCCATTGAACAGTGCCGATGTCTCGCGAGACTTCACAAATCGGTAGCTGTGAATGTAGCCCAAAACCTTGCCCAGTTCCAAGCCACTAGATTCAGTGGGTATCCATTAAAATGCTCCACCCGGTATATGCCAAGTCCATACAGGTCCTGAATCAACACCGGCCCCAGCAAAGAGCAATAAGTGCAAGATTTATATCTGATAACAAAATGATAAAAATGCATTATACAAAATAAAAAGAGGGGAAAAGTATGTAAAAGTAAGTCCAAAAAGAGTAAAAGTCTCCACAGAACCAGGCCTAGAACACGTCCCATTATCGTCCTCCGGTTCTGGCTTTACAATTACTTTCTCAGATCCTTCAGAAAGGCAAAAGGAAGCTCTGAAGGGGAAGGGTTAATAGTGACGGCTGGTGGGGCCACTACAGTTAGGAGCCCCAGGGATGGAAGCATCATGGTTGGGAGCCCCACAGTTAGGAGCCCCACAGTTAGGAGCCCCACAGTTAGGAGCCCCACAGTTGGAAGCCCCACAGTTAGGAGCCCCACAGTTAGGAGCCCCACAGTTAGGAGCCCCACAGTTAGGAACCCCACAGTTGGGAGCCCCACAGTTGGGAGCCCCATGGTTGGGAGCCCCACAGTTAGGAGCCCCACAGTTAGGAGCCCCACAGTTAGGAGCCCCACAGTTAGGAGCCCCACAGTTAGGAGCCCCACAGTTAGGAACCCCACAGTTAGGAGCCCCACAGTTGGGAGCCCCATGGTTGGGAGCCCCACAGTTAGGAGCCCCACAGTTAGGAGCCCCACAGTTAGGAGCCCCAGGGATGGAAGCATCATGGTTGGGAGCCCCACAGTTAGGAGCCCCACAGTTGGAAGCCCCACAGTTAGGAGCCCCACAGTTAGGAGCCCCACAGTTAGGAGCCCCACAGTTAGGAACCCCACAGTTGGGAGCCCCACAGTTGGGAGCCCCACGGTTGGGAGCCCCACAGTTAGGAGCCCCACAGTTAGGAGCCCCACAGTTAGGAGCCCCACAGTTAGGAGCCCCACAGTTAGGAGCCCCACAGTTAGGAGCCCCACAGTTTGGAGCCCCACAGTTGGAAGCATCATGGTTGGGAGCACTGTAAGGGGGTGGGAACAGCAGGAGACCACTTGGCTAGATCTGGCAGTGCTTGTAGTAGGGCACCTCCATCTGCTTGTAGGAGAGACCCCTCAGAACTCTATAACAAGAGCTGTTTCCTCAATGGCAGATATTCGGAGACATGCCCGGTCAGGTGGTTGCAGCACAGCTACAAAGTATACAAATTCGGCGTGCCAGGGAAGGGAAGGAGTTGGCATCAATACCTGGAAAGAAGCAGATGGG
The DNA here is from genome assembly GCA_033576535.1 of Allobates femoralis. Lineage (NCBI taxonomy): Eukaryota > Metazoa > Chordata > Amphibia > Anura > Aromobatidae > Allobates > Allobates femoralis. The sequence goes on along the minus strand of JARQOC010000013.1, from coordinate 3,013,946 downwards.
TTAGCGATGGATTAAGCCTTTAACAGAAGATTGGACCCTCGTTCACCGATGATGGAGAATTTCCTGCAAGGCAGGGGTAGGGAACCTCAGGCCCGAGGGCCGAATGAGGCCCTTGATTACTTTTTTACGGCCCCCGGGCAGATTCCTGGGGACCACAGTGCTAAGGCTGGCAGACGCATTTTGGCGACTATCTGCCCTTTAAATCCAGCTCTCCTGTGATGTCTATGCCCCAGCCTCGGCCTCCCCAGTGAGGTATATGCTCCCAGCCTCTCCTGTGATCTCTATGCCCCAGCCTCGGCCTCCCCAGTGAGGTATATACTCCCAGCCTCTCCTGTGATCTCTATGCCCCAGCCTCAGCCTCCCCAGTGAGGTATATGCTCCCAGCCTCTCGTGTGATCTCTATGCCCCAGTCTCACCCTCCCGAGTGAGGTATATGCTCCCAGCCTATCCTGTGATGTCTATGCCCCAGCCTCGGCCTCCCCAGTGAGGTATATGCTCCCAGCCTCACCTGTGATGTCTATGCCCCAGCCTCACTCTCCCCAGTGAGGTATATGCTCCCAGCCTCTCCTGTTATCTCTATGCCCCAGCCTCGGCCTCCCCAGTGAGGTATATGCTCCCAGCCTCTCCTGTGATGTCTATGCCCCAGCCTCACTCTCCCCAGTGAGGTATGTGTCCCCAGCCTCTCCTGTGATCTCTATGCCCCAGCCTCGGCCTCCCCAGTGAGGTATATACCCTCAGCCTCTCCTGTCATCTCTATGCCCCAGCCTCACCCTCCCCAGTGAGGTATATGCTCCCAGCCTCTCCTGTGATCTCTATGCCCCAGCCTCAGCCTCCCCAGTGAGGTATATGCTCCCAGCCTCTCGTGTGATCTCTATGCCCCAGTCTCACCCTCCCGAGTGAGGTATATGCTCCCAGCCTATCCTGTGATGTCTATGCCCCAGCCTCGGCCTCCCCAGTGAGGTATATGCTCCCAGCCTCACCTGTGATGTCTATGCCCCAGCCTCACTCTCCCCAGTGAGGTATATGCTCCCAGCCTCTCCTGTTATCTCTATGCCCCAGCCTCGGCCTCCCCAGTGAGGTATATGCTCCCAGCCTCTCCTGTGATGTCTATGCCCCAGCCTCACTCTCCCCAGTGAGGTATGTGTCCCCAGCCTCTCCTGTGATCTCTATGCCCCAGCCTCGGCCTCCCCAGTGAGGTATATACCCTCAGCCTCTCCTGTCATCTCTATGCCCCAGCCTCACCCTCCCCAGTGAGGTATATGCTCCCAGCCTCTCCTGTGATCTCTATGCCCCAGCCTCACCCTCCTCAGTGAGGTATATGCTCCCAGCCTCTCCTGTTATCTCTATGCCCCAGCCTCAGCCTCCCCAGTGAGGTATATACTCCCAGCCTCTCCTGTGATCTCTATGCCCCAGCCTCAGCCTCCCCAGTGAGGTATATGCTCCCAGCCTCTCCTGTGATCTCTATGCTCCAGCCTCGGCCTCCCCAGTGAGGTATATACTCCCAGCCTCTCCTGTGATCTCTATGCCCCAGCCTCACCCTCCCGAGTGAGGTATATGCTCCCAGCCTATCCTGTGATGTCTATGCCCCAGCCTCACTCTCCCCAGTGAGGTATGTGTCCCCAGCCTCTCCTGTGATCTCTATGCCCCAGCCTCGGTCTCCCCAGTGAGGTATATACTCCCAGCCTCTCCTGTGATGTCTATGCCCCAGCCTCGGCCTCCCCAGTGAGGTATATGCTCCCAGCCTCACCTGTGATGTCTATGCCCCAGCCTCACTCTCCCCAGTGAGGTATATGCTCCCAGCCTCTCCTGTTATCTCTATGCCCCAGCCTCGGCCTCCCCAGTGAGGCATATGCTCCCAGCCTCTCCTGTGATGTCTATGCCCCAGCCTCACTCTCCCCAGTGAGGTATGTGTCCCCAGCCTCTCCTGTGATCTCTATGCCCCAGCCTCGGCCTCCCCAGTGAGGTATATACCCTCAGCCTCTCCTGTCATCTCTATGCCCCAGCCTCACCCTCCCCAGTGAGGTATATGCTCCCAGCCTCTCCTGTGATCTCTATGCCCCAGCCTCGGCCTCCCAGTGAGGTATATACCCCCAGCCTCTCCTGTGATGTCTAGGGCTCTAGCAAACCTGAAAAAGCAGTTGAGAAGCCACATGACCAATATCACCCAAAGAGAAGCAGCTCCAATTTCCACAGTAGGGGTAAGTTGATTGTTTAACCAGATATAGCGGGTCATTTTCAAGTTGATCATTTTGTTCGGCCCCCGAATGATTGTAGAAATTTCCAAATGGCCCTCGGCAGGAAAATGGTTCCCCGCCCTGTAAGATCTCTCTGAAAACCTGAAGCATACTAGACTCCAGAAGTAACCCCAAGAGCAAACACCGAACATCAACTCCAGAAGGAACCGCCGGACCAAACACCGACTATTGATTCCAGCCGGAACCGAACACGGACCATCATCGTCAGACGGAATCTGAAGACCAAACGCTAAGAATCTAACATAGGAGAATTACTGGGCCGCTCACGGAACATAGAGGGTTAAACCTCACCCCTGGTGTAGGGCACAACACTCCAAATAAACAGCCTCGGAATATAGCACTTGTATCCAATTGAAGACGGCGCTCCACAAAGCTACTTCATCCATCAAATGAATCTTTATTGACAAAGATCTAAACTGCAAATCAAAACGTTGCACTGAGGATGGTGGAATATAAATGTATCCGGCTTTGTGGCGTGCCGTCTTCAATGGGACACGTGGTGCCCCAGAAGTCCGGTTGCCACAGTGGCATTGCCTCCCTCATAGGTGGTGATGTCATGCCTGGAAGCAAGAAGGGGTCCCCTAATCAGGTAACACCAGCATCCAACACTTGTCCTGACTCCAGACCAGAAGGGGGAGCTCTGAACCCGGTTTAGGGGAGCTTCCCTATAAATTCTGGCCTGGAGGAGGGGTTAGACAGTTCAGTACAGAGCAGTACTGAAGAAGACCAGTCTGATGTCCTGAGGACTGGAGCTCATCCCAGGACAGAGGAGAGCTAGTGAAACAGAGGAGTCGAGGAGGACCTGGGGAGTGGAGCTGTGACCAAGCTCACCTCGGAGGAGAGCTCTAGAAACCGGACACCGGAGTCCATGGTTGTTCGGGTACTAAATCCCCGGCAGCTAAATCTGGAGAGCAGCCGATTGCAAGTCCTCAGGCCCCACTAAACACCTAGCGGCACAGCAGCATACCAGAGCCTGGAGCTGCCACTGAGGAGCGACACCTGCATTAGGCTCAAGCTGCCATAGAGACTAAACACGCAGCAAGAGGGCCGCAGCATAGCTATAGGCAGCGAGGGACAAACAGCACAGCGCAGAAGGAAGGTCTCTAAAATCCATCTGGCTAGGTGGATCCCCGATTGCTTCCCGGCTGTCCGGATCTCTACTACCATATGTTGGCAGTACCCCGGTCTGCTTGATCAACCATCAAGTAAAGGTAATGGAAACTTCTGCTCTTGTGTCCTCCAGTCATTTGTCCTGCCCTTAGTCCTGCACCCCAATGTTTATCATCAGTTCAATAGACTACCCCGGTTGCCCTGGGGCCTCGCTCTACCTGTGGGGAGTGATACCATCCAGGCTGCCACTCCATCGGCCCCAGAGGTCCCACAGCAGCGCTGGTCACCCTGACTAGGCTAACTACAGGTAGCGTCACAAACCTATCCCTTGTACATATTCCCCTTTATTGCATGCAACCCACTGAATTGTCTGGCCCAGTTACCGAGTACCCCCCTGCCCTGGTGGGCATCGCAGATACAAACATTGAACATCGTCTCCAGAGGGAACCCAAAGACCGAACACCGACTATGGACTCAAGGTGCAACCTGAAGACCGATCATCGAATATCGACTTCAGATGGAACCTGAAAACCGACCACCTAACATTATGTCCAGACGGAACCCGAAGACAAAAGATCGACTATCGATTACACACAGAACCCGAAGACAAAAGACCGACTATCGATTACACACAGAACCCGAAGACAAAAGACCGACTATCGATTACACACAGAACCCGAAGACAAAAGACCGACTATCGATTACACACAGAACCCGAAGACAAAACACCGACTATCGATAACACACAGAACCCGAAGACAAAAGACCGACTATCGATTACACACAGAACCCGAAGACAAAACACCGACTATCGATAACACACAGAACCCGAAGACAAAAGATCGACTATCGATTACACACAGAACCCGAAGACAAAAGATCGACTATCGATTACACACAGAACCCGAAGACAAAAGATCGACTATCGATTACACACAAAACCCGAAGACAAAAGATCGACTATCGATTACACACAGTACCTGAAGATAAAAGACCGACTATCGATTACACACAGAACCCGAAGACAAAAGACCGACTATCGATTACACACAGAACCCGAAGACAAAAGACCGACTATCGATAACACACAGAACCCGAAGACAAAAGACCGACTATCGATTACACACAGAACCTGAAGACAAAAGATCGACTATCGATAACACACAGAACCCGAAGACAAAAGACCGACTATCGATTACACACAGAACCCGAAGACAAAAGACCGACTATCGATTACACACAGAACCCGAAGACAAAAGATCAACTATCGATAACACACAGAACCCGAAGACAAAAGACCGACTATCGATAACACACAGAACCCGAAGACAAAAGACCGACTATCGATAACACACAGAACCCGAAGACAAAAGATCGACTATCGCTTACACACAGAACCCGAAGACAAAAGACCGACTATCGATTACACACAGAACCCGAAGACAAAAGATCAACTATCGATAACACACAGAACCCGAAGACAAAAGATCGACTATCGCTTACACACAGAACCTGAAGACAAAAGATCGACTATCGATAACACACAGAACCCGAAGACAAAAGACCGACTATCGATAACACACAGAACCCGAAGACAAAAGATCGACTATCGATAACACACAGAACCCGAAGACAAAAGATCGACTATCGCTTACACACAGAACCTGAAGACAAAAGATCGACTATCGATTACACACAGAACCCGAAGACAAAAGACCGACTATCGATTACACACAGAACCCGAAGACAAAAGATCAACTATCGATAACACACAGAACCCGAAGACAAAAGATCGACTATCGCTTACACACAGAACCTGAAGACAAAAGATCGACTATCGATAACACACAGAACCCGAAGACAAAAGACCGACTATCGATAACACACAGAACCCGAAGACAAAAGATCGACTATCGATAACACACAGAACCCGAAGACAAAAGATCGACTATCGCTTACACACAGAACCTGAAGACAAAAGATCGACTATCGATTACACACAGAACCCGAAGACAAAAGATCGACTATCGATTACACACAGAACCCGAAGACAAAAGATCGACTATCGATAACACACAGAACCCGAAGACAAAAGATCGACTATCGATTACACACAGAACCTGAAGACAAAAGATCGACTATCGATTACACACAGAACCCGAAGACAAAAGACCGACTATCGATAACACACAGAACCTGAAGACAAAAGACCGACTATCGATTACACACAGAACCCGAAGACAAAAGATCGACTATCGATTACACACAGAACCCGAAGACAAAACACCGACTATCGATAACACACAGAACCCGAAGACAAAAGACCGACTATCGATTACACACAGAACCCGAAGACAAAACACCGACTATCGATAACACACAGAACCCGAAGACAAAAGATCGACTATCGATTACACACAGAACCCGAAGACAAAAGATCGACTATCGATTACACACAGAACCCGAAGACAAAAGATCGACTATCGATTACACACAAAACCCGAAGACAAAAGATCGACTATCGATTACACACAGTACCTGAAGATAAAAGACCGACTATCGATTACACACAGAACCCGAAGACAAAAGACCGACTATCGATTACACACAGAACCCGAAGACAAAAGACCGACTATCGATAACACACAGAACCCGAAGACAAAAGACCGACTATCGATTACACACAGAACCTGAAGACAAAAGATCGACTATCGATAACACACAGAACCCGAAGACAAAAGACCGACTATCGATTACACACAGAACCCGAAGACAAAAGACCGACTATCGATTACACACAGAACCCGAAGACAAAAGATCAACTATCGATAACACACAGAACCCGAAGACAAAAGACCGACTATCGATAACACACAGAACCCGAAGACAAAAGACCGACTATCGATAACACACAGAACCCGAAGACAAAAGATCGACTATCGCTTACACACAGAACCCGAAGACAAAAGACCGACTATCGATTACACACAGAACCCGAAGACAAAAGATCAACTATCGATAACACACAGAACCCGAAGACAAAAGATCGACTATCGCTTACACACAGAACCTGAAGACAAAAGATCGACTATCGATAACACACAGAACCCGAAGACAAAAGACCGACTATCGATAACACACAGAACCCGAAGACAAAAGATCGACTATCGATAACACACAGAACCCGAAGACAAAAGATCGACTATCGCTTACACACAGAACCTGAAGACAAAAGATCGACTATCGATTACACACAGAACCCGAAGACAAAAGACCGACTATCGATTACACACAGAACCCGAAGACAAAAGATCAACTATCGATAACACACAGAACCCGAAGACAAAAGATCGACTATCGCTTACACACAGAACCTGAAGACAAAAGATCGACTATCGATAACACACAGAACCCGAAGACAAAAGACCGACTATCGATAACACACAGAACCCGAAGACAAAAGATCGACTATCGATAACACACAGAACCCGAAGACAAAAGATCGACTATCGCTTACACACAGAACCTGAAGACAAAAGATCGACTATCGATTACACACAGAACCCGAAGACAAAAGATCGACTATCGATTACACACAGAACCCGAAGACAAAAGATCGACTATCGATTACACACAGAACCCGAAGACAAAAGATCGACTATCGATTACACACAGAACCCGAAGACAAAAGATCGACTATCGATTACACACAGAACCGAAGACAAAAGATCGACTATCGATAACACACAGAACCCGAAGACAAAAGACCGACTATCGATACACACAGAACCCGAAGACAAAAGATCGACTATCGATTACACACAGAACCGAAGACAAAAGATCGACTATCGATTACACACAGAACCCGAAGACAAAAGACCGACTATCGATTACACACAGAACCCGAAGACAAAAGATCGACTATCGATTACACACAGAACCTGAAGACAAAAAGATCGACTATCGATTACACACAGAACCTGAAGACAAAAGACCGACTATCGATTACACACAGAACCTGAAGACAAAAGATCGACTATCGATTACACACAGAACCCTGAAGACAAAAGATCCGACTATCGATTACACACAGAACCGAAGACAAAAGATCGACTATCGATTACACACAGAACCCTGAAGACAAAAGATCCGACTATCGATTACACACAGAACCTCGAAGACAAAAGATCGACTATCGATTACACACAGAACCGAAACAAAAGATCGACTATCGATTACACACGAACCGAAGACAAAAGATCGACTATCGATTACACACAGAACCTGAAGACAAAAGACCGACTATCGATTACACACAGAACCGAAGACAAAAGATCGACTATCGATTACACACAGAACCCGAAGACAAAAGACGACTATCGATTACACACAGAACCGAAGACAAAAGATCCGACTATCGATACACACAGAACCCGAAGACAAAAGAGTCCCCGACCTATCGATTACACACAGAACCCGAAGACAAAGACGACACGATACAAAAGAACCGAAGAACAAAGATCGACTTCGATACACACAGAACCCTGAAGACAAAAGATCGACTATCGATTACACACAGAACCCGAAGACAAAAGATCCGACTATCGATTACACACAGAACCCGAAGACAAAAGATCGACTATCGATTACACACAGAACCCGAAGACAAAAGATCGACTATCGATTACACACAGAACCGAAGACAAAAGACCGACTATCGATTACACACAGAACCCGAAGACAAAAGACGACTATCGATTACACACAGAACCCGAAGACAAAAGACCGACTATCGATTACACACAGAACCGAAGACAAAAGACCGACTATCGATTAACACACAGAACCCGAAGACAAAAGATCGACTATCGATTACACACAGAACCCGAAGACAAAAGATCGACTATCGATTACACACAGAACCCGAAGACAAAAGACCGACTATCGATTACACACAGAACCGAAGACAAAAGATCGACTATCGATTACACACAGAACCGAAGACAAAAGACCGACTATCGATTACACACAGAACCCGAAGACAAAAGACCGACTATCGATTACACACAGAACCGAAGACAAAAGATCGACTATCGATTACACACAGAACCGAAGACAAAAGACCGACTATCGATTACACACAGAACCCGAAGACAAAAGATCGACTATCGATTACACACAGAACCCGAAGACAAAAGATCGACTATCGATTACACACAGAACCCGAAGACAAAAGATCGACTATCGATTACACACAGAACCCGAAGACAAAAGATCGACTATCGATTACACACAGAACCCGAAGACAAAAGACCGACTATCGATTACACACAGAACCCGAAGACAAAAGATCGACTATCGATTACACACAGAACCCGAAGACAAAAGATCCGACTATCGATTACACACAGAACCCGAAGACAAAAGACCGACTATCGATTACACACAGAACCCGAAGACAAAAGACCGACTATCGATTACACACAGAACCGAAGACAAAAGACCCACTATCGATTACACACAGAACCCGAAGACAAAAGACCGACTATCGATTACACACAGAACCCGAAGACAAAAGATCGACTATCGATTACACACAGAACCGAAGACAAAAGACGACTATCGATTACACACAGAACCGAAGACAAAAGATCGACTATCGATTACACACAGAACCCGAAGACAAAAGATCGACTATCGATTACACACAGAACCGAAGACAAAAGATCGACTATCGATTACACACAGAACCCGAAGACAAAAGATCGACTATCGATTACACACAGAACCCGAAGACAAAAGACCGACTATCGATTACACACAGAACCCGAAGACAAAAGATCGACTATCGATTACACACAGAACCCAAAGACAAAAGATCGACTATCGATTACACACAGAACCTGAAGACAAAAGACCGACTATCGATTACACACAGAACCTGAAGACAAAAGACCGACTATCGATTACACACAGAACCCGAAGACAAAAGATCGACTATCGATTACACACAGAACCTGAAGACAAAAGACCGACTATCGATTACACACAGAACCTGAAGACAAAAGATCGACTATCGATTACACACAGAACCCGAAGACAAAAGATCGACTATCGATTACACACAGAACCCGAAGACAAAAGATCGACTATCGATAACACACAGAACCGAAGACAAAAGATCGACTATCGATTACACACAGAACCTGAAGACAAAAGACCGACTATCGATTACACACAGAACCTGAAGACAAAAGACCGACTATCGATTACACACAGAACCCGAAGACAAAAGATCGACTATCGATTACACACAGAACCCGAAGACAAAAGATCGACTATCGATTACACACAGAACCCGAAGACAAAAGACCGACTGTCGATAACACACAGAACCCAGAGAAAAAGATCGACTATCGATTACACACAGAACCCGAAGACAAAAGACCGACTATCGATTACACACAGAACCCGAAGACAAAAGATCGACTATCGATTACACACAGAACCCGAAGACAAAAGACCGACTATCGATTACACACAGAACCTGAAGACAAAAGACCGACTATCGATTACACACGGAACCCGAAGACAAAAGACCGACTATCGATTACACACGGAACCTGAAGACAAAAGATCGACTATCGATTACACACAGAACCCGAAGACAAAAGACCGACTATCGATTACACACGGAACCCGAAGACAAAAGACCGACTATCGATTACACACAGAACCCGAAGACAAAAGATCGACTATCGATTACACACAGAACCCGAAGACAAAAGATCGACTATCGATTACACACAGAACCCGAAGACAAAAGACCGACTATCGATTACACACAGAACCGAAGACAAAAGACCGACTATCGATTACACACGGAACCTGAAGACAAAAGACCGACTATCGATTACACACAGAACCCGAAGACAAAAGATCGACTATCGATTACACACAGAACCCGAAGACAAAAGACCGACTATCGATTACACACAGAACCCGAAGACAAAAGACCGACTATCGATTCCAGACAGAACCTGAAGACAAAAGACCGACTATCGATTACACACAGAACCGAAGACAAAAGACCGACTATCGATTCCAGACAGAACCTGAAGCATAAACAAACTGACTCCAGATAGAACCAGAAGACTGAACACCGTACAATTCCACCAGTAGACGATGTATGTGAACCGAGCCGTTGCTTCCTGTGCAGATGTACGGTACTAAATGGGAGAAAGTTATCCACCAATATTGGAGTTGCTGCATAGCAGGTTACCCTAGCGGGTTAGCATTGTACGGGGTCTCGGTGGTCGGCACTGTACGGGGTCTTGGTGGTCGGCACTGTACGGGGTCTCGGTGGTCGGCACTGTACAGGGTCTGGGTGGTCGGCACTGTACGGGGTCTGGGTGGTCGGCACTGTACGGGGTCTGGGTGGTCGGCACTGTACGGGAGTTCGGTGGTCGGCACTGTACGGGAGTTCGGTGGTCGGCACTGTACGGGAGTTCGGTGGTCGGCACTGTACGGGAGTTCGGTGGTCGGCACTGTACGGGAGTTCGGTGGTCGGCACTGTACGGGAGCTCGGTGGTCGGCATTGTACGGGGGCTCGGTGGTAGGCACTGTATGGGATCTCAGTGGTCAGTGCTGACCACCGAGCCACCGTACAGTGCTGTACAGGGGCTCGATGGTCGGCACTATACAGGGGCTCGGGGTCGGCTCTGTACAGGGGCTCGGTGGTCGGCACTGTATGGGAGCGCAGTGGTCGGCACTGTATGGGAGCTTGGTGGTCGGCACTCTACGGGGGCTCAGTGGTCGGCACTCTACGGGGGCTCAGTGGTCGGCACTGTACGGGAGCTCGGTGGTCGGCACTGTACGGGAGCTCGGTGGTCGTCACTGTACGGGAGCTCAGTGGTCGGCACTGTACAGGAGCTCGGTGGTCGGCACTGTACGGGAGCTCGGTGGTCGGCACTGTACGGGAGCTCGGTGGTCGTCACTGTACGGGAGCTCAGTGGTCGGCACTGTACAGGAGCTCGGTGGTCGGCACTGTACGGGAGCTCGGTGATCGTCACTGTACGGAAGCTCGATGGTCGGCACTCTACGAGGGCTCAGTGGTCAGTACTGTACAGGGGCTCAGTGATCTGAACTGTACAGGGCTCAGCGGTTAGTTCTGATTGTGGGGTATTTAAGGGTTATGGCCTGGGCTCTGATTGTGGCTGATGTTAGGGTTATGGTCTGAGCTCTGATTGTGGCTGATGTTAGGGATATGGTCTGGGCTCTGATTGTGGCTGATGTTAGGGTTATGATCTGAGCTCTGATTGTGGCTGATGTTAGGGTTATGGTCTGGGCTCTGATTGTGGCTGATGTTAGGGTTATGGTCTGGGCTCTGATTGTGGGTGATGTTAGGGTTATGGTCTGGGCTCTGATTGTGGCTGATGTTAGGGTTATGGTCTGGCTCTGATTGTGGCTGATGTTAGGTTATGGTCTGGGCTCTGATTGTGGCTGATGTTAGGGTTATGGTCAGGGCTCTGATTGTGGATGATGTTAGGGTTATGGTCTGGCTCTGATTGTGGGTGATGTTAGGGTTATGGTCTGGGCTCTGATTGTGGCTGATGTTAGGGTTATGGTCTGGGCTCTGATTGTGGCTGATGTTAGGGTTATGGTCTGGGCTCTGATTGTGGTGATGTTAGGGTTATGGTCTGGGCTCTGATTGTGGTGATGTTAGGTTATGGTCTGGGCTCTGATTGTGGCTGATGTTAGGGTTATGGTCTGGCTCTGATTGTGCTGATGTTAGGGTATTGGTCTGGCTCTGATTGTGGCTATGTTAGGGTTATGGTCTGGCTCTGATTGTGGCTGATGTTAGGGTTATGGTCTGGGCTCTGATTGTGGGCTGATGTTAGGGTTATGGTCTGGGCTCTGATTGTGGCTGATGTTAGGGTTATGGTCTGAGCTCTGATTGTGGATGATGTTGGGTTATGGTCTGGGCTCTGATTGTGGCTGATGTTAGGGTTATGGTCTGGGCTCTGATTGTGGTGATGTTAGGGTTATGGTCTGGGCTCTGTATTTGTGGCTGATGAGTTAGGGTTATGGTCTGGGCTCTGATTGTGGTGATGTTAGGGGTTGTGTGATGTTGGTATGCTGGGCTCTGATTGTGGCTGATGTTAGGGTTATGGTCTGGGCTCTGATTGTGGCTGATGTTAGGGTTATGGTCTGGGCTCTGATTGTGGGTGATGTTAGGTTATGGTCTGGGCTCTGATTGTGGCTGATGTTAGGGTTATGGTCTGGGCTCTGATTGTGGTGATGTTAGGTTATGGTCTGGGCTCTGATTGTGGCTGATGTTAGGGTTATGGTCTGGGCTCTGATTGTGGCTGATGTTTAGGGTTATGGTCTGGCTCTGATTGTGCTGTATGTTAGGGTTATGGTCTGGGCTCTGATTGTGGTGATGTTAGGGTTATGGTCTGGGCTCTGATTGTGGCTGATGTTAGGGTTATGGTCTGGGCTCTGATTGTGGTGATGTTGGGTTATGGTCTGGTTAGGGTTATGGTCTGGCTCTGATTGTGGCTATGTTAGGGTTATGGTCTGGCTCTGATTGTGGTGATTAGGGTTATGGTCTGGGCTCTGATGTGGCTATGTTAGGTATGGTCTGGGCTCTGATTGTGGTGATGTTAGGGTTATGGTCTGGGCTCTGATTGTGGCTGATGTTAGGTTATGGTCTGGGCTCTGATTGTGGTGATGTTAGGGTTATGTCTGGGCTCTGATTGTGGTGATGTTAGGGTTATGGTCTGGCTCTGATTGTGGCTATGTTAGGTTATGGTCTGGCTCTGATTGTGGGTGATGTTAGGGTTATGGTCTGGGCTCTGATTGTGGCTGATGTTAGGGTTATGGTCTGGGCTCTGATTGTGGCTGATGTTAGGGTTATGGTCTGGGCTCTGATTGTGGTGATGTTAGGGTTATGGTCTGGGCTCTGATTGTGGCTGATGTTAGGGTTATGGTCTGGGCTCTGATTGTGGCTGATGTTAGGGTTATGGTCTGGGCTCTGATTGTGGTGATGTTTAGGGTTGATTGGTCTGGGCTTCTGATTGTGGTGATGTTAGGGTTATGGTCTGGCTCTGATTGTGGCTGATGTTAGGGTTATGGTCTGGGTCTGACTGTGTGATGTTGAGGTTATGGTCTGGGCTTGATTGTGGGTGATTGGTTATGGTCTGGCTCTGATTGTGGATGTTAGGGTTATGGTGGCTGTGTTGGTATGTGTTAGGTTATGGTCGGTTGTTGTGGATGAGTTTAGGGTTATGTGGTGGTTATTGTCTGGGTTTTGGGTTATGTTAGGGTTGTTGGGCTGATTTAGGTTATGTGCGGCCTGATTGTGGTGATTGTTAGGTTATGTGGTCTTGGGTGTTGGTTGGTGGTTCGGTTTGTCTGTTGAGTTATGGTGGAGTTATGTGGTATTGTGGGTTATTAGGTCTGGGCTCTGATTGTGTGATGTTAGGTTATGGTCTGGCTCTGATTGTGGTGAGTTGGTTATGGTCTGGGCTCTGATGGGGTGATGTTGTTATGGTCTGGTCTGATTGTGGAGTGTTAGGGTTATGGGGCTCTGATTGGGTGATGTTAGTTAGGGTCTGGGCTCTGATTGTGTGTTAGGTAGGGTCTGGTCGATTTGGATGTTAGGGTTATGTTGGTGATTGTGGCTGAGGTTTCTGGTCTGATTGTGCTGATGTTAGGGTTATGTCGGCTCTGTTGTGGCATGTTTAGGGTTATGGTCTGGGCTCATTGTGGTGATGTTAGGGTTATGGTCTGGCTCTATTTGTGGTAGTTAGGGTTATGGCTGTCTGATTGTGGCTGATGTTAGGGTTATCTGGCTCTGATTGTGGCTATGTTAGGTTATGGCTGCTTGATTGTGGTGAGTTGGGTTATGTTGGCTCTGTTGTGGTCTGTTATGTTATGGTTGGTTTGGGCTCTGATTGTGTGATGTTGGTTATGGTCTGGCTCTGATGTGGTGATTTAGGGTATTGGCTCTGTGTGATGTTGGTTATGTTTGGGTTTGGTCTGGTGTTGGTTGATGTTTGGGTTATGTCTGGTTTTGTGTTGGTTAGGGTAGGTCTGGCTTGATTTGGTTGTTAGGGTTATGTTGGGCTTGATGTGGTTGTTGGGTTAGGTTGGGCTCTGATTGTGTGATGTTAGGTTATGGTCTGGCCTGATTGTGGTGATTTGGGTTATGGTCTGGCTCTGATTGTGGTGATTTAGGTTATGGTCTGGGCCTGATTGTGGTGAGTTAGGTTATGCGGCTCTGTGTAGTTAGGTTATGTCTGGGTTGTGTTGTATGGTCTGGGTCTGATGTGTGATGTAGGGTTATGGTCTGGGCTCTGATTGTGGATTAGGTTATGGTCTGGTTAGTTGTGGCTTGATGTTGGTTATGTTGGGTTAGTCTGGCTGATGTTTTGGGTTATGTTGGCTCTGATTGTGGTGATGTTAGGGTTATGGTCTGGGCTCTGATGTGTGATTGGGTTGGTGTTGTGGTATGTTGGTTTGTGTGTCGTTTGGTATGTTGGTTATGGTGGCTGATTAGGGTGTAGGGTTGTGGCTTGATTGTGGTGATGTTAGGGTTATGGTCTGGCTCGATTGTGGTATGTTAGGTTATGTTGCTCTGATTGGTTGTCTGCTGATTGGGTATGTTGGGTTATGTCTTGGGTTATTTGCTTTGTATTGGTGTGATTTGAGTGGTTATGTTGGTCTGTGATTGTGGCTGATGTTAGGGTATGGTCTGGTCTGAGTGATTTAGGTATGCTTCTGGGATGTCTGATTGTTGTTTGGCTCTGATTGGTTGTCTGGCTTGATGTTATGTTAGGTAGTCTGTCGATTGTGTGATGATAGTTAGGGTTGATTGGTGATGATTGGGTATTTAGGGTTATGGTTGGTCTGTTTGGTGATGTTAGGTATGGTCTGGGCTCTGATTGTGGTGATGTTAGGTTATGTTGGGCTCTGATTGTGGCTGATGTTAGGGTTATGGTCTGGGCTCTGATTGTGGATGATGTTAGGGTTATGGTCTGGGCTCTGATTGTGGATGATGTTAGGATTATGGTCTGGGCTCTGATTGTGGATGATGTTAGGATTATGGTCTGGGCTCTGATTGTGGGTGATGTTAGGGTTATGGTCTGGGCTCTGATTGTGGCTGATGTTAGGGTTATGGTCAGGGCTCTGATTGTGGATGATGTTAGGGTTATGGTCTGAGCTCTGATTGTGGGTGATGTTAGGGTTATGGTCTGGGCTCTGATTGTGGCTGATGTTAGGGTTATGGTCTGGGCTCTGATTGTGGCTGATGTTAGGGTTATGGTCTGGGCTCTGATTGTGGGTGATGTTAGGGTTATGGTCTGGGCTCTGATTGTGGCTCATGTTAGGGTTATGGTCTGGGCTCTGATTGTGGCTCATGTTAGGGTTATGGTCTGGGCTCCGATTGTGGCTCATGTTAGGGTTATGTTGGGAGATATTTTGCTTTTGTAGACAAGTCTATGATCCTCCTTGAGTCTTGAGGCATCTGGTTTTCATCATGGGCGCCCCGGGCCTGACTTCTGGGAAGCGTGTGCTCTCCCTCTGGGAATGTTTGCGGTTTGTGGAGTGACTGCAGCCATCACTACAGTCTCTGAGCGACAGTTTCCGGCTCTTTCTTCATGTTCCTCCATATTGGATGTCGCTCTTCAGTTATGTGGAGGAGAAGTCACCGGGTTATGAGCGATCGGTCATTGCTCAGAGGGATTCCAGATGTCAGAGGAGCACTCGGTCTCCATTAAGTATGAGGGTGCACTTACTTTCACACATGTCTGGTATTCCCGCAGAATGTGCTGAATGCTATAATACAGGAAACCTATAATGAAGTCTGATACTTAGAGACAGATATCAGCAGGACCACAAACATGGCGGCCTAAGAAAGGGCGACCAAGATATGGGCCAGGAGAGACCGGCAGGGTGAGGTGTAAACAGGTGAGGAGAAGCTGCAGTCCTGAGGTCAGGACAAAGGGTTAATGGATCCTCAGCAGCAAGTGGGCACAAAACGTATTGGTTATATGATGCGATACAATAAACCTTACTGACCCTGAGGGAAATGATAGAAGTTATTAAAGAAACAAATTTGGCAGATAATTTACTAGGAGGTACAGAGCTTGATGGTTACCCTACTAGGAAGTACAGAGCTTGATAGTTACACTATTAGGAGGTACAGAGCTTGATAGTTACACTATTAGGAGGTACAGAGCTTGATAGTTACACTATTAGGAGGTACAGAGCTTGATAGTTACACTATTAGGAGGTACAGAGCTTGATAATTACACTATTAGGAGGTACAGAGCTTGATAATTACACTATTAGGAGGTACAGAGCTTGATAATTACACTATTAGGAGGTACAGAGCTTGATAATTACACTATTAGGAGGTACAGAGCTTGATAGTTACCTTACTAGGAGGTACAGAGCTTGATGATTGCACTACTAGGAGGTACAGAGCTTGATGGTTACACTACTATGAGGTACAGAGCCTGATGGTTACACTACTAGGAAGTACAGAGCTTGATGATTGCACTACTAGGAGGTACAGAGCTTGATGGTTACACTACTATGAGGTACAGAGCCTGATGGTTACACTACTAGGAAGTACAGAGCTTGATAGTTACCCTACTAGGAGGTACAGAGCTTCAGGATTACACTACTAGGAGGCACAGAGCTTGATGATTGCACAACTAGGAGGTACAGAGCTTGATAATTATCCTACTAGGAGGTACAGAGCTTGATAATTATCCTACTAGGAGGTACAGAGCTTGATAATTATCCTACTAGGAGGTACAGAGCTTGATAATTATCCTACTAGGAGGTACAGAGCTTGATAATTATCCTACTAGGAGATACAGAGCTTGATAGTTACCCTACTAGGAGGTACAGAGCCTGATGGTTACACTACTAGGAAGTACAGAGCTTGATAGTTACCCTACTAGGAGGTACAGAGCTTCAGGATTACACTACTAGGAGGCACAGAGCTTGATGATTGCACAACTAGGAGGTACAGAGCTTGATAATTATCCTACTAGGAGGTACAGAGCTTGATAATTATCCTACTAGGAGGTACAGAGCTTGATAATTATCCTACTAGGAGGTACAGAGCTTGATAATTATCCTACTAGGAGATACAGAGCTTGATAGTTACCCTACTAGGAGGTACAGACCTTGATGCTCACACTAAGAGGAGATACAGTTACACTACTATGAGGTACAGAGCTTGATGGCTACACTACTATGAGGTACAGAGCCTGATGGTTACACTACTAGGAAGTACAGAGCTTGATGGCTACACTACTAGGAGGTACAGAGCCTGATGGTTACACTACTATGAGGTACAGAGCCTGATGGTTACACTACTATGAGGTACAGAGCCTGATGGTTACACTACTATGAGGTACAGAGCCTGATGGCTACACTACTATGAGGTACAGAGCCTGATGGTTACACTACTATGAGTTACAGAGCTTGATGGCTACACTACTATGAGGTACAGAGCCTGATGGTTACACTACTAGGAAGTACAGAGCCTGATGGCTACACTACTAGGAGGTACAGAGCCTGATGGTTACACTACTATGAGGTACAGACCCTGATGGTTACACTACTATGAGGTACAGAGCTTGATGGTTACACTACTATGAGGTACAGAGCTTGATGGCTACACTACTATGAGGTACAGAGCCTGATGGTTACACTACTAGGAGGTACAGAGCTTGATGGCTACACTACTATGAGGTACAGAGCCTGATGGTTACACTACTAGGAGGTACAGAGCTTGATGGTTACACTACTAGGAGGTACAGAGCTTGATGGCTACACTACTAGGAGGTACAGAGCCTGATGGTTACACTACTATGAGGTACAGACCCTGATGGTTACACTACTATGAGGTACAGAGCTTGATGGCTACACTACTATGAGGTACAGAGCCTGATGGTTACACTACTAGGAGGTACAGAGCTTGATGGCTGCACTACTAGGAGGTACAGAGCCTGATGGCTACACTACTATGAGGTACAGAGCCTGATGGTTACACTACTATGAGGTACAGAGCCTGATGGTTACACTACTAGGAGGTACAGAGCTTGATGGTTACACTACTATGAGGTACAGAGCCTGATGGTTACACTACTAGGAGGTACAGAGCCTGATGGCTACACTACTATGAGGTACAGAGCCTGATGGTTACACTACTAGGAGGTACAGAGCTTGATGGTTACACTACTATGAGGTACAGAGCCTGATGGTTACACTACTATGAGGTACAGAGCCTGATGGTTACACTACTAGGAGGTGCGGAGCTTGATGGCTACACTACTATGAGGTACAGAGCTTGATGGTTACACTACTAGGAGGTACAGAGCCTGATGGTTACACTACTAGGAGGTACAGAGCTTGATGGTTACACTACTATGAGGTACAGAGCCTGATGGTTACACTACTAGGAAGTACAGAGCTTGATGGCTACACTACTAGGAGGTACAGAGCTTGGCAGTTAAACTACAAGGAGGCATAGGATCTGACAGTTATACTACTAGGGGACACAGGGCTTGATGATTTCACCACTAGGAGGCACAGATCTTGGTGGTTACACTATGTGGCACTGAGGTAGTTAGTGTTACTACTAGGAGGCACTAAGCTTGGTGGGTATATTACTATTACAATAAGTTGCTAAACACGGTCATGGTACAGTACAAAGCACACTACACGCTGGCACATGGTTCTGTAGATACCACGCTATACATTGGGTCCCTAATTCTTGGCAGTGACTATGGCTAGTGACCACCTTCTCCACTTTGGTTGTATAATGGTTTTCCATTTTCAGGTGTGTAGCAGCTTAATGCCGATGTCACTTATCCTATAGAGTAATGGAGGCATAGCAATGTTACCGGGGACCCAGCACAGGACACAGTTACATTAGTCTCATCACAGAAGCCCCCATTACACTGAGGGGTAGATATAATGGGGGGCATTATCCCTCCCCCGGGGCTGATTATGGAGCTTCTGTAAGGAGGCGTTTAGTCTTTAGGGTCTTCTCTCCGTATCTCGGGGGTCATTGTATATAATTGTCTTCTCTTCGTGTCTCGGGGGCTCACGGCGTATATTTCCCCGAATGACCCCCTCACATCCTAATATTCCAGATTTCAGGAATTCTCGGCACCTCGCACTTTTCACATAGGTTTATTTTTCCGTCACTCGGATTCGCTCCTCCAGGAGGGGAAACATTTGGTTTTGTTTAACTTATTGCTGGAAACACAGAAGTAAAGATTAATTCTAAAAATTGTGGAGCGACGCGGGATCAGTAGCAGCCAGGAGACGAAGGAAAACAGGAAATGTGGCGGCTCAACTCCTCAACTCCGCTACCAAGAGAAGGAGGAGGAGAAGGGCCATCGAGAGGAGAGAGAGGAGGAGGAGGAGAAGGGCCATCGAGAAGACAGAGGAGCAGGAGGAGGAGAAGGGCCATCGAGAAGACAGAGGAGAAGGAGGAGAAGGGCCATCGAGAAGACAGAGGAGAAGGAGGAGGAGAAGGGCCATCGAGAAGACAGAGGAGGAGGAGGAGGAGAAGGGCCATCGAGAAGAGGGAGGAGAAGGAGGAGGAGAAGGGCAATCGAGAAGACAGAGGAGAAGGAGGAGGAGAAGGGCCATCGAGAAGACAGAGGAGAAGGAGGAGGAGAAGGGCCATCGAGAAGACAGAGGAGAAGGAGGAGAAGGGCCATCGAGAAGACAGAGGAGAAGGAGGAGGAGAAGGGCCATCGAGAAGACAGAGGAGGAGGAGGAGGAGAAGGGCCATCGAGAAGAGGGAGGAGAAGGAGGAGGAGAAGGGCAATCGAGAAGACAGAGGAGAAGGAGGAGGAGAAGGGCCATCGAGAAGACAGAGGAGAAGGAGGAGGAGAAGGAGGAGGAGAAGGGCCATCGAGAAGACAGAGGAGGAGGAGAAGGAGAAGGGCCATCGAACAGACAGAGGAGAAGGAGGAGGAGAAGGGCCATCAAGAAGACAGAGGAGAAGGGCCATCGAGGAGAAGGAGGAGGCGAAGGGCCATCGAGAAGACAGAGGAGAAGGAGGAGGAGAAGGGCCATCGAGAAGACAGAGGAGAGGGAGGAGAGAAGGGCCATCGAGAAGAGGGAGGAGAAGGAGGAGGAGAAGGGCAATCGAGAAGACAGAGGAGAAGGAGGAGGAGAAGGGCCATCGAGAAGACAGAGAGAGAAGGAGGAGGAGAAGGGCCATCGAGAAGACAAGAGAAGGAGGAGGAGAAGGGCCATCGAGAAGACAGAGGAGAAGGAGGAGGAGAAGGGCCATCGAGAAGACAAGAGAAGGAGAGGAGGAGAAGGGCCATCGAGAAGACAGAGGAGGAGGAGGAGGAGAAGGGCCATCGAGAAGACAAGAGAAGGAGGAGGAGAAGGGCCATCGAGAAGACAGAGGAGGAGGAGGAGGAGAAGGGCCATCGAGAAGACAAGAGAAGGAGGAGGAGAGAAGGGCCATCGAGAAGACAGAGGAGGAGGAGAAGGGCCATCGAGAAGACAAGGAGCAGGAGGAGGAGAAGTGCCATCGA
Organism: Allobates femoralis; assembly: GCA_033576535.1. Taxonomy (NCBI): domain Eukaryota; kingdom Metazoa; phylum Chordata; class Amphibia; order Anura; family Aromobatidae; genus Allobates; species Allobates femoralis. The sequence continues at coordinate 2,992,990 of JARQOC010000013.1, read as the reverse complement.
GAAGACAGAGGAGAAGGAGGAGGAGAAAGAGGAGGAGAAGGGCCATTGAGAAGACAGAGGAGGAGGAGGAGAAGGGCCATCGAGAAGACAGAGGAGAAGGAGGAGGAGAAGGGCCATCGAGAAACAGAGGAGGAGAAGGGCCATCGAGAAGACAGAGGAGAAGGCAGAAAGAGAAGGAGGAGGAGAAGGGCCATCGAGAAGACAGAGAAGGAGGAGGAGAAGAAGGCAGAAGAGAAGGAGGAGGAGAAGGGCCATCGAGAAGACAGAGGAGAAGAGAGAAGGAGGAGGAGAGAAGGGCCATCGAGAGGACAGAGAGAAGAAGGAGGAGGAGAAGGCCATCGAGAAGACAGAGGAGAAGGCAGAAGAGAAGGAGGAGGAGAAGGGCCATCGACAAGACAGAGAAGGAGGAGGAGAAGGGCCATCAAGAAGACGGAGGAGAAGGCAGAAGAGAAGGAGGAGTAGAAGGGCCATCGAGAAGACAGAGGAGAAGGCAGAAGAGAAGGAGGAGGATAAGGGCCATCGAGAAGACAGAGGAGAAGGAGGAGGAGAAGGGCCATCGAGAAGAGGGAGAGCAGGAGGAGGAGAAGGGCCATCGAGAAGACAGAGGAGAAGGCAGAAGAGAAGGAGGAGGAGAAGGGCCATCGAGAAGACAGAGGAGAAGGCAGAAGAGAAGGAGGAGAAGGGCCATCGAGAAGACAGAGAAGGAGGAGGAGAAGGGCCATCAAGAAGACGGAGGAGCAGGAGGAGGAGAAAGGGCCATCGAGAAGACAGGAGAAGGAGAAAGAAAAGGGCCATCGAGAAGACAGAGGAGCAGGAGAAGGAGAAGGGCCATCGAGAAGACAGAGGAGAAGGAGGAGGAGAAGGGCCATCGAGAAGACAGAGGAGAAGGGCAATCGAGAAGGCAGAGGAGAAGAAGGAGGAGAAGGGCCATCGAGAAGACAGAGGAGAAGGAGGAGGAGAAGGGCCATCGAGAAGACAGAGGAGAAGGAGGAGGAGAAGGGCCATCGAGAAGACAGAGGAGAAGGGCAATCGAGAAGGCAGAGGAGAAGAAGGAGGAGAAGGGCCATCGAGAAGACAGAGGAGAAGGAGGAGGAGAAGGGCCATCGAGAAGACAGAGGAGAAGGAGGAGGAGAAGGGCCATCGAACAGACAGAGGAGAAAGAGGAGGAGAAGGGCCATCGAGAAGACAGAGGAGTAGGAGGAGGAGAAGGGCCATCGAGAAGACAGAGGAGAAGGGCAATCGAGAAGGCAGAGGAGAAGAAGGAGGAGAAGGGCCATCGAGAAGACAGAGGAGAAGGAGGAGGAGAAGGGCCATCGAGAAGACAGAGGAGAAGGAGGAGGAGAAATGCCATCGAACATACAGAGGAGAAAGAGGAGAAGGAGGAGAAGGGCCATCGAGAAGACAGAGGAGAAGGGCCATCGAGAAGACAGAGGAGAAGGGCCATTGAGAAGACAGAGGAGAAGGAAGAGGAGAAGTGCCATTGAGAAGACATAGGAGAAGGAGGAGAAGGACCATCTAGAAGACAGAGGAGAAGGAGGAGAAGGGCCATCGAGAAGACAGAGGAGAAGGAGGAGGAGAAGGGCCATCGACCAGACAGAGGAGAAGGAGGAGAGAAGGGCCATCGAGAAGACAGAGGAGAAGGAGGAGGAGAAGGGCCATCGAGAAGACAGAGGAGAAGGAGGAGGAGAAGGGCCATCGAGAAGACAGAGGAGAAGGAGGAGGAGAAGGGCCATCGAGAAGACAGAGGAGAAGGAGGAGGAGGTGGAGAAGGGCCATCGAGAAGAGGGAGGAGGAGAAGGGCCATCGAGAAGACGGAGGAGCAGGAGGAGGAGAAGGGCCATCGAGAAGAGGGAGGAGCAGGAGGAGGAGAAGGGCCATCGAGAAGACGGAGGAGCAGGAGGAGGAGAAGGGCCATCGAGAAGACAGAGAAGGGCCATCGAACAGACAGAGGATAAGGAGGAGGAGAAGGGCAATCGAGAAGACAGGAGAAGGAGGAGGAGAAGGGCCATCGAAAAGCTATGAGGAGCAGGAGGCACTGACTGACAGAGTAATGAACCGGACCACAAAGTGGGCCCCTGACACTAAAGAAGTGTCCCTTATCCTGAAATAATAGCCCTAAGCATTACAGAGTCACCTCAGATCAAAAAGAGGGACCGTGACCCAACAAAGTGGTCCCAACTGGATAGACAAAAATCTGTCATGGCAGGTGATGTACTCACATTTGCTGAGCACTATATATTCAGGGGGTGCACTCTCTTATGCTGAGTTCCGTATATGGGGGGTGTACTCTGTTGAGACATGGAGGGTCAGTGGGCACTCTTGTCCGGTCACCTTTTAGAGAGACTGCATGGACCAGGGCTCATCCCAATTTAACGCTTGAGCTCCTCAATACCTGGGCTTACCAGGGTGATGGCAGAATCAGTGTCTCGTAGTCCCGGGGATTGTACGTTACTGACCTTGACCATCTGGGCTGGCAGATGGGCTCTAGGCCTGGGGCCCCAGCTTTGGAGACAATCTTTATCCAAATGTCCAAGGTGCCCAAACGTATAACAGCGCCGTAGATTGGGCAAGTCACAGGTCCTGTTAGTAAATCTTTGTCCTGGTGGGGCTTCAGCTGGGTATCGAAATAATCCTTCTTGAGCGTCTGGTGCGGCCATAAGTCAACTTGAATTTCCAAGACTAATTGCAAAATGCAAGCCCTCTCTTTTCTTGAGGCATTGGGCCCCAATGCAGCCAACATATCCTTGATTCGAGATGCTTGGGACCAGGTTGATTCCACACTGTCACTGTGTAGTAGATGGTGGGAGAGGAGATGGAGGATGAGGGTAGTGGTTCAGGAGGGCCCAGAAAGGAGCAGACAACACAGTCTTTGTGGTTCTTACCCTTTACTTGAACTAGTTGGAGATTACAACCCAGCTGGGTATAATGTTCACCAGAATCACAGCATGGCCAGCCCAGAGATAGTTGGAGTCCACCTTGCTGAGACACAAGGAATGTGGCCTTCCAGCTGACTTCCCAATTCTGACCCTATGCTACCACTCTCCTCCCCTCAGTGTCCGTGGTTGCCGTTCCCTGCCAGGCCAGTAGCAGAGGGTCCTGTGAGGGATAGGTTTGGTCCTCTGACCCTATGTAGCCCTGTAAGCCTCGGGAAGGTCCACAAAGGTAGCCACTGGACATAAAGACATGGTGACCTCCAGCTTCACGACCGCAGATCATGGTTTGAGTTGGGGGCTGGTACCCCTCCTGTAGCTAGTTTTTCTACCTAGCTTCAACAGCATGACATTTGATTCCCCAGGCCCTCAGCCAAGCACTTCACTCCACATTCCATGCTGTCTCTCAAGCAACCAAGTACAGACTAGAGCTCTCCTAGTTGCCACCCACCCCTTACCTAACTCCTCCCTCCAGCCAAAAGTGGGGAATGCCCTATAGGAGGGTGGAGACGTTCTGTGTGCGGAGGGTGGAGACGTTCTGTGTGCGGAGGGTGGAGGTGTTCCATGTGCGGAGGGTGGAGGTGTTGTGTGTGCGGAGGGTGGAGACGTTGTGTATGCGGAGGGTGGAGACGTTGTGTGTGCGGAGGGTGGAGACGTTGTGTATGCGGAGGGTGGAGACGTTGTGTGTGCGGAGGGTGGAGGTGTTGTGTGTGTGGAGGGTGGAGGTGTTGTGTGTGCGGAGGTTGGAGGTGTTCCGTGGGTGGAGGTTGGAGGTGTTTCCGTGTGCGGAGGGTGGAGGTGTTGTGTGTGTGGAGGGTGGAGGTGTTGCGTGTGCGGAGGCTGGAGGTGTGTGTGTGGAGGGTGGAGATGTTGTATGTGCGGAGGGTGGACATGTTCTGTGTGTGCGGAGGGTGGAGGTGTTGTGTGTGCGGAGGGTGGAGGTGTTGCATGTGCGGAGGCTGGAGGTGTTGTGTGTGTGGAGGGTGGAGACGTTGTGTGTGCGGAGGGTGGAGACGTGTGTGCGGAGGGTGGAGACGTTGTGTGTGCGGAGGGTGGAGACGTTGTGTGTGCGGAGGGTGGAGACGTTGTGTGTGCGGAGGGTGGAGACGTTGTGTGTGCGGAGGGTGGAGACGTTGTGTGTGCGGGGGGTGGAGACGTTGTGTGTGCGGAGGGTGGAGACGTTGTGTGTGCGGAGGGTGGAGACGTTGTGTGTGCGGAGGGTGGAGGTGTTGTGTGTGTGTGGAGGTGGAGGTGTTGTGTGTGGCGGAGGGTGGAGATGTGTGTGCAGAGGGTGGAGATGTGTGTGCAGAGGGTGGAGACGTTGTGTGTGCGGAGGGTGGAGGTGTTGTGTGTGTGGAGGGTGGAGGTGTTGTGTGTGCGGAGGGTGGAGATGTGTGTGCAGAGGGTGGAGATGTGTGTGCAGAGGGTGGAGACGTTGTGTGTGCGGAGGGTGGAGGTGTTGTGTGTGTGGAGGGTGGAGGTGTTGTGTGTGCGGAGGGTGGAGATGTGTGTGCAGAGGGTGGAGATGTGTGTGCGGAGGGTGGAGACGTTGTGTGTGTGGAGGGTGGAGATGTGTGTGCAGAGGGTGGAGATGTGTGTGCAGAGGGTGGAGATGTGTGTGCAGAGGGTGGAGACGTTGTGTGTGCGGAGGGTGGAGATGTGTGTGCAGAGGGTGGAGATGTGTGTGCAGAGGGTGGAGACGTTGTGTGTGCGGAGGGTGGAGATGTTGTGTGTGCGGAGGGTGGAGATGTTGTGTGTGCAGAGGGTGGAGACGTTGTGTGTGCGGAGGGTGGAGGTGTTGTGTGTGTGGAGGTGTTGTGTGTGCAGAGGGTGGAGACGTTGTGTGTGCGGAGGGTGGAGACGTTGTGTGTGTGGAGGGTGGAGATGTGTGTGCAGAGGGTGGAGATGTGTGTGCGGAGGGTGGAGACGTTGTATGTGCGGAGGGTGGAGACGTTGTGTGTGCGGAGGGTGGAGACGTTGTGTGTGCGGAGGGTGGAGACGTTGTGTGCGCGGAGGGTGGAGATGTTCTGTGTGTGGAGGGTGGAGACGTTGTGTGTGCGGAGGGTGGAGGTGTTGTGTGTGCGGAGGGTGGAGATGTTGTGTGTGCGGAGGGTGGAGACGTTGTGTGTGCGGAGGGTGGAGGTGTTGTGTGTGTGGAGGGTGGAGACGTTGTGTGTGCGGAGGGTGGAGACGTGTGTGCGCGGAGGGTGGAGATGTTGTGTGTGTGGAGGGTGGAGGTGTGTGTGTGTGTGGAGGTGTTGTGTGTGTGGAGGGTGGAGGTGTTGTGTGTGTGGAGGTGTTGTGTGTGTGGAGGGTGGAGGTGTTGTATGTGTGGAGGGTGGAGACGTTGTATGTGTGGAGGGTGGAGACGTTGTATGTGTGGAGGGTGGAGGTGTTCCGTGAGCGGAGGGTGGAGACGTTGTGTGTGCGGAGGGTGGAGACGTTGTGTGTGTGGAGGGTGGAGACGTTGTGTGTGCGGAGGGTGGAGGTGTTGTGTGTGCGGAGGGTGGAGACGTTGTGTTGTGCGGAGGGTGGAGGTGTTGTGTGTGCGGAGGGTGGAGATGTTGTGTGTGCGGAGGGTGGAGACGTTGTGTGTGCGGAGGTGGAGGTGTTGTGTGTGTGAGGGTGGAGACGTTGTGTGTGCGGAGGGTGGAGACGTGTGTGCGCGGAGGGTGGAGATGTTCTGTGTGTGGAGGGTGGAGACGTTGTGTGTGCGGAGGGTGGAGGTGTTGTGTGTGCGGAGGGTGGAGATGTTGTGTGTGCGAGGGTGGAGACGTTGTGTGTGCGGAGGGTGGAGACGTTGTGTGTGCGGAGGGTGGAGACGTTGTGTGTGCGGAGGGTGGAGACGTGTGTGCGCGGAGGGTGGAGATGTTGTGTGTGTGGAGGGTGGAGGTGTTGTGTGTGTGGAGGTGTGTGTGTGTGGTGGAGGGGTGGAGGTGTTGTGTGTGGGTGGAGGTGTTGTGTTGTGTGGAGGGTGGAGTGTTGTATGTGTGGAGGGTGGAGACTGTATGGTGATGGGTGTGGAGAGGGTGGAGACGTTGTATGTGGGAGGGTGGAGTTTCGTGAGCGGAGGGTGGAGACGTTGTGTGTGCGGAGGGTGGAGACGTTGTGTATGCGGAGGGTGGAGACGTCTGTGTGTGCGGAGGGTGGAGACGTTGTGTGTGTGGAGGGTGGAGACTTTCTGTGTGTGAGTGGAGGGAGATGTTGTGTGTGTGGAGGGTGGAGACTTCTGTGTGGGAGGGTGGAGGATGTTGTGTGTGTGGAGGGTGGAGACGTTCTGTGTGTGGAGGGGAGATGTTGTGTGTGTGGAGGGTGGAGACGTTCTGTGTGTGGAGGGTGGAGTGTTGTGTGTGTGGAGGGTGGAGACGTTCGTGTGGGAGGGTGGAGGTGTTGTGTGTGCGGAGGAGTGGAGGTGTGATGTGTCGTATGGACGCTTGTGTAGTGCATGAGAGACGTTTGATGTGCTTGGCCTCTGCTTAGTCTGAGGTTTGGTCTATGATGCATCTCTTACTTAGATGGATGGTGTCTAGAATATTATTTTAGATGTGGGGATGTGTTGGACTGAGGGATGGGAAAGAGATTAGGAAACACATGAGATTGTGGCCAGAGATCGGCCTCGTCTAGATCCAGATAATGGCTGAGGAGATGATCTCACAACGTGAAGATCTCCCATAATGAGGGAATATGGGGGGCGGCAGCCATGATCTCATCTATACACAGAACTATAGATAGTGAGATACAGCCATAGTACAAGGACAAGAGGAGGGTGCTGAGGAGGAGAGAAGAGGGGGTATAAGTGTGAGAGCAGGAGGGGCGCTGAGGAGCAGAGAAGAGGGGGTATAAGTGTGGGAGCAGGAGGGTGCTGAGGAGCAGAGAAGAGGGGGTATAAGTGTTGGACCAGGAGGGTGCTGAGGAGGAGAGAAGAGGGGGTATAAGTGTGTGAGCAGGAGGGGCACTGAGGAGCAGAGAGGAGGGGGTATAAGTGTGGGAGCAGGAGGGGCGCTGAGAGGAGAGAAGAGGGGGTATAAGTGTGGGAGCAGGGGGGGGGGGCTGAGGAGGAGAGAAGAGGGGTATAAGTGTGGAGCAGGAGGGGGCGCTGAGGAGCAGAGAAGAGGGGTATAAGTGTGTGAGCAGGAGGGGCACTGAGGAGCAGAGAAGAGGGGGTATAAGTGTGGGAGCAGGAGGGGCGCTGAGAGGAGAGAAGGGGGTATAAAGTGTGGAGAGCAGGAGGGTGCTGAGGAGCAGAGAGAGGGGTATAAGTGTGGGAGCAGAGGGGTGCTGAGGAGAGAGAAGAGGGGGTATAAGTGTGGAGCAGGAGGGGGCTGAGGAGCAGAGAAGAGGGGGTATAAGTGTGGAGCAGGAGGGGGGCTGAGGAGCGGAAGAGGGTATAATGTGGAGCAGGAGGGGTGAGGAAGAAGAGGGGGTATAAGTGTGGGAGCAGGGGGGTGCTGAGGAGCAGAGAAGAGGGGGTATAAGTGGTGTGAGCAGGAGGGGTCTGAGGAGGAGAGAAGAGGGGTATAAGTGTGGGAGCAGGAGGGGCGCTGAGGAGCAGAGAAGAGGGGGTATAAGTGTGGAGCAGGAGGGGGCTGAGGAGCAGAGAAGAGGGGGTATAAGTGTGGGAGCAGGAGGGGCGCTGAGGAGGAGAGAAGAGGGGGTATAAGTGTGGGAGCAGGAGGGGGTCTGAGGAGGGAGAAGAGAGGGGGTATAAGATGTGGGAGCAGGAGGGGCGCTGAGGAGGAGAGAAGAGGGGGTATAAGTGTGGGAGCAGGAGGGGCGCTGAGGAGGAGAGAAGAGGGGGTATAAGTGTGGGAGCAGGAGGGGGCTGAGGAGCAGAGAAGAGGGGGTATAAGTGTGGGAGCAGGAGGGGGGCTGAGGAGCAGAGAAGAGGGGGTATAAGTGTGGAGCAGGAGGGGCGCTGAGGAGAGAGAAGAGGGGTATAAGTGTGGGAGCAGGAGGGGGCTGAGGAGCAGAGAGAGGGGGTATAAGTGTGGGAGCAGGAGGGTGGCTGAGGAGAGAAGAGGGGGTATAAGTGTGGGACAGGAGGGGGGCTGAGGAGGAGAGAAGAGGGGTATAATGTGGGAGCAGGAGGGGCGCTGAGGAGCAGAGAAGAGGGGGTATAAGTGTGGGAGCAGGAGGGCTGAGGAGCAGAGAAGAGGGGGTATATAGTGTGGGAGCAGGAGGGGTGCTGAGGAGCAGAGAAGAGGGGGTATAAGTGTGGAGCAGGAGGGGGCTGAGGAGAGAGAGAAGAGGGGGTATAAGTGTGGGAGCAGGAGGGGTGCTGAGGAGCAGAGAAGAGGGGGTATAAGTGTGGGAGCAGGAGGGGGCTGAGGAGCAGAGAAGAGGGGGTATAAGTGTGGAGCAGGAGGGGCTGAGGAGCAGAGAAGAGGGGTATAGTGTGGAGCAGGAGGGCTGAGGAGAGAGAGAGGGGGTATAAGTGTGGGAGCAGGAGGGGGCTGAGGAGAGAGAAGAGGGGTATAAGTGTGGGAGCAGGAGGGGCTGAGGAGCAGAGAAGAGGGGGTATAAGTGTGTGGAGCAGGAGGGGCTGAGGAGAGAGAAGAGGGGTATAAGTGTGGGAGCAGGAGGGGGCTGAGGAGGAGAGAAGAGGGGGTATAAGTGTGGGAGCAGGAGGGGCGCTGAGGAGCAGAGAAGAGGGGGTATAAGTGTGGGAGCAGGAGGGGTGCTGAGGAGCAGAGAAGAGGGGGTATAAGTGTGGGAGCAGGAGGGGGGCTGAGGAGGAGAGAAGAGGGGGTATAAGTGTGGGAGCAGGAGGGTGCTGAGGAGCAGAGAAGAGGGGGTATAAGTGTGGGAGCAGGAGGGGGGCTGAGGAGGAGAGAAGAGGGGGTATAAGTGTGGAGCAGGAGGGGGCTGGAGGTGAAGGGGGGGAGAAGAGGGGGTATAAGTGTGGGAGCAGGAGGGGGCTGAGGAGCAGAGAAGGGGGGTATAAGTGTGGGAGAGGAGGGGTGCTGAGGAGGAGAGAAGAGGGGGTATAAGTGTGGGAGCAGGAGGGCGGCTGAGGAGGAGAGAAGAGGGGTATAAGTGTGGGAGCAGGAGGGGGTGCTGAGGAGAGAGAAGAGGGGGTATAAGTGTGGGAGCAGGAGGGGCGCTGAGGAGGAAGAGAGGGGTATAAGTGTGGGTAGCAGGAGGGGGCTGAGGAGAGAGGAAGAGGGGTATAAGTGTGGAGCAGAGGGGCCTGAGGAGAGAGAAGAGGGGTAATAAGTGTGGGAGCAGGAGGGGGCTGAGGAGAGAGAAGAGGGGGTATAAGTGTGGGAGCAGGAGGGGGCTGAGGAGAGAGAAGAGGGGGTATAAGTGTGGGAGCAGGAGGGCGCTGAGGAGGAGAGAAGAGGGGGTATAAGTGTGGGAGCAGGAGGGGGCTGAGGAGGAGAGAAGAGGGGTATAAGTGTGGGAGCAGGAGGGGGCTGAGGAGGAGAGAAGAGGGGGTATAAGTGTGGGAGCAGGAGGGGTGCTGAGGAGCAGAGAAGAGGGGGTATAAGTGTGGGAGCAGGAGGGGTGCTGAGGAGCAGAGAAGAGGGGGTATAAGTGTGGGAGCAGGAGGGCGCTGAGGAGGAGAGAAGAGGGTATAAGTGTGGAGCAGGAGGGGGCTGAGGAGAGAGAAGGGGTATAAGTGTGGGAGCAGGAGGGTGGCTGAGGAGCAGAGAAGAGGGGGTATAAGTGTGGGAGCAGGAGGGGCGGCTGAGGAGGAGAGAAGAGGGTGGAGTATAGTGTGGGAGAGGAGGGGCGCTGAGGAGGAAGAGAAGAGGGGGTATAAGTGTGGGAGCAGGAGGGGGCTGAGGAGGAGAGAAGAGGGGGTATAAGTGTGGAGAGAGGAGGGGTGCTGAGGAGAGAGAAGAGGGGGTATAAGTGTGGGAGCAGGAGAGGGGAGCTGAGGAGAGAGAAGAGGGGGTATAAGTGTGGGAGCAGGAGGGGGGCTGAGGAGGAGAGAAGAGGGGGTATAAGTGTGGGAGCAGGAGGGGGCTGAGGAGAGAGAAGAGGGGGTATAAGTGTGGGAGGCAGTGAGGGGTGCTGAGGAGCAGAGAGGAGGGTATAAGTGTGGGAGCGGGAGGGGTGCTGAGGAGCAGAGAAGAGGGGGTATAAGTGTGGGAGCAGGAGGGCGCTGAGGAGGAGAGAAGAGGGAGTATAAGTGTGGGAGCAGGAGGGGTGCTGAGGAGCAGAGAGGAGGGGGTATAAGTGTGGGAGCAGGAGGGGTGCTGAGGAGGAGAGAAGAGAGGGTATAAGTGTTGGACCAGGAGGGGCGCTGAGGAGGAGAGAAGAGGGGGTATAAGTGTGGGAGCAGGAGGGGGGCTGAGGAGCAGAGAAGAGGGGGTATAAGTGTGGGAGCAGGAGGGGGGCTGAGGAGGAGAGAAGAGGGGGTATAAGTGTGGGAGCAGGAGGGGGGCTGAGGAGCAGAGAAGAGGGGGTATAAGTGTGGGAGCAGGAGGGGCGCTGAGGAGCAGAGAAGAGGGGGTATAAGTGTGGGAGCAGGAGGGGTGCTGAGGAGCAGAGAGGAGGGGGTATAAGTGTGGGAGCAGGAGGGGTGCTGAGGAGCAGAGAGGAGGGGGTATAAGTGTGGGAGCAGGAGGGGTGCTGAGGAGCAGAGAGGAGGGGGTATAAGTGTGGGAGCAGGGGGGGGGGGGCTGAGGAGCAGAGAAGAGGGGGTATAAGTGTGGGAGCAGGAGGGACGCTGAGGAGCAGAGAAGAGGGGGTATAAGTGTGGGAGCAGGAGGGGTGCTGAGGAGCAGAGAAGAGGGGGTATAAGTGTGGGAGCAGGAGGGGGGCTGAGGAGCAGAGAAGAGGGGGTATAAGTGTGGGAGCAGGGGGGGGGGCTGAGGAGCAGCGAAGAGGGAGTATAAGTGTGGGAGCAGGAGGGTGCTGAGGAGCAGAGAAGAGGGGGTATAAGTGTGGAGCAAGAGGGTGCTGAGGAGCAGAGAAGAGGGGTATAAGTGTGGGAGCAGGAGGGGTGCTGACGAGCAGAGAAGAGGGGGTATAAGTGTGGGAGCAGGAGGGTGCTGAGGAGCAGAGAAGAGGGGGTATAAGTGTGGGAGCAGGAGGGGTGCTGAGGAGCAGAGAAGAGGGGGTATAAGTGTGGGAGCAGGAGGGGGGCTGAGGAGCAGAGAAGAGGGGGTATAAGTGTGGAGCAGGAGGGGTGCTGAGGAGCAGAGAAGAGGGGGTATAAGTGTGGGAGCAGGGGGGGTGCTGAGGAGCAGAGAAGAGGGGGTATAAGTGTGGGAGCAGGAGGGGTGCTGAGGAGCAGAGAAGAGGGGGTATAAGTGTGGGAGCAGGAGGGGGGCTGAGGAGCAGAGAAGAGGGGGTATAAGTGTGGAGCAGGAGGGGTGCTGAGGAGCAGAGAAGAGGGGGTATAAGTGTGGGAGCAGGGGGGGGTGCTGAGGAGCAGAGAAGAGGGGGTATAAGTGTGGGAGCAGGAGGGGCGCTGAGGAGCAGAGAAGAGGGGGTATAAGTGTGGGAGCAGGAGGGGCGCTGAGGAGCAGAGAAGAGGGGGTATAAGTGTGGGAGCAGGAGGGGGCTGAGGAGCAGAGAAGAGGGGGTATAAGTGTGGGAGCAGGAGGGGGCGCTGAGGAGCAGAGAAGAGGGGGTATAAGTGTGGGAGCAGGAGGGGCGCTGAGGAGCAGAGAAGAGGGGGTATAAGTGTGGGAGCAGGAGGGGGCGCTGAGGAGCAGAGAAGAGGGGGTATAAGTGTGAGAGCAGGAGGGTGCTGAGGAGCAGAGAAGAGGGGGTATAAGTGTGGGAGCAGGAGGGGCGCTGAGGAGCAGAGAAGAGGGGGTATAAGTGTGTGAGCAGGAGGGGCGCTGAGGAGCAGAGAAGAGGGGGTATAAGTGTGGGAGCAGAAGGGGCGCTGAGGAGCAGAGAAGAGGGGGTATAAGTGTGGGTGCAGGAGGGGGTAAGTGTGGGAGCAGGAGGGGGGTATAAGTGTGGGAGCAGGAGGGGGGTATAAGAGTGGGAGCAGGAGGGGGGTATAAGTGTGGGAGCAGGAGGGGGGTATAAGTGTGGGAGCGGGGGGGGTATAAGTGTGGGAGCAGGAGGGGGGTATAAGTGTGGGAGCAGGAGGGGGGTATAAGAGTGAGAGCAGGAGGGGGGTATAAGAGTGGGAGCAGGAGGGGGGTATAAGTGTGGGAGCAGGGGGGGGGTATAAGGGTGGGAGCAGGAGGGGGGTATAAGTGTGGGAGCAGGAGGGGCACTGAGGAGAAGAGAGGAGGGGTATAAGTGTGGGAGCAGGGGGGGGATGCTGCTTGTGTATATGTTAGATGCTGATATCTTCTTGCACACGGGTGTGGGGCACAATGTGATACTTCATCCTCTTTGTTTAGTGCAGATAGTTTTCCCTTGTTCCACTACAAGGGATGAATCTGTATTAATGGCGTCATGTATGTGGAGCAGCCATGTGCCCCTGATAACAATGAGATCCTATTAATAGAGGGCTCCAGCACACGTCCATGTTCATTCCTGAGGTCAGTCAGGTGGGGTCTGTCCTGGCGGCCCCCCAGGAATGTGTCATGGGACAGTGACAGATCTATCCTCTATGGAGGCCCAGGTCCGAGGTGAGGCCTTCAGAGGACCTGAGACCATGTGTTTCCTGCGCTCCTCACAGGATGGCCGCGCCCTGGAACAATCTGCCAGTGGATGGATCAGCTCCCGTCCTCCACATCTGTCACAGACGGATGGAAGCCATGAATCTCCTCTGCTGTATCCTCTGTCCGTGTGTTTCCTGAGCCATGAGATGTGGGTGAGGAAGCAGAGATGAGGCCGCAGCTTCCTCCATCTATTCCTGGCTTCAGGTGATCCGGAGGAGACACCAGGCCGCAGTTGGGTTCTTATTCGTCCAGTCCAGCCGGGTTGAAGTGATTCATGTGGGGCTTCACTATCTGTGTAATGATGGGGTGAAATCTGTGGCGCAGAGACATTGAAAGCCTGAACATCACCAGCTTCAACTTTAAATCTATAAAATGTCACTTTTTGCCCATTTTGATGCCCAGAACCCCTTTAGGTCGGGCTGGAGTGACTGAGGTTAATGTTGGACATCACTATGTTCAGGCCAGGACTGGACGGCAGGAGGACCGGGGAATCCTCAGGTGGGCCTTTGTAGTTGTACATCCCTTACCCCCAAACATGATAAAATGATAGTGTGTAGTTAATCAGTGGCCCCCCAGAGTCAATGTTACTGGTGGCCCCCGCCCCTGACTGTGTGTAATGGTGGTGTGAGATCAGAGGTCCAGAGGCATTTAGTAATTGCCCTTTGGGGCCACTTTGTGCCATTTCTTTTCCAGTGTCTTCACATCCAGACACATCATTGGATTTGATTATTTTGATTTTATATGTTGAATAAAAGAGACAAAAATTGCTGAAACTGGACACATAATAAATCCAGTCCAGCGCGGTCCCACATTCAGGGTCAGCAGATTCTGGTGAAGGGGTCGGGGTTCGGCCACAGCGTGGGGTCACGGATTTCCCAGGACTTCATTGTCTTTATGAGTCCAGACTGTGAGGACAGAGACACTTCTACTGAGAGGAGAGGACGATTCCCAGCACAATCGAGTTCATTGCTCTGCAGTGAGGCGTCATCCTGTCCGCGATGTTCTGCATCTGCCATATCTGATATGTGGTCACAGGACACTTCTCCCTCCCTGGGGACCGCAGACTCCGAATACAGCACGTGTCGTCACATCTGGGGCACAGAGACCTCAGCCTGGATACATGGAGTGACTGACACTGCTCTGAGCCCTGAGGGTATTACTGAGACTCTGTCTTTCCCCCGGTCACAGCGGGGCCAGGACACCCCCCGGTCACAGCGGGGCCAGGACACCCCCCGGTCAGAGCGGGACCAGGACACCCCCCCGGTCACAGCGGGACCAGGACACCCCCCGGTCACAGCGGGGCCAGGACACCCCCCGGTCACAGCGGGGCCAGGACACCCCCCTGGTCACAGCGGGGCCAGGACACCCCCCGGTCGCAGCGGGGCCAGGACACCCCCCGGTCACAGCGGGGCCAGGACACCCCCAGTCATAGCGGGGCCAGGACACCCCCCGGTCACAGCGGGGCCAGGACACCCCCAGGCCACAGAGCCCCCATACCACGCTGGGATGTGTTGTGATTAGGGTCATGGAGTCTCCCCAGTCACTTCTATGGTTGTCCATGCTAGTGACCCAGGTTTAATGTGGGCTCACCAGGCTCCTTCCCCTGTGATTGTCTTTCCCTCGCCTCTTTAGAGGCGTCTTTGGAGCGAGCTTTCTCCCCTGGACAACTACCTCCAAGGTTCTGCATCCTCCAGGGAACTTCTCCTCCTGGGAATTACAACCACCCTCCAGGTGTCTCGGTCTCTTACTTCTCCGTCCTCCTCTACTCTACTCACTCACTACTTCAACCGTTCTGACCAACTCTCCTGTCCAACTGTTCTAACCAACTGTTGTTCTCCACCCACTTGTCTGTGGTGTCTCTCCTTCTCTCCACCCACTTGTCTGTGGTGTCTCTCCTTCTCTCCACCCACTTGTCTGTGGTGTCTCTCCTCCTCTCCCCCCACACTGCTCTAAACTCCCGCCACCCTGTGCCCTACATAGAGTGATTGGCTCAGGGTCGCAGTGTGTTGGTGTGTGGGTCTGTTTTGAGTCGACCTTCTTACCTCGTCTGGCTGCAGTTCACCCTGAAGCCACCCTGGTCGCAGGGGCGCCACAGGAATTTCAAATCCCACATTTATACAATCTACGACTTATAGGGATTGTCCTGTCCAAATCCACAAGTCTGCAGTCTCTAAAGGTCCCTCTTTGTGACTGCAGACTTGTGAGTCCTCCCATCCCTTGTACTGTGAACTGTGAGGATTCTCCGGTGTCGGTGTGGCGCCCCTGCAGCCGGGTTGCCATAAGTAGTACTGCATGTAATTCAATATGTACTGTTGTGCCCCCCCTAAGGGTCAGTAGCCACAGGAACACCTGGTGCAGGGTGGGATTTCCACATCAGGTAAACTCACATGCAACACCTTCCACCCCAGACCTGAAGGGGGAGCTCTACTGGTCGACTTCAGGCAAGGTCTCCTATAAATTCAGGTTTGGGGGCGGAGTTAGGCAGTGTAGTTCCAGAGAGGACTGTGAAGAGTTCAGTACGGAGCAGTACTGAGGAAGACACCTGATGAATGGAGCCGCGCTAGGCCCCTGCCCGAGGAAGCCTAGCCAGTGTGAGGGACCCAAGAGTGTGGCTCAGAGGCAAGGCGCACCAGAGAGGGGAGGAGGAACCAGTTAGGTTCACCCCAAAGGAGCAAGAGAGGCAACGTGGACGCCGGAGTCCGAGTCTGCAGAGGTCCAGTAAGCCCAGCAGAGAAGACCGGAGGGCCAAGGAGACTTCAGTCACCAGCAGAGCCAGAGCCACAGAGGAGATAGTGGTGCCCAGCAGCAGGGTTCTCCTCGCCTGCTATACAAGTGAGGGGCACAGGAGAGGTCAGGGCCAGGTGTACAGCACACACACACAGGGACAAGGAGGCCTCACAACTCATCGGGTGTGGAAATCCTGAACTGCCACCCGACCACCCGGACAGTACCCTGGACGTAACCTTGAACTACAACATCAGTAAAAGTACGGAAACAACAACCCTGTGTGTGTGCGCCTGTTATTGCATCCCCTGATCCTGCTCCCAGCGTAAACTTTCCTACAACTCCCATCATCCACAACTGCCCCCGGGATCCCGCTCACCTACGGGGAGCATAGTCAACTAGCTGCATCATCATCACCCCGGAGCTCTGCAAGCAGCGCCGGTATCATTACCGGGAACCATAGGTAGCGTCACAAACTCTTTTTATTTTATTTTAACCCCTTTTTCAGCGATCACCAGGGTGACGGGACCCGGCACAGAACCCAATGACATCCTCCATGAACTAAAATGCCCGGGACCGGGTAACCCACGGCCCTAAGGGTGGTTCAGTGTCATGCCTGATTGTAAGTGGAGGACACACTGCTGAGACCCCCAAATACACCCAATATATCTGAACTTCAACCAGGGAATGATGTGCGGAAGACACCCACCTCAGGGCAGTCCCCACTTTTGGCTGGAGGGAGGAGTTAGGTGAGGGGAGGGTGGTAATTAGGAGAGCTTGAGTCCAGAACCAAGATGCACAGAGAGAAGTGCTAGGCCGAGGCCTGGTGAAACAAATCTGCGGCCAGCTGTGGAAGCTGTACAGAATAGGTAGATGCAAGGAGGGGAACCAGTCCCCAACTCGATCAGAGCTACCTCAGGACCGGTTGTGAAGCTGGAGGTCACTGGGCTTTATGCCTTTGTGGACCTACCCGAAGTTTACGGGGCTATATAGGGTCAGAGGACCTGAGCTACCTACCTGGCAGGTATGGAATCCAAGGACACTAAGGAGAGGAAAGTGGTAGCATAGTGTCAGAAGAGTGGGAAGTCAGCTGGAAGGCCATATACCCTGTGTCTCAGCTAGGTGGACTACAACTACCTCTGGGATGGCCAGGCTGTGCTCCTGGTCTACACTGTACCCCAACTGGGCTATAATTGAGAAAGTCTGCAAGTAAAGGGTAAGAATCACAAAGACTGTTGTGTCGTCTGCTCCTTTTAAGCGCCCACCCACACCATTACCTCCATCCTCCTCCTCCTGCACCATCCACAATCCCATCTTTCTACACCTTCCAAGGGACCTACCCTAGCTGGAGAGGGCCTACCACCTGGCTGCTTTACCTTCTTCCCTTGGATGCCCCCACTGTAGCCCCTGGCCACCTACGGTCAGACCTCCAGCTGGCGTCACAAACTATCTTCCCTATTCCCCCTTAACATGTCCAGTCTGGGCCACAACCTCTGGGAATTGCCACTGTGATGTACTGACTGTTTCCCCTGGACACTAGAGCACCCCGGCCATTGTGGCCGTGACATAAGAGTATTTGATATTCAGACTCCCACAAGATAAGTGCAACTTTTCTCACTACACTTGCAGTGAGTTAGGTTGTGCCCCTGTAAGTGGATTCTGGCTGGGACCCTGCGTATTGCATGCACACAGCCATGTGGCTGCTGTTCACAGCTCTGACACCGGAGAATCCTCACAGTGCACAGTATGTCTGCAGTCACATAGAGGGACACATAGAGCCACTGCAGACTTGTGATTTTACACCACACAACAAATACAAAGCACTCTCAAAAAGAGCGGCCTCAGAGTGAGAACCCCCAAGGTTGCTGATTATCACCCCGACTACAGGTGTCAAAGAATCAGAGAATGGAAGAGTTGGAAAGGACCTCCTGAGTCTTCATGTGAAGAGACCCCCTGGGTCATCGTGTGAAGGGACCTCCCAGGTCATCGTGTGAGAGGACCTCCCGGGTCATCTTGTGAAGGGACCTCCTGGGTCATCGTGTGAAGAGACCTCCTGGGTCATCGTGTGAAGAGACCTCCTGGGTCATCGTGTGAAGAGACCTCCTGGGTCATCGTGTGAAGAGACCTCCTGGGTCATCGTGTGAAGAGACCTCCTGGGTCATCGTGTGAAGAGACCTCCTGGGTCATCGTGTGAAGGGACCTCCCGGGTCATCGTGTGAGAGGACCTCCCAGGTCATCGTGTGAAGGGACCTCCCGGGTCATCATGTGAAGGGACCTCCCGGGTCATCGTGTGAGAGGACCTCCTGGGTCATCGTGTGAGAGGACCTCCCGGGTCATCGTGTGAAGAGACCTCCTGGGTCATCATGTGAAGGGACCTCCCAGGTCATCGTGTGAGAGGACCTCCCGGGTCATCGTGTGAAGGGACCTCCTGGGTCATCGTGTGAGAGGACCTCCCGGGTCATCGTGTGAAGGAACCTCCTGGGTCATCGTGTGAAGAGACCTCCCGGGTCATCGTGTTAAGGGACCTCCTGAGTCTTCATGTGAAGAGACCTCCCGGGTCATCATGTGAAGGGACCTCCCGGGTCATCGTGTGAAGGGACCTCCGGGTCATCGTGTGAAGGGACCTCCCGGGTCATCGTGTGAAGGGACCTCCCGGGTCATTGTGTGAAGGGACCTCCCGGGTCATCGTGTGAAGGGACCTCCTGGGTCATCGTGTGAAGGGACCTCCCGGGTCATCGTGTGAAGGGACCTCCTGGGTTATCGTGTAAAGAGACCTCCGGGTCATAGTGTGAAGGGACATCCTGGGTCAATGTGTGAAGGGACCTCCCGGGTCATCGTGTGAAGGGACCTCCTGGGTCATCGTGTGAAGGGACCTCCTGGGTTATCGTGTGAAGGGACCTCCCTGGTCATCGTGTGAAGGGACCTCCTGGGTTATCGTGTAAAGAGACCTCCGGGTCATAGTGTGAAGGGACATCCTGGGTCAATGTGTGAAGGGACCTCCCGGGTCATCGTGTGAAGGGACCTCCTGGGTCATCGTGTGGAAGGGACCTCCTGGGTTATCGTGTGAAGGGACCTCCCGGGTCATCGTGTTAAGGGACCTCCTGGGTCATCGTGTAAAGAGGCCTCCTGGGCCATCATGTGAAGGGACCTCCCGGGTCATCGTGTGAAGGGACCTCTCGGGTCATCGTGTGAGAGGACCTCCCGGGTCATCGTGTTAAGGGACCTCCTGGGTTATCGTGTAAAGAGACCTCCGGGTCATAGTGTGAAGGGACATCCTGGGTCAATGTGTGAAGGGACCTCCCGGGTCATCGTGTGAAGGGACCTCCTGGGTCATCGTGTGAAGGGACCTCCTGGGTTATCGTGTGAAGGGACCTCCCAGGTCATCGTGTGAGAGGACCTCCCGGGTCATCGTGTTAAGGGACCTCCTGGGTCATCGTGTAAAGAGACCTCCTGGGCCATCATGTGAAGGGACCTCCTGGGTCGTCGTGTGAAGGGACCTCCCGGGTCATCGTGTGAAGGGACCTCCTGGGTCATCGTGTGAAGGGACCTCCTGGGTCATCGTGTAAAGAGACCTCCTGGGCCATCATGTGAAGGGACCTCCTGGGCCATCATGTGAAGGGACCTCCTGGGCCATCATGTGAAGGGACATCCTGGATAATTGTGTAAAGGGACCTTATGGATCATTGTGTGAGGGGACTTCCCAGGTCATTGTATGAAGAGACCTCCTGGGTGATTGTGTGAAGGGACCTCCTGGGCCATCATGTGAAGGGACAACATGGATGATTGTGTAAAGGGACCTCCTAAATCATTGTGTAAAGGGACCTCATGGATCATTGTGTGAGGGGACTTTCCGGGTCATTGTGTGAAGGGACCTCCTGGGTGATTGTGTGAAGGGACCTCCTGGGTCACCGCGTTAAGGGACCTCCTGGGTCATCGTGTAAAGAGGCCTCCTGGGCCATTATGTGAAAGCACCTCCTGGATCATCGTGTGAAGGAACCTCCTGAGTCATTGTGAGAAGGGACCTCCTGGGTCATCGTGTGAAAGGACCTCCCGGGTCATCGTGTGAAGGAACCTCCTGGGTCATCATGTGGATGGACCTCCTGGGTCTTCTTTTCCAACCCCCAAAGCAGGATTCAGTAAATCCTCCCAGACATATGTCTGTCCAGCCTCTGTGTGAAGACTCCATTGAAGGAGATCTCACCACCTCTTGTGGCCGTCTGTTCCACTCACTGATCGCCCTCACTGGTGAAAAGTTTTCTAATATCTAATCTGTGTCTCCTCCCTTTCAGTTTCATCCGAATTGCTTCTAATCTTTCCTTGCACAAATGAGAATAATACTGATCCCTCTACAGTGTGACAGCCTTAGAATAAAGGTGATCCTCTACAGTGTGACAGCCATAGAATAAAGCTGATCCCTCTACAGTGTGACACCCCTAGAATAATACTGATCCCTCTACAGTGTGACAGCCCTAGAATAAAGCTGATCCCTCTACAGTGTGACATCCTTAGAATAATACTGATCCCTCTACAGTGTGACATCCTTAGAATAATACTGATCCCTCTACAGTGTGACAGCCCTAGAATAAAGCTGATCCCTCTACAGTGTGACATCCTTAGAATAATACTGATCCCTCTACAGTGTGATATCCTTAGAATTAAGCTGATCCCTCTACAGTGTGACATCCTTAGAATAAAGCTGATCCCTCTACAGTGTGACAGCCCTAGAATAAAGCTGATCCCTCCACAGTGTGACAGCCTTACAATAAAGGTGATCCCTCTACAGTGTGATATCGTTAGAATTAAGCTGATCCCTCTACAGTGTGACATCCTTAGAATAAAGCTGATCCCTCTACAGTGTGACAGCCCTAGAATAAAGCTGATCCCTCTACAGTGTGACAGCCTTAGAATAAAGCTGACCCCTCTACAGTGTGACAGCCCTAGAATAAAGCTGATCCCTCTACAGTGTGACAGCCTTAGAATAAAGGTGATCCCTCTACAGTGTGACAGCCCTAGAATAAAGCTGATTCCTCCACAGTGTGACAGCCTTACAATAAAGCTGACCCCTCTACAGTGTGATATCCTTAGAATTAAGCTGATCCCTCTACAGTGTGACAGCCTTACAATAAAGCTGACCCCTCTACAGTGTGATATCCTTAGAATTAAGCTGATCGCTCTACAGTGTGACAGCCCTAGAATAAAGCTGATCCCTCTACAGTGTGACAGCCTTAGAATAAAGGTGATCCCTCTACAGTGTGATATCCTTAGAATAAAGCTGATCCCTCTACAGTGTGACAGCCTTAGAATAAAGGTGATCCCTCTACAGTGTGATATCCTTAGAATAAAGCTGATCCCTCTACAGTGTGACAGCCCTTGAGATATTTGTAGACCGCTATTAAGTCTCATAAGTGTGTTAGAACATGACACGTCCTGTACATGAAGGGGCTGGCTGACTCATTCACCAAGCCAGCCCCATTTAAGCTCATCACAGATGTAATGCCCATTGGAGACATGGATGACAGAGGGCAGATCAGGTGCAGGGGATGAGGACTGCATCGACCAATACCTGTGCTCAGCAATAGACGGGTAAAGGCGGCCATTACTGCACCTTCATTATAAAGGCAAATATACTTAGTGGTCACTCATCCACAGCGGTGTGACAGCCTGCACCTATCCTATGTACAGGGGGGGCCAATTATATGGATGTACAGGGGGGCCAATTATATGGATGTACAGGGGGGGCCATTTATATGTATGTACAGGGGGGCATTTATATGTATGTACAGGGGGGGGGCATTTATATGGATGTACAGGGGGGGCCAATTATATGTATGTACAGGGGGGGCCATTTATATGGATGTACAGGGGGGGCCAATTATATGGATGTACAGGGGGGGCCATTTATATGGATGTACAGGGGGGGCCAATTATATGTATGTACAGGGGGGGGCATTTATATGGATGTACAGTGGGGGCCATTTATATGGATGTACAGGGGGGGCCAATTATATGGATGTACAGGGGGGGCATTTATATGGATGTACAGGGGGGGCCATTTATATGGATGTACAGGGGGGGCATTTATATGGATGTACAGGGGGGGCATTTATATGTATGTACAGGGGGGGCCAATTATATGGATGTACAGGGGGGGCCATTTATATGGATGTACAGGGGGGGCCAATTATATGTATGTACAGGGTGGGTCATTTATATGGATGTACAGGGGGGGGCATTTATATGGATGTACAGGGGGGGGCATTTATATGGATGTACAGGGGGGGCCATTTATATGGATGTACAGGGGGGGCCATTTATATGGATGTACAGGGGGGGCCAATTATATGGATGTACAGGGGGGGCCATTTATATGGATGTACAGGGGGGGCCATTTATATGGATGTACAGGGGGGGGCATTTATATGGATGTACAGGGGGGGCATTTATATGGATGTACAGTGGGGGCCATTTATATGGATGTACAGGGGGGGCCAATTATATGGATGTACAGGGGGGGCATTTATATGGATGTACAGGGGGATAAGTCAGGGGGGGCCAATTTATATGGATGTACAGGGGGGGCATTTATATGGATGTACAGGGGGGCTGGTAGGGGGCCAATTATATGGATGTACAGGGGGCATTGGATGACAGGGGGGGCATTTATATGGATGTACAGGGGGGGCCATTTATATGGATGTACAGGGGGGGCCAATTATATGGATGTACAGGGGGGGGCATTTATATGGATGTACAGGGGGGGCCATTTATATGGATGTACAGGGGGGGCCAATTATATGGATGTACCATGATGCGGGGGCCATTTATATGGATGTACAGGGAGGGGGCATTTATATGGATGTACAGGGGGGGGCCATTTATATGGATGTACAGGGGGGGCCAATTATATGATGTACAGGGTGGGCCATTTATATGGATGTACAGGGGGGGGCATTTATATGGATGTACAGGGGGATGTATAGGAGGGGGGGCATTTATATGGATGTACAGGGGGGGGCATTTATATGGATGTACAGGGGGGGCCATTTATATGGATGTACAGGGGGGGCATTTATATGGATGTACAGTGGGGGGCCATTTATATGGATGTACAGGGGGGGCCAATTATATGGAATGTACAGGGCGGGGCCATTTATATGGATGTACAGGGGGGGCCAATTATATGGATGTACAGGGGGGGACCATTTATATGGATGTACAGGGGGGGCCAATTATATGGATGTACAGGGGGGCCATTTATATGGATGTACAGGGGGGGGCCAATTATATGGATGTACAGGGGGGGCATTTATATGGATGTACAGGGGGGGGCCATTTAATGGATGTACAGGGGATTAATGGATGTACAGGGGGGGCCATTTATATGGATGTACAGGGGGGGCCATTTATATGGATGTACAGGGGGGGGCATTTATGATGTACAGGGGGGCATTATATGGTGTACGGGGGGCCATTTATATGGATGTACAGGGGGGGCCATTTATATGTATGTACAGGGGGGGCCATTTATATGGATGTACAGGGTGGATCATTTATATGGATGTACAGGGGGGGCCATTTATATGGATGTACAGGGGGGGCCATTTATATGGATGTACAGGGGGGGCATTTATATGGATATACAGGGTGGATCATTTATATGGATGTACAGGGTGGATCATTTATATGGATGTACAGGGTGGATCATTTATATGGATGTACAGGGGGGGCCATTTATATGGATGTACAGGGGGGGGCATTTATATGGATGTACAGGGGGGGCCATTTATATGGATGTACAGGGGGGGCCAATTATATGGATGTACAGGGGGGGGCATTTATATGGATGTACAGGGGGGGGCATTTATATGGATGTACAGGGGGGGCATTTATATGGATGTACAGGGGGGGCCATTTATATGGATGTACAGGGGGGGGCATTTATATGGATGTACAGGGGGGGGCATTTATATGGATGTACAGGGGGGGCCATTTATATGGATGTACAGGGGGGGGCATTTATATGGATGCATATCAGTAAAATGGGAACAGTTGGTGATATCAACACATTAGTGTATGGGAGGGGGAACACTGTTCCAGACGGGTGGTGACCATGGCGGCCATTTTGAAGTCGGCCATTTTGGATCCAACTTTATTTTTGTCAATGGGAAGAGGGTCATGTGACCCATCAAACGTAATGAGAATTTCATAAGAAAAACAATGGTGTGCTTGGTTATAACATAACTTTATTCTTTCATGAGTTATTTACAAGTTTATGACACTTATACAATGTGTTCACAGTGCTGCCCATTGTGCTGGATTGTCCAACCCTCTTCTCCCTCTGTTGATACTGATAGCAACACCGCAGAAGAAATGCTGCACAGGTCTCCAGGATCCGCTGTGTCAGAGGCTGCACAGGCCTCCAGGATTCGCTGTGTCAGATGCTGCACAGGCCTCCAGGATCCGCTGTGTCAGATGCTGCACAGGCCTCCAGGATCCGCTGTGTCAGAGGCTGCACAGGCCTCCAGAATCCGCTGTGTCAGACGCTGCACAGGCCTCCAGGATCCGCTGTGTCAGACGCTGCACAGGCCTCCAGGATCCGCTGTGTCAGACGCTGCACAGGCCTCCAGGATCCGCTGTGTCAGAGGCTGCACAGGCCTCCAGGATCCGCCGTGTCAGATGCTGCACAGTCCTCCAGGATCCGCTGTGTCAGAGGCTGCACAGGCCTCCAGGATCCGCTGTGTCAGACGCTGCACAGGCCTCCAGGATCCGCTGTGTCAGAGGCTGCACAGGCCTCCAGGATCCGCCGTGTCAGACGCTGCACAGGCCTCCAGGATCCACTGTGTCAGAGGCTGCACAGGCCTCCAGGATCCCCTGTGTCAGAGGCTGCACAGGCCTCCAGGATCCGGTGTGTCGAATGCTGCACAGGCCTCCAGGATCCGCTGTGTCAGATGCTGCGCAGGCCTCCAGTGACCCGCTGTGTCAGAGGCTGCACAGGCCTCCAGGATCCGCTGTGTCAGATGCGGCACAGGCCTCCAGGATCCCCTGTGTCAGATGCGGCACAGGCCTCCAGGATCCGCTGTGTCAGACGCTGCACAGGCCTCCAGGATCCGCTGTGTCAGAGGCTGCACAGGCCTCCAGGATCCGCCGTGTCAGACGCTGCACAGGCCTCCAGGATCCACTGTGTCAGAGGCTGCACAGGCCTCCAGGATCCCTGTGTCAGAGGCTGCACAGGCCTCCAGGATCCGGTGTGTCGAATGCTGCACAGGCCTCCAGGATCCGCTGTGTCAGATGCTGCGCAGGCCTCCAGGATCCGCCTGTGTCAGATGCTGCACAGGCCTCCAGGATCCGCTGTGTCAGAGGCTGCACAGGCCCCAGGATCCGCTGTGTCGAATGCTGCGCAGGCCTCCAGATCCGCTGTGTCAGATGCTGCACAGGCCTCCAGGATCCGCTGTGTCAGAGGCTGCACAGGCCTCCAGGATCGCCTGTGTCAGAGGCTGCACAGGCCTCAAGGATCCGCTGTGTCAGAGGCTGCACAGGCCTCCAGGATCCGCTGTGTCAGATGCGGCACAGGCCTCCAGGATCCGCTGTGTCAGAGGCTGCACAGGCCTCCAGGATCCGCTGTGTCAGAGGCTGCCACAGGCCTCCAGGAGATCCGCTGTGTCAGAGGCTGCACAGGCCTCCAGGATCCGCTGTCTCAGAGGCTGCACAGGCCTCCAGGATCCGCTGTGTCAGAGGCTGCACAGGCCTCCAGGATCCGCTGTGTCAGAGGCTGCACAGGCCTCCAGGATCCGCTGTGTCAGAGGCTGCACAGGCCTCCAGGATCCGCTGTGTCGAGGTGCACAGCCTCGGTCCGTGTTCGACGCACAGGCCTCACAGGATCCGCTGTGTCAGATGCGCACAGGCCTCCAGGATCCGCTGTGTCAGAGGCTGCACAGGCCTCCAGGATCCGCTGTGTCAGAGCTGCACAGGCCTCCAGGATCCGCTGTGTCAGAGGCTGCACAGGCCTCCAGGATCCGCTGTCTCAGAGGCTGGCACAGGCCTCCAGGATCCGCTGTGTCAGAGGCTGCACAGGCCTCCAGGATCCGCTGTGTCAGAGGCTGCACAGGCCTCCAGGATCCGCTGTGTCAGAGGCTGCACAGGCCTCCAGGATCCGCTGTGTCAGATGCTGCACAGGCCTCCAGGATCCGCTGTGTCAGAGCTGCACAGGCCTCCAGGATCCGCTGTCATCCCCCCCTGCAGAGGCTGCACAGGCCTCCAGGATCACAGGCCTCCAGGATCCGCTGTGTCAGAGGCTGCACAGGCCTCCAGGATCCGCTGTGTCAGAGGCTGCACAGGCCTCCAGGATCCGCTGTGTCAGATGCTGCACAGGCCTCCAGGATCCGCTGTGTCAGAGGCTGCACAGGCCTCCAGGATCCGCTGTGTCAGATGCTGCACAGGCCTCCAGGATCCGCTGTGTCAGATGCTGCACAGGCCTCCAGGATCCGCTGTGTCAGATGCTGCACAGGCCTCCAGGATCCGCTGTGTCAGATGCTGCACAGGCCTCCAGGATCCGCTGTGTCAGATGCTGCACAGGCCTCCAGGATCCGCTGTGTCAGATGCTGCACAGCCTCCAGGATCCGCTGTGTCAGACGCTGCACAGGCCTCCAGGATCCCCTGTGTCAGAGGCTGCACAGGCCTCCAGGATCCGTTGTGTCGAATGCTGCGCAGGCCTCCATGATCCGCTGTGTCAGATGCTGCACAGGCCTCCAGGATCCGCTGTGTCAGATGCTGCACAGGCCTCCAGGATCCGCTGTGTCAGATGCTGCACAGGCCTCCAAGGATCCGCTGTGTCAGATGCTGCACAGGCCTCAAGGATCCCCTTGTCAGAGGCTGCACAGGCCTCCAGGATCCGCTGTGTCAGGACCCGGCACAGGCCTCCAGGATCCGCTGTGTCAGACGCAGCACAGGCCTCCAGGATCCGCTGTGTCAGATGCTGCACAGGCCTCAAGGATCCCCTCTGTCAGAGGCTGCACAGGCCTCCAGGATCCGCTGTGTCAGATGCTGCACAGGCCTCCAGGATCCGCTGTGTCAGATGCTGCACAGGCCTCCAGGATCCGCTGTGTCAGAGGCTGCACAGCCTCCAGGATCTGCTGTGTCAGATGCGGCACAGGCCTCTCAGGATCCGCTGTGTCAGATGCTGCACAGATCTCCAGGATCCGCTGTGTCAGAGGCTGCACAGGCCTCCAGGATCCGCTGTGTCAGAGGCTGCACAGGCCTCCAGGATCCGCTGTGTCAGATGCTGCACACGCCTCCAGGATCCGCTGTGTCAGACGCTGCACAGGCCTCCAGGATCCCCTGTGTCAGAGGCTGCACAGGCCTCCAGGATCCGTTGTGTCGAATGCTGCGCAGGCCTCCATGATCCGCTGTGTCAGATGCTGCACAGGCCTCCAGGATCCGCTGTGTCAGATGCTGCACAGGCCTCCAGGATCCGCTGTGTCAGATGCTGCACAGGCCTCAAGGATCCCCTCTGTCAGAGGCTGCACAGGCCTCCAGGATCCGCTGTGTCAGACGCGGCACAGGCCTCCAGGATCCGCTGTGTCAGACGCGGCACAGGCCTCCAGGATCCGCTGTGTCAGATGCTGCACAGGCCTCAAGGATCCCCTCTGTCAGAGGCTGCACAGGCCTCCAGGATCCGCTGTGTCAGATGCTGCACAGGCCTCCAGGATCCGCTGTGTCAGATGCTGCACAGGCCTCCAGGATCCGCTGTGTCAGAGGCTGCACAGCCTCCAGGATCTGCTGTGTCAGATGCGGCACAGGCCTCCAGGATCCGCTGTGTCAGATGCTGCACAGGCCTCCAGGATCCGCTGTGTCAGATGCTGCACAGGCCTCCAGGATCTGCTGTCTCAGAGGCTGCACAGGCCTCCAGGATCCGCTGTGTCAGAAGCTGCACAGGCCTCCAGGATCCGCTGTGTCAGATGCTGCACAGGCCTCCAGGATCCGCTGTGTCAGAGGCTGCATAGGCCTTAAGGATCCCCTGTGTCAGAGGCTGCACAGGCCTCCAGGATCCGCTGTGTCAGATGCTGCACAGGCCTCCAGGATCCGCTGTGTCAGAGGCTGCACAGGCCTCCAGGATCCGCTGTGTCAGAGGCTGCACAGGCCTCCAGGATCCGCTGTGTCAGAGGCTGCACAGGCCTCCAGGATCCGCTGTGTCAGAGGCTGCACAGGCCTCCAGGATCCGCTGTGTCAGAGGCTGCACAGGCCTCCAGGATCCGCTGTGTCAGAGGCTGCACCGGCCTCCAGGATCCTCTGTTTCAGACGCGGCACAGGCCTTCAGGATCTGCTGTGTCAGATGCTGCACAGGCCTCCAGGATCCGCTGTGTCAGAGGCTGCACAGACCTCCAGGATCCGCTGTGTCAGATGCTGCACAGACCTCCAGGATCCGCTGTGTCAGAGGCTGCACAGGCCTCCAGGATCCGCTGTGTCAGAGGCTGCACAGGCCTCCAGGATCCGCTGTGTCAGAGGCTGCACATCTCGTATCTTCACAGCATAGACAATTGCCTTCAGATGAGGATTTATGCTGTGTGGTGCTCGGTGCAGGATCTGTGCTGTGCGGTGCTCGGTGCAGGATCTGTGCTGTGTGGTGCTCTGTGCAGGATCTGTGCTGTGCGGAGCTCGGTGCAGGATCTGTGCTGTGCGGTGCTCGGTGCAGGATCTGTGCGCTGCTCGGTGCAGGATCTGTGCGGTGCTCGGTGCAGGAAGTGTGGGGTGCTCGGTGCAGGATCTGTGCTGTGCGGTGCTCGGTGCAGGATCTGTGCGGTGTGGTGCTCGGTGCAGAATCTGTGCGGTGTGGTGCTCGGTGCAGAATCTGTGCTGTGTGGTTCTCGGTGCAGGATGTGTGCTGTGCGGTGCTCGGTACAAAATCTGTGCTGTGTGGTTCTCGGTGTAGGATCTGTGCTGTGCTCGGTGCAGGATCTGTGCTGTGCGGTGCTCGGTGCAGGACGTGTGCGGTGCTTGGTGCAGGATCTGTGCTGTGCGGTGCTCAGCAGTGCAGGATCTGTGCGGTGCTCAGCAGTGCAGGATCTGTGCAGTGCTCGGTGCAGGATCTGTGCTGTGCTCGGTGCAGGATCTGTGCTGTGCTCGGTGCAGGATGTGTGCGGTGCTCAGTGCAGGATGTGTGCTGTGCTCGGTGCAGGATGTGTGCGGTGCTCGGTGCAGGATCTGTGCTGTGCGGTGCTCGGTGCAGGATGTGTGCGGTGCTCGGTGCAGGATGTGTGCGGTGCTCGGTGCAGGATGTGTGCGGTGCTCGGTGCAGGATGTGTGCGGTGCTCGGTGCAGGATGTGTGCGGTGCTCGGTGCAGGATGTGTGCGGTGCTCGGTGCAGGATGTGTGCGGTGCTCGGTGTCAGGATCTGTGCTGTGCGGTGCTCGGTGCAGGATGTGTGTGGTGCTCGGTGCAGGACGTGTTCGGTGCTTGGTGCAGGATCTGTGTTGTGCTGTGTGGTGCTCGGTGCAGGATCTGTGCGGTGCTCGGTGCAGGATCTGCGGTGCTCGGTGCAGGATCTGTGCGGTGCTCGGTGCAGGATCTGCGGTGCTCGGTGCAGGATCTGTGCGGTGCTCGGTGCAGGATCTGTGCTGTGCGGTGCTCGGTGCAGGATCTGTGCTGTGCTTGGTGCAGGATCTGTGCAGTGCTCGGTGCAGGATCTGTGCGGTGCTCGGTGCAGGATCTGCGGTGCTCGGTGCAGGATCTGTGCGGTGCTCGGTGCAGGATCTGCGGTGCTCGGTGCAGGATCTGTGCGGTGCTCGGTGCAGGATCTGTGCTGTGCGGTGCTCGGTGCAGGATCTGTGCTGTGCTTGGTGCAGGATCTGTGCAGTGCTCGGTGCAGGATCTGTGCGGTGCTCGGTGCAGGACGTGTGCGGTGCTTGGTGCAGGATCTGTGCGGTGCTCGGTGCAGGATCTGTGCGGTGCTCGGTGCAGGATCTGTGCTGTGCGGTGCTCGGTGCAGGATCTGTGCTGTGCGGTGCTCGGTGCAGGATCTGTGCGGTGCTCGGTGCAGGATCTGTGCTGTGCGGTGCTCGGTGCAGGACGTGTGCGGTGCTCGGTGCAGGATCTGTGCTGTGCGGTGCTCGGTGCAGGATCTGTGCTGTGCGGTGCTCGGTGCAGGATCTGTGCTGTGCGGTGCTCGGTGCAGGATCTGTGCTGTGCGGTGCTCGGTGCAGGACGTGTGCGGTGCTCGGTGCAGGACGTGTGCGGTGCTCGGTGCAGGGTCTGTGCTGTGCGGTGCTCGGTGCAGGATCTGTGCTGTGCGGTGCTCGGTGCAGGGTCTGTGCTGTGCGGTGCTCGGTGCAGGACGTGTGCGGTGCTCGGTGCAGGATCTGTGCTGTGTTGTGCTCGGTGCAGGTCTTGTTTGCCCTCGGGGGCTGCAGGCAGGGACAGTGCTGTATTCCTGATCTGCTCCAGGCCCTGTGTGTTCTCCTCTCAGGTCACTCTGGGCCTCCACCACCTGCTCTTCATTATTATGACAGACGCCTCCATTTTCTGGGATCTTGATTTTCTTATATTTATTCCCTTTTATGGAGAAAATGATAAAGTTACAGAGACGAGAAATGACCGAGATCAACAACAGGAAAGGCCGAGTATAAAGATACAGAGGAGTATAC
Source organism: Allobates femoralis (assembly GCA_033576535.1). Taxonomy (NCBI): domain Eukaryota; kingdom Metazoa; phylum Chordata; class Amphibia; order Anura; family Aromobatidae; genus Allobates; species Allobates femoralis. The sequence continues at coordinate 2,963,116 of JARQOC010000013.1, read as the reverse complement.
AGATGTATACAGAGAGTATACAGAGGGTATACAGGTGGAGTATACAGAGGGTATACAGGGAGGAGTATACAGAGGGTATACAGGAGGAGTATACAGAGGGTATACAGGGAGGAGTATACAGAGGGTATACAGGGAGGAGTATACAGAGGTATACAGGAGGAGTATACAGAGGGTATACAGAGAGTATACAGAGTGGAGTATACAGAGGGTATACAGGGAGGAGTATACAGAGGGTATACAGGGAGGAGTATACAGAGGGTATACAGAGAGGAGTATACAGAGGGTATACAGAGAGGAGTATACAGAAAGGAGTAAACAGAGAGTATACAGAGGGTATACAGGAGGAGAATACAGAGGTATACAGGGAGGAGTATACAGAGGGTATACAGGGAGGAGAATACAAAGGGTATACAGAGGATATACAGATACAGAAGGAGTAAACAGAGAGTATACGAGGGTATACAGGGAGAGTATACAGAGGGTATACAGGGAGGAGTATACAGAGGGTATACAGGGAGGAGTATACAGAGGGTATACAGAGGGTATACAGGAGGAGTATACAGAGGGTATACAGGGAGGAGTATACAGAGAGTATACAGAGAGGAGTATACAGAGGTTATAGAGAGAGAGATATACAGGAGTATCGGGAGTATACAGAGGGTATACAGGGAGGAGTATACAGAGGGTATACAGAGGAGTATACAGAGGGTATACAGGGAGGAGTATACAGAGGGTATACAGGGAGGAGTATACAGAGGGTATACAGGGAGGAGTATACAGAGGGTATAACAGAGGGTATACAGGGAGGAGTATACAGAGGGTATACAGAAGAAGAGAGTATACAGAAAGGAGTAAACAAGAGAGTATACAGAGGGTATACAGGGAGGATGAATACAGAGGGTATACAGGGAGGAGTATACAGAGGGTATACAGGGAGGAGAATACAAAGGGTATACAGAGGATATACAGGGAGGAGTATACAGAACAGAGGAGTATACATGAGAGAGTATACAGAGGGTAGATAGAACAGGAGGAGTATACAGAGGGTATACAGGGAGGAGTATACAGAGGGTATACAGGGAGGAGTATACAGCAGGTATACAGAGGAGTGAGTATACAGAGGAGGAGTATACAGAGGGTATACAGGAGGAGTATACAGAGGGTATACAGGGAGGAGTATACAGAGGGTATACAGGAGGGTATACAAGGGTATACAGAGAGTATACAGAGGGTATACAGAGGTATACAGAGGTATACAGAGGGATATACAGAGGTATACAGGGAGAGATACAGAGGAGTATACAGAGGGTATACAGAGAGGAGTATTACAGGAGGAGTATACAGAGGGTATACAAGAGGAGTATACAGAGAGTATACAGGAGGATATACAGAGGGTATACAGGAGAGAGTATACAGAGGGTTATACAGAGAGGAGTATACAGAGGTTACAGAGAGTATACAGAGGGTATACAGGGAGGAGTATACAGAGGGTATACAGAGGGAGAATACAGAGGGTATACAAGAGGAGTATACAAGGATATACAGGGAGGAGTATACAGAGGTATACAGAGAGATATACAGAGGGTATACGGGAGGAGTATACAGAGGGGTGTACAGGAGGAGTATACAGAGGGTATACAGGTATACAGGAGGAGTATACAGAGGTTATACAGGAGGAGTATACAGAGTATACAGAGGGTATACAGAGAGGAGTATACAGAGGGTATACAGAGAGGAGTATACAGAGGAGTATACAGAGGATATAAGAGGGTATACAGAGGAGTATACAGAGGGTATACAGGGAGGAGTATACAGAGGGTATACAGGGAGGAGTATACAGAGGGTATACAGGAGAGGAGTATACAGAGGGTATACAGAGAGGAGTATACAAGGGTATACAGGGAGGAGTATACAAGGTTATACAGAAGTTAAGAGGGAGTATACAGAGGTATAACATGAGGAGTATACAGAGGGTATACAGGGAGGAGTATACAGAGGTGTACAGGGAGGAGTATACAGAGGTATACGGTTATACAGGGAGGAGTATACAGAGGTTATACAGGGAGGAGTATACAGAGGTATACAGGAGGGTATACAGAGAGGAGTATACAGAGGGTATACAGAGAGTATACAGGAGAGAGTAACAGGTTATGAGGAGTATACAGAGTGGAGTATACAGAGGGTATACAGGGAGGAGATACAAGGGTATACAGAGGAGTATACAGAGGTATACAGTATAAGGGAGATATACAGAGAGTATACAGAGGGAGAATACAGAGGGGTATACAGAGGAGTATACAGAGAGGAGTATACAGAGGTTATACAGGGAGGAGTATACAGAGGGTATACAGAGGGTATACAGGAGGAGTATACAGAGGTTATACAGAGAGGAGTACAGGTTACAGAGGTATACAGAGAGGAGTATACAGAGGTTATAGGGAGGAGTATACAGAGAGTATACAGAGGGTATACAGAGAGGATATACAGAGAGTATACAGAGGGTATACAGAGGAGTATACAGAGAGTATACAGAGGAGTATACAGAGGGTATACAGAGAGGAGTATACAGAGGGTATACAGAGAGGTATACAGAGAGTATACAGGGGAGTATACAGAGGGTATACAGGGAGGAGTATACAGAGGGTATACAGAGAGGAGTATACAGAGGGTATACAGAGAGGAGTATACAAAGGGTATACAGGGAGGAGTATACAGAGGTAAATAGAGAGTATACAGAGGGTATACAGGGAGGAGTATACAGAGGGTGTACAGGGAGGAGTATACAGAGGGTATACAGGGTTAACAGGAGGGATATACAGAGGTTATACAGGAGGAGTATAAGAGGTTAATACAGGGAGGGGTATACAGAGAGGGTATACAGAGGAGTATACAGAGGTATACAGGAGGAGTATACAGAGGGTTATAGAGAGGAGGAGTATACAGAGGGTATACAGAGGGTATACAGGGAGGAGTATACAGAGGGTATACAGGGAGGAGTATACAGAGGTATACAGAGAGGAGTATACAGAGGGTTTAAGGAGGAGTACAGAGGGTATACAGGGAGGAGTATACAGAGGGTATACAGGAGTACAGAGTGGAGTATACAGAGGGTATACAGGGAGGAGTATACAGAGGTATACAGGGAGGAGTATACAGAGGGTATACAGGGAGGAGTATACAGAGGGTATACAGGGAGGAGTATACAGAGGGTATACAGGGAAGGAGTATACAGAGGGTATACAGAGAGGAGTATACAGAAAGGAGTAAACAGAGAGTATACAGAGGGTATACAGGGAGGAGAATACAGAGGGTATACAGGGAGGAGTATACAGAGGGTATACAGGGAGGAGAATACAAAGGGTATACAGAGGATATACAGAATACAGAAAGGAGTATACAGAGGGTATACAGAGGGTATACAGGGAGGAGTATACAGAGGGTATACAGGGAGGAGTATACAGAGGGTATACAGGGAGGAGTATACAGAGGGTATACAGAGGGTATACAGGGAGGAGTATACAGAGGGCATACAGGAGGAGTATACAGAGGGTATACAGGGAGGAGTATACAGAGGGTATACAAAGAGACTACAGACAGATATAAGCGGGAGGTGTGCTGTCATGTCAATAATTTAGATTATCATCAAAAAGAACATTTATTTCAGTAATTCAATCCATAATGTGACACCTATAATTATACAAAGCTGTGCTTCTCAGTATATACAGCTGTGCTCCTCTGTCTCCATACCCCTGGTATATACAGCTGTGCTCCTCTGTCTCCATACCCCTGGTATATACAGCTGTGCTCCTCAGTCTCCACACACCTGGTATATACAGCTGTGCTCCTCAGTCTCCACACACCCTGATATATACAGCTGTGTCCTCAGTCTCCACACCCTGGTATATACAGCTGTGCTCCTCAGTCTCCACACCCCTGGTATATACAGCTGTGCTCCTCAGTCTCCACACCCCTGGTATATACAGCTGTGCTCCTCAGTCTCCACACCCCTGGTATATACAGCTGTGCTCCTCAATCTCCACACCCCTGTACATACAGCTGTGCTCCTCAGTCTCCACACCCCTGGTATATACAGCTGCGCTCCTCAGTCTCCACACCCCTGGTATATACAGCTGCGCTCCTCAGTCTTCACACCCCTGGTATATACAGCTGTGCTCCTCAGTCTCCACACCCTGGTATATACAGCTGTGCTCCTCAGTCTCCACACCCCTGGTATATACAGCTGTGCTCCTCAGTCTCCACACCCCTGGTAATACAGCTGTGCTCCTCAGTCTCCACACCCCTGGTATATACAGCTGTGCTCCTCAGTATCCACACCCCTGGTATATACAGCTGTGCTCCTCAGTCTCCACACCCCTGGTAATACAGGTGTGCCCTCAGTCTCCACACCCCTGGTAATACAGCTGTGTCCTCAGTCTCCACACCCTGATATATACAGCTGTGCTCCTCAGTCTCCACACCCCTGGTATATACAGCTGTGCTCCTCAGTCTCCCACCCCTGGTAATACAGCTGTGCTCCTCAGTCTCCACACCCTGGTACATACAGCTGTGCTCCTCAGTCTCCACACCCCTGGTACATACAGCTGTGCTCCTCAGTCTCCACACCCTGGTACATACAGCTGTGCTCCTCAGTCTCCACACCCCTGGTATATACAGCTGTTCCTCATCTCCACACCCCTGGTACATACAGCTGTGCTCCTCAGTCTCCACACCCCTGGTAATACAGCTGTGCTCCTCAGTCTCCACACCCCTGGTATATACAGCTGTGCTCCTCAGTCTCCACACCCCTGGTACATACAGCTGTGCTCCTCAGTTCCACACCCTGGTACATACAGCTGTGCTCCTCAGTCTCCACACCCCTGGTATATACAGCTGTGCTCCTCAGTCTCCACACCCTGGTACAACAGCTGTGCTCCTCAGTCTCCACACCCCTGGTATATACAGCTGTGCTCCTCAGTCTCCACACCCCTGGTATATACAGCTGTGCTCCTCAGTCTCCACACCCCTGGTAATACAGCTTGCTCCTCAGTCTCCACACCCCTGGTAATACAGCTGTGCTCCTCAGTCTCCACACCCCTGGTACATACAGCTGTGCTCCTCAGTCTCCACACCCCTGGTAATACAGCTGTGCTCTCAGTCTCCACACCCCTGGTATATACAGCTGTGCTCCTCAGTCTCCACACCCCTGGTAATACAGCTGTGCTCCTAGTCTCCACACCCCTGGTATATACAGCTGTGCTCCTCAGTCTCCACACCCTGTATATACAGCTGTGCCTCCTCAGTCCTCTCCATCCACCCCTGGTATATACAGCTGTGCTCCTCATCTCCACACCCCTGGTAAATACAGCTGTGCTCCTCAGTCTCCACACCCCTGGTAATACAGCTGTGCTCCTCAGTCTCCACACCCCTGGTATATACAGCTGTGCTCCTCAGTCTCCACACCCTGTAATACTGGTATATACAGCTGTGCTCCTCAGTCTCCACACCCCTGGTATATACAGCTGTGCTCCTCAGTCTCCACACCCCTGGTATATACAGCTGTGCTCCTCAGTCTCCACACCCCTGGTAATACAGCTGTGCTCCTCAGTCTCCACACCCCTGGTATATACAGCTGTGCTCCTCAGTCTCCACACCCCTGGTATATACAGCTGTGCTCCTCAGTCTCCACACCCCTGGTATATACAGCTGTGCTCCTCAGTCTCCACACCCCTGGTATATACAGCTGTGCTCCTCAGTCTCCACACCCCTGGTATCATACAGCTGTGCTCCTCAGTCTCCACACCCCTGGTATATACAGCTGTGCTCCTCAGTCTCCACACCCCTGGTATATACAGCTGTGCTCCTCAGTCTCCACACCCCTGGTATATACAGCTGTGCTCCTCAGTCTCCACACCCCTGGTACATACAGCTGTGCTCCTCAGTCTCCACACCCCTGGTATATACAGCTGTGCTCCTCAGTCTCCACACCCCTGGTATATACAGCTGTGCTCCTCAGTCTCCACACCCCTGGTATATACAGCTGTTGCTCCTCAGTCTCTCCACACCCCTGGTACATACAGCTGTGCTCCTCAGTCTCCACACCCCTGGTATATACAGCTGTGCTCCTCAGTCTCCACACCCCTGGTACATACAGCTGTGCTCCTCAGTCTCCCACACCCCTGGTATATACAGCTGTGCTCCTCAGTCTCCACACCCCTGGTATATACAGCTGTGCTCCTCAGTCTCCACACCCCTGTATATACAGCTGTGCTCCTCAGTCTCCACACCCCTGGTATATACAGCTGTGCTCCTCAGTCTCCACACCCCTGGTATAAACAGCTGTGCTCCTCAGTCTCCACACCCCTGGTACATACAGCTGTGCTCCTCAGTCTCCACACCCCTGGTACATACAGCTGTGCTCCTCAGTCTCCACACCCCTGGTATATACAGCTGTGCTCCTCAGTCTCCACATCACTGGTACATACAGCTGTACTCCTCAGTCTCCACACCCCTGGTATATATAGCTGTGCTCCTCAGTCTCCACACCCCTGGTATATACAGCTGTGCTCCTCAGTCTCCACACCCCTGGTATATACAGCTGTGCTCCTCAGTCTCCACACCCCTGGTATATACAGCTGTGCTCCTCAGTCTCCACACCCCTGGTATATACAGCTGTGCTCCTCAGTCTCCACACCCCTGGTATAAACAGCTGTGCTCCTCAGTCTCCACACCCCTGGTACATACAGCTGTGCTCCTCAGTCTCCACACCCCTGGTATATACAGCTGTGCTCCTCAGTCTCCACACCCCTGGTATATACAGCTGTGCTCCTCAGTCTCCACACCCCTGGTATATACAGCTGTACTCCTCAGTCTCCACACCCCTGGTATATACAGCTGTGCTCCTCAGTCTCACAACCCCTGGTATATACAGCTGTGCTCCTCAGTCTTCACACCCCTGGTACATACAGCTGTGCTCCTCAGTCTCCACACCCCTGGTATATACAGCTGTGCTCCACAGTCTCCACACCCCTGGTATATACAGCTGTGCTCCTCAGTCTCCACACCCCTGGTACATACAGCTGTGCTCCTCAGTCTCCACACCCCTGGTATATACAGCTGTGCTCCTCAGTCTCCACACCCCCTGGTATATACAGCTGTGCTCCTCAGTCTCCACACCCCTGGTATATACAGCTGTACTCCTCAGTCTCCACACCCCTGGTATATACAGCTGTGCTCCTCAGTCTCCACACCCCTGGTATATACAGCTGTGCTCCTCAGTCTCCACACCCCTGGTATATACAGCTGTGCTCCTCAGTCTCCACACCCCTGGTACATACAGCTGTGCTCCTCAGTCTCCACACACCTGGTATATACAGCTGTGCTCCTCAGTCTACACACCCCTGGTACATATAGCTGTGCTCCTCAGTCTCCACACACCTGGTATATACAGCTGTGCTCCTCAGTCTCCACACCCCTGGTATATACAGCTGTGCTCCTCAGTCTCCACACCCCTGGTATATACAGCTGTGCTCCTCAGTCTCCACACCCCTGGTATATACAGCTGTGCTCCTCAGTCTCCACACCCCTGGTACATACAGCTGTGCTGTTCAGTCTCCACACCCCTGATATATACAGCTGTGCTCCTCAGTCTCCACACCTCTGGTATATACAGCTGTGCTCCCCAGTCTCCACACCCCTGGTACATACAGCTGTGCTCCTCAGTCTCCACACCCCTGGTATATACAGCTTGTGCTCCTCAGTCTCCACACCCCTGGTACATACAGCTGTGCTCCTCAGTCTCCACACCCCTGGTATATACAGCTGTGCTCCTCAGTCTACACACCCCTGGTATATACAGCTGTGCTCCTCAGTCTCCACACCCCTGGTATATACAGCTGTGCTCCTCAGTCTCCACACCCTGGCAGGTTTTCTGCTTTCTCGGCCTTTTCTCAGACAATATGAATGATAACACATTCCCTCTTTTTTCCCCTCATGGTTAGTGGTTGGGTGAAGACATTTATTGTCATCTACTGATCACAAGTTCCCATCTCCAGCTCTTAATCCGGTGTGTTGCCCCCTGTAACATCAATGACATCTTGAAGTGTTTTGTGGTAGTTGTGGATGAGGCTCTTTATCTCCTCAGATGGTAAAGCCGCCCATTCTTCTTGGTAAAAGCCTCCAGTTCCTGTAAATTCCTGGGCTTTCTTACATGATCTGCGCTTTGCTTGAGTTCTCCCCAGAGCGGCTCAGTGATATTGAGGTCAGGAGACTGAGAGGCCACTCCAGAACCTTCACTGTGTTCTGCTGTAGACAATAACAGGGCGGCGTGGCCTTGTGTTTTGGATTGTTGTCATGTTGGAACGTCCAAGTACGTCCCATGTGCAGCTTCCGGGCTGATGAGGGCAGATTTGCCTCCAGTATTTGCTGATAACGAGCTGCATTCATCTTTCCTTCACCATTCACAAAGTTTCCGTTCCTTTGTAGCTCACACATCCTCATATCATCAGCAATCCTCCTCCTCCATGCTTTATGGTAGGAATGGTGTTCTTTCATCATAGGCCTTGTTGACTCCTCTCCACATGTAACGTTTATGATTGTGGCCATAAACTTGATTTTGGTGTCATCACTAAAGATGACCTTGTTCCAGCAGTCTGGAGCTGGTCTCTGTGCTATTTGGTGTATTGTAGGTGGATACTTTGTGGCATTGCGCAGTAATGGCTTCTTCTGGAGACTCGACCATGCAGCCCATATTTCTTCCAGTGCCTCCTTATTGTCCATCGTGAATCATCCACACCTCTAGTGTTCAGTGATCCTGGATTGCAGCTGATGTGATTTGTGGGTTTTTCTCTCCATCCTGAACACTTTTCCTGGCAGTTGTGGTGAAATGTTTGTTGGTACTTGATTGTGGTTTGGTTCTTACAAAGCCCCTGATTTTCCATGTGTTAATCACAGTGTGAACACTGCTGACTGCCATTATTGATTCCTTGGATATCTTTTGTATCCCTTTCCTGTTTTATACAGTTTAACTATCTTTTCCTGGGGATCCATTGACAATTCTTTTGCTTTCCCCATGACTCACAATCCAGAAACATCAGTGGCTGGATGAAAATGCAAGAGTCTGTCTGGATCCCAGAAACTCACTCAGCTTTTATGCACACACTGATAACAAGCAAACAGGTCACAGGTGAGGATGTTACCTTTATTAGCCATTCACACGCTTTGGTGTCACCTTCTGTGGATGTTATCAGGCCAAAATCACCAGGGGATGTGAACTTGTGATCAGGGCATTGGATGTTTTGGTGTCATTATGATTTATAAAGAGAAAACACAGTAGATGACAATAAATGTCTTCACCAACCACTGACCATGAGGGGAAAAATAGACAATGTGTTATCATTCATATTGTCTGAAAAAAGGCCGAGAAAGAAACAAATCTGCCAGGGTGTGGAGACTTTTCAGCACAGCTGTAGGTGTCACGTCCTCCTGTGATCAGGTGATGGCTTCTCAGGGTGACCTGTGACTCCTGACAATCCGTCCTCAGTGTAGAGCTCGGGCCTGTGATATCCGGAGAGCTGTAGTCTGGAGTCGCCGCTCCCTTCTGCTGCGGTCTAGGTAACATGAGATGTGTGGAGTCGCCCACGTCAGCACAAGGGGCCGCAGAGAAAGTCCGAAAGACGACTATTGTTATAATGTAAACACTCAAACCGGAGCTGTTTATACAGGAGCAGAAGGGGCCCCGGGTCCTAGAGCCCCGCAGTGACGCACAGAGGTCCACCACGACCCGAGTCAGGGGCTGGAAATGTATATTCACCCCCTGAGTCAGCACTTTGTAGGACCACATTTCTCTGTCTTGTATTAGTATTCACCCCCTGAGTCAGCACTTTGTAGGACCACATTTCTCTGTCTTGTATTAGTATTCACCCCCTGAGTCAGCACTTTGTAGGTCCACCTTTCTCTGTCTTGTATTAGTATTCACCCCCTGAGTCAGCACTTTGTAGGACCACCTTTCTCTGTCTTGTATTAATATTCACCCCCCTGAGTCAGCACTTTGTAGGACCACCTTTCTCTGTCTTGTATTAGTATTCACCCCCCTGAGTCAGCACTTTGTAGGACCACCTTTCTCTGTCTTGTATTAGTATTCACCCCCTGAGTCAGCACTTTGTAGGACCACCTTTCTCTGTCTTGTATTAGTATTCACCCCCTGAGTCAGCACTTTGTAGGACCACCTTTCTCTGTCTTGTATTAGTATTCACCCCCTGAGTCAGCACTTTGTAGGATCACCTTTCTCTGTCTTGTATTAGTATTCACCCCCTGAGTCAGCACTTTGTAGGACCACATTTCTCTGTCTTGTATTAGTATTCACCCCCTGAGTCAGCACTTTGTAGGACCACATTTCTCTGTCTTGTATTAGTATTCACCCCCTGAGTCAGCACTTTGTAGGACCACCTTTCTCTGTCTTGTATTAGTATTCACCCCCCTGAGTCAGCACTTTGTAGGACCACCTTTCTCTGTCTTGTATTAGTATTCACCCCCCTGAGTCAGCACTTTGTAGGACCACCTTTCTCTGTCTTGTATTAGTATTCACCCCCTGAGTCAGCACTTTGTAGGACCACCTTTCTCTGTCTTGTATTAGTATTCACCCCCCTGAGTCAGCACTTTGTAGGACCACCTTTCTCTGTCTTGTATTAGTATTCACCCCCCTGAGTCAGCACTTTGTAGGACCACCTTTCTCTGTCTTGTATTAGTATTCACCCCCTGAGTCAGCACTTTGTAGGACCACCTTTCTCTGTCTTGTATTAGTATTCACCCCCTGAGTCAGCACTTTGTAGGACCACCTTTCTCTGTCTTGTATTAGTATTCACCCCCTGAGTCAGCACTTTGTAGGATCACCTTTCTCTGTCTTGTATTAGTATTCACCCCCTGAGTCAGCACTTTGTAGGACCACATTTCTCTGTCTTGTATTAGTATTCACCCCCTGAGTCAGCACTTTGTAGGACCACATTTCTCTGTCTTGTATTAGTATTCACCCCCTGAGTCAGCACTTTGTAGGACCACATTTCTCTGTCTTGTATTAGTATTCACCCCCTGAGTCAGCACTTTGTAGGACCACATTTCTCTGTCTTGTATTAGTATTCACCCCCTGAGTCAGCACTTTGTAGGACCACATTTCTCTGTCTTGTATTAGTATTCACCCCCTGAGTCAGCACTTTGTAGGACCACCTTTCTCTGTCTTGTATTAGTATTCACCCCCTGAGTCAGCACTTTGTAGGACCACCTTTCTCTGTCTTGTATTAGTATTCACCCCCCTGAGTCAGCACTTTGTAGGACCACCTTTCTCTGTCTTGTATTAGTATTCACCCCCCTGAGTCAGCACTTTGTAGGAACCACCTTTCTCTGTCTTGTATTAGTATTCACCCCCTGAGTCAGCACTTTGTAGGACCACCTTTCTCTGTCTTGTATTAGTATTCACCCCCTGAGTCAGCACTTTGTAGGACCACCTTTCTCTGTCTTGTATTAGTATTCACCCCCTGAGTCAGCACTTTGTAGGACCACCTTTCTCTGTCTGTATTAGTATTCACCCCCTGAGTCAGCACTTTGTAGGACCACCTTTCTCTGTCTTGTATTAGTATTCACCCCCTGAGTCAGCACTTTGTAGGACCACCTTTCTCTGTCTTGTATTAGTATTCACCCCCTGAGTCAGCACTTTGTAGGACCACTTTCTCTGTCTTGTATTAGTATTCACCCCTGAGTCAGCACTTTGTAGGACCACCTTTCTCTGTCTTGTATTAGTATCACCCCTGAGTCAGCACTTTGTAGGACCACCATTTCCTGTCTTGTATTAGTATTCACCCCTGAGTCAGCACTTTGTAGGACCACCTTTCTCTGTCTTGTATTAGTATTCACCCCCTGAGTCAGCACTTTGTAGGACCACCTTTCTCTGTCTTGTATTATTATTCACCCCTGAGTCAGCACTTTGTAGGACCACCTTTCTCTGTCTTGTATTAGTATTCACCCCGAGTCAGCACTTTGTAGGACCACCTTCTCTGTCTTGTATAGTATTCACCCCCTGAGTCAGCACTTTGTAGGACCACCTTTCTCTGTCTTGTATTAGTATTCACCCCTGAGTCAGCACTTTGTAGGACCACCTTTCTCTGTCTTGTATTAGTATTCACCCCCTGAGTCAGCACTTTGTAGGACCACCTTTCTCTGTCTTGTATTAGTATTCACCCCCCTGAGTCAGCACTTTGTAGGACCACCTTTCTCTGTCTTGTATTAGTATTCACCCCCTGAGTCAGCACTTTGTAGGATCCACCTTTCTCTGTCTTGTATTAGTATTCACCCCCTGAGTCAGCACTTTGTAGGACCACATTTCTCTGTCTTGTATTAGTATTCACCCCCTGAGTCAGCACTTTGTAGGACCACATTTCTCTGTCTTGTATTAGTATTCACCCCCTGAGTCAGCACTTTGTAGGACCACATTTCTCTGTCTTGTATTAGTATTCACCCCCTGAGTCAGCACTTTGTAGGACCACCTTTCTCTGTCTTGTATTAGTATTCACCCCCTGAGTCAGCACTTTGTAGGACCACCTTTCTCTGTCTTGTATTAGTATTCACCCCCCTGAGTCAGCACTTTGTAGGACCACCTTTCTCTGTCTTGTATTAGTATTCACCCCCCTGAGTCAGCACTTTGTAGGACCACCTTTCTCTGTCTTGTATTAGTATTCACCCCCTGAGTCAGCACTTTGTAGGACCACCTTTCTCTGTCTTGTATTAGTATTCACCCCCTGAGTCAGCACTTTGTAGGACCACCTTTCTCTGTCTTGTATTCAAGTATTTCACACCCCCTGAGTCAGCACTTTGTAGGATCACCTTTCTCTGTCTTGTCTTAGTATTCACCCCCTGAGTCAGCACTTTGTAGGACCACCTTTCTCTGTCTTGTATTAGTATTCAGCCCCTGAGTCAGCACTTGTTGTAGGCACCAACCTTTCTCTGTCTTGTATTAGTATTCAGCCCCCTGAGTCAGCACTTTGTAGGACCACCTTTCTCTGTCTTGTATTAGTAGTCACATCCTGAGTCAGCACTTTGTAGGACCACCTTTCTCTGTCTTGTATTAGTATTCACCCCCCTGAGTCAGCACTTTGTAGGACCACCTTTCTCTGTCTTGTATTAGTATTCACCCCCTGAGTCAGCACTTTGTAGGACCACCTTTCTCTGTCTTGTATTATTATTCACCCCCTGAGTCAGCACTTTGTAGGACCACCTTTCTCTGTCTTGTATTAGTATTCAGCCCCGGACTCAGCACTTTGTAGGACCACCTTTCTCTGTCTTGTAGTAGTATTCACCCCCTGAGTCAGCACTTTGCAGGACCACCTTTCTCTGTCTTGTATTAGTATTCACCCTCTGAGTCAGCACATTGTAGACCACCTTTCTCTGTCTTGTATTAGTATTCAGCCCCGGACTCAGCACTTTGTAGGACCACCTTTCTCTGTCTTGTATTAGTATTCAGCCCCTGAGTGAACATGATGCTGTTTGGTTCCTGACCTGTCCGGTGGTTTCCTTGGTTTTCATGATGCTGTTTGATGTTCTCGCACAAACCTCTAAAGTCTTCACAGAACAGCTGTAGTTACACTGAGGAGAAATCACACAGGGAGACTCCATTACATGGGGCTAAAATCGGTCCGATGCTTTCCGATTTTTATCGGACAGCATCGGATTTTAAAAATCCGTAATGTGAAAGCAGCCACAGGTGACATCTGGAGGCGACTGGTTGCTAAGTGTTTTATTTAAGATCAGACTACAAGGGGCTGAATACATATGCACAACACAATTTTCAGATTTCTGACTTAGTAATGTCCTTTACATGTTACAAATACTTGTAGTTAGTGTTGGTGTCACACAAAATCCCAATAAAACACATGTACGTTTGGTGGTGTAACATGAATAAATGTGTATAGTTCACGGGGTGTGAATAATTTTTCACGGCACTCTAAATCACACATACAGCCTTAACTTTTGTATAGTTTGCAGAGTATGAATACTTCTTCATGACACTATCTATCACACATACAGCCCTGACAGGTGTATAGTTCACGGGGTGTGAATACTTTTTAACAACACTATGTATCACACATATAACCCTGACCTGTATATAGTTCACAGGGTGTGAATACTTTTTCATGACACTCTATATCACACATACATCCCTGACCTGTATATAGTTCACAGGGTGTGAATACTTTTTCACGACACTCTATATCACACATACATCCCTGACCTGTATATAGTTCATAGGGTGTGAATACCTTTTCACGACACTCTATATCACACATACATCCCTGACCTGTGTATAGTACATAGGGTGTGAATACCTTTTCACGACACTCTATATCACACATACATCCCTGACCTGTATATAGTTCATAGGGTGTGAATACCTTTTCACGACACTCTATATCACACATACAGCCCTGACCTGTGAATAGTTCATAGGGTGTGAATACTTTTTCACGACACTCTATATCACACATACAGCCCTGACCTGTATATAGTTCATAGGGTGTGAATACTTTTTCACGACAGTCTATATCACACATACAGCCCTGACCTGTGTATAATGCATAGGGTGTGAATACTTTTTCACGACACTCTATATCACACATACAGCCCTGACCTGTGTATAGTTCATAGGGTGTGAATACTTTTTACAACACTCTATATCACACATACAGCCCTGACCTGTGTATAGTTCACGGGGAGTGAATACTTTTTCACGACACTCTATATCACACATACAGCCCTGACCTGTGTATAGTTCATAGGGTGTGAATACTTTTTCACGACACTCTATATCACACATACAGCCCTGACCTGTGTATAGTTCATAGGGTGTGAATACTTTTTCACGACACTCTATATCACACATACAGCCCTGACCTGTGTATAGTTCATAGGGTGTGAATACTTTTTCACGACACTCTATATCACACATACAGCCCTGACCTGTGTATAGTTCATAGGGTGTGAATACTTTTTACAACACTCTATATCACACATACAGCCCTGACCTGTGTATAGTTCACGGGGAGTGAATACTTTTTCACGACACTCTATATCACACATACAGCCCTGACCTGTGTATAGTTCATAGGGTGTGAATACTTTTTCACGACACTCTATATCACACATACAGCCCTGACCTGTGTATAGTTCATAGGGTGTGAATACTTTTTCACGACACTCTATATCACACATACAGCCCTGACCTGTGTATAGTTCATAGGGTGTGAATACTTTTTCACGACACTCTATATCACACATACAGCCCTGACCTGTGTATAGTTCATAGGGTGTGAATACTTTTTACAACACTATCTATCACACATACAGATTAGAGTTTAATGAATGCACTCGCACAGTGTTTGTAGTTGCTTAAGGTGATTTTATTTCAAAAACTGAGGTGCAGATGGTGACATAGGCGTCTTCAAACTGCGGCATGATTCACTCCTGTGCTGTCCGGGATGACCCAGACAGCCGCGGACCGAATCAGCACACAGGACTGGGGGGCTATTATGCCCTCCAGTCCGGTGTGCAGTGCACGCAGCTGCTGACAAGTCAGGACCTCGGTGCCCGTGGTCCTCACCTATCAGCAGCGGGAACTGCGTCCGGCACAGCACCGGAGCGAATCACGCCGCAGTGTGAAGCCGCCCTATGTCACCATCTACACCTCAGTTTTTGAAATAAAATCACCATAAGCAACTACAAACACTGTGCGAGTGCATTAATCAAACTCTAACCTACAGTGAGGGTCATCGGACCCTTTTAATTGCACCGCCAAAAAGAACACGAAAGTGTGTGCTGGTCATTAAACGTCTTGACTATCACACATACAGCCCTGACCTGTGTATAGTTCACAGGGTGTGAATACTTTTTCACTACACAATCTATCACACATAGAGCCGTAACCTGTGTATAGATTATGGGGTGTGAATACTTTTTCACAGCACTATGTATCACACATACAACACTTACTTGTGCATAGGTCATGGGGTGTGAATACTTTTTCATAGCACTATCACACATACAGCCCTGACCTGTGTATAGTACATAGGGTGTGAATACTTTTTCATGACACTGTATATCACACATACAGCCCTGATCTGTATATAGTTCACAGGGTATGAATACTTTTTCATGACACCCTGTATCACACATACAGCCCTGACCTGTGTATAGTTCACAGGGTGTGAATACTTTTCTATATCACACATACAGCCGTGACCCGTCAGAGAGGTTGTGTTCCCACAGTCCACACTCAACCCTTACATACACATACAACACTTACTTGTGCATAGTTCATAGGGTGTGAATACGTTTTCACAACACTCTATATCACACATACAGCCGTAACTTGTGTATAGGTCATGGGTGTGAATACTTTTTCATAGCACTATCATACATACAGCCCTGACCTGTGTATTTTTCCCGGGATGTGAATACTTTTTCACAACACTATCTACCACACATACAGTTGTGACCTGTGTATAGTTCACGGGGTGTGAATACTTTTTCACAACACTATGTATCACACATACAGTTGTGACCTGTGTATAGTTCATGGGGTGTGAATACGTTTTCATGACACTCTATATCACACATACAGCCCTGACCTGTGTATAGTTGATGGGGTGTGAATACTTTTTCACAACACTATGTATCACACATACAGTTGTGACCTGTGTATAGTTCACGGGGTGTGAATACTTTTTCACTACACTCTATATCACACATACAGCCCTGGCCTGTGTATAGTTGATGGGGTGTGAATACGTTTTCATGACACTCTATATCACACATACAGCCGTGACCTGTGTATAGTTCACGGGGTGTGAATACTTTTTCATGACACTTTATATCACACATACAGTTGTGACCTGTGTATAGGTCATGGGGTGTGAATACTTTTTCATGACACTTTATATCACACATACAGTTGTGACCTGTGTATAGGTCATGGGGTGTGAATACTTTTTCATAGCACTATCACACATACAGCCCTGATCTGTGTATAGTTCACGGGGTGTGAATACTTTTTTATGTCACTCTATATCACACATACAGCCCTGACCGGTGTATAGTTCACAGGCTGTGAGTCCTTTTTCACGACTCTTTTTATCACACATATAGCCCTGACCTGTGTATTGTTCCCGGGGTGTGAATACTTTTTCACGACACTATGTATCACACATACAAACATGACTTGTAAATAGTTCACAGGTTGTGAGTACTTTTTCACAATTCACACAAACAGTTGTGACCAGTGTATAGTTCATGGGGTGTGAATACTTTTCTATATCACACATACAGCCGTGACCCGTCAGAGAGGCCTGTGTATAGTTGATGGGGTGTGAATACTTTTTACCGACACTCTATATCACACATACATCTCTGATCTGTGTATAGTTCACGGGGTGTGAATACTTTTTCATGTCACTCTATATCACACATACAGCCCTGACCTGTGTATAGTTGATGGGGTGTGAATACTTTTTCATGACACTCTATATCACACATACAGCCCTGACCTGTGTATAGTACATAGGGTGTGAATACTTTTTCATGACACCCTGTTTCACACATACAGCCCTGGCCTGTTTATAGTTCACAGGGTGTGAATACTTTTCTATATCACACATACAGCCGTGACCCGTCAGAGAGGTTGTGTTCCCACAGTCCATGACTCATGTTCCCCACACATGTGACGTTATGGGTTATTGTAGAGGATGACGAGGTGCTGGATGGACGGAGGGACGTTCCCGGCCTCATCCTCCTCTTCACATCATCTACAGATCATCTTTATTCAGCTTTTCTGGGAATTCTCTATAGTGAGAAATGAGGAGACTGCAGGCAGCGCTCCAACACCAGGCCGATCCTCCTCCATCATCATCACACATGGAGGCCTTCACTCTGTGCTGGGATCTGGGATCTGCCACGTGTGGGATCTTCTGTCACCAGATCACAGCCAGATCTCGGCCACAGAAATAGCACATTGCAGCTTTCACACCGTCTGCTACAGTGAGGGAAATAAGTATTTGACCCCTTGCTGATGTTGTAATTTGTCCCCTGACACAGACATGAACAGTCTATAATGTTAAGGGTCGGTTATTGTTACCAGTGAGAGATAGAAGATCAACAATAAACTCCAGAAATCACATTGTGTAAATGATAGAAATGTATTTGCATTTTGCAGAGAAATAAGTATTTGATCCCTCTGGCAAACAAGACTTAATACTTGGTGTAAACCCTTGTTGGCAGCACAGCAGTCAGACGTTTCTTGTAGTTGATGATGAGGTTTGATGTTGGGGGATTTTGC
Organism: Allobates femoralis; assembly: GCA_033576535.1. NCBI lineage: Eukaryota > Metazoa > Chordata > Amphibia > Anura > Aromobatidae > Allobates > Allobates femoralis. The sequence goes on along the minus strand of JARQOC010000013.1, from coordinate 2,944,749 downwards.
TCCGCTCCTCTGTGCAGATCATCTGTAAATCATTAAGATTTTGGGGCTGAATACTTAAGACCAAAATGGCTTTGTTCGTATAGTTCTGGGGTAGTTTATGGAGTGCAGCCTCTACTCTTCTGTATGTTGTGATATTTGAACCTCTGAATGTGTGGAGCTGCATCATATTTAGTTTTTTTTTTACTTGCTATGTACTTTTTTGTTTTTCTTGATGCAAAAAGTTTAATAAACATATATTTACTAAAAAAAAGATTTTGGGGCTGTCGCTTGGTAACTCGAAGCTTCAGCTCCTCCATACGTTTCTATGGGATTAAGGTCTGCAGTCAGGCTAGACCACTCCATCACCTTAATGTGCTTCTTTTTGAGCCGCTCCTTTGTTGTCTTGGCTGGATGTTTTGGGTCATTGTGGTGCAGGAAGACCCAGCCACGACCCATTTTTAATGTCCTGGTGGAGGGAAGGAGGTTGTCACTCAGGATTTTAGGGTACATGGATCCATTCATTGTCCCACTGATGCAGTGAAGTCGTCCTGTGCCCTTAGCAGAGAAACACCCCAAATACATAATGTTTCCCCCGCCATGCCTGACTGTGGGGATGGTGTTCTGTGGGTCATAGGCAGCTTTTCTCTTCATCCAAATATGACGAGATGAGTTAATGCCAAAGATCTCAATGTTTGTCCCCTCTGAGCACAGCACCTTCTCCCAATCATCTCACAATCACCAAGGTGTCATTGGTAACTTCAGATGGGGGCAATGTGCCTTCTGGAGCAGGGGGACTGTGCGGCACTGCAGGATTTACTCCATTACGGTGTAATGTGTTACCAATGGTTTTCTTGGTGACAGTGGTCCCAGCTGCCCTAAGATCAGTAACAAGTTCCCCCTGTGTAGATTTAGGCTGATCTCTCCCCTCCTCATGATCCTGGATCCCCCTGTGTAGATTAGGCTGATCTCTCCCCTCCTCATGATCCTGGATCCCCCTGTGTAGTTTTAGGCTGATCTCTCCCCTCCTCATGATCCTGGATCCCCTGTGTAGATTTAGGCTGATCTCTCCCCTCCTCATGATCCTGGATCCCCCCGTGTTGTTTTAGGCTGATCTCTCCCCTCCTCATGATCCTGGATCCTCCCGTGTAGATTTAGGCTGATCTCTCCCCTCCTCATGATCCTGGATCCCCCCTGTGTAGATTTAGGCTGATCTCTCCCCTCCTCATGATCCTGGATCCCCCGTGTAGATTAGACTGATCTCTCCCCTCCTCATGATCTTGGATCCCCCCGTGTAGTTTTAGGCTGATCTCTCCCCTCCTCATGATCCTGGATCCCCCGTGTAGATTAGGCTGATCTCTCCCCTCCTCATGATCTTGGATCCCCCCGTGTAGTTTTAGGCTGATCTCTCCCCTCCTCATGATCCTGGATCCCCCTGTGTAGTTTTAGGCTGATCTCTCCCCTCCTCATGATCCTGGATCTCCCTGTGTAGATTTAGGCTGATCTCTCCCCTCCTCATGATCCTGGATCCCCCCGTGTAGATTTCGGCTGATCTCTCCCCTCCTCATGATCCTGGATCCCCACGTGTAGATTTAGGCTGATCTCTCCCCTCCTCATGATCCTGGATTCCCCCGTGTAGATTTAGGATGATCTCTCCCCTCCTCATGATCCTGGATCCCCTGTGTAGATTTAGGCTGATCTCTCCCCTCCTCATGATCCTGGATCCCCCCGTGTAGATTTAGGCTGATCTCTCCCCTCCTCATGATCCTGGATCCCCCGTGTAGATTTAGGCTGATCTCTCCCCTCCTCATGATCCTGGATCCCCCCTGTGTAGATTTAGGCTGATCTCTCCCCTCCTCATGATCCTGGATCCCCCGTGTAGATTTAGGCTGATCTCTCCCCTCCTCATGATCCTGGATCCCCCCGTGTAGATTTAGGCTGATCTCTCCCCTCCTCATGATCCTGGATCCCCCGTGTAGATTTAGGCTGATCTCTCCCCTCCTCATGATCCTGGATCCCCCCGTGTAGATTTAGGCTGATCTCTCTCCCTCCTCATGATCCTGGATCCCCCTGTGTAGATTTAGGCTGATCTCTCCCCTCCTCATGATCCTGGATCCCCGTGTAGATTTAGGCTGATCTCTCCCCTCCTCATGATCCTGGATCCCCCCGTGTAGATTTAGGCTGATCTCTCCCCTCCTCATGATCCTGGATCCCCCGTGTAGATTTAGGCTGATCTCTCCCCTCCTCATGATCCTGGATCCCTGTGTAGATTTAGGCTGATCTCTCCCCCTGATCTGTCCCCGTTAATTAGCTGATCTCTCCCCTCCTGATCCGGATCCCTCGTGTAGATTTAGGCTGATCTCTCCCCTCCTCATGATCCTGGATCCCCTGTGTAGATTTAGGCTGATCTCTCCCCTCCTCATGATCCTGGATCCCCCCGTGTAGATTTAGGCTGATCTCTCCCCTCCTCATGATCCTGGATTCCCCTGTGTAGATTTAGGTGATCTCTCCCCTCCTCATGATCCTGGATCCCCTGTGTAGATTTAGGCTGATCTCTCCCCTCCTCATGATCCTGGATCCCCTGTGTAGATTTAGGCTGATCTCTCCCTCCTCATGATCCTGGATCCCCCGTGTAGATTTAGGCTGATCTCTCCCCTCCTCATGATCCTGGATCCCCTGTGTAGATTTAGGCATGATCTCTCCCCTCCTCATGATCCTGGATCCCCCTGTGTAGATTTAGGCTGATCTCTCCCCTCCTCATGATCCTGGATCCCCCTGTGTAGATTTAGGCTGATCTCTCCCCTCCTCATGATCCTGGATCCCCCTGTGTAGATTTAGGCTGATCTCTCCCCTCCTCATGATCCTGGATCCCCTGTGTAGATTTAGGCTGATCTCTCCCCTCCTCATGATCCTGGATCCCCCTGTGTAGATTAGGCTGATCTCTCCCCTCCTCATGATCCTGGATCCCCCTGTGTAGATTTAGGCTGATCTCTCCCCTCCTCATGATCCTGGATCCCCCGTGTAGATTTAGGTGATCTCTCCCTCCTCATGATCCTGGATCCCCTGTGTAGATTTAGGCTGATCTCTCCCCTCCTCATGATCCTGGATCCCCTGTGTAGATTTAGGCTGATCTCTCCCCTCCTCATGATCCTGGATCCCCTGTGTAGATTTAGGCTGATCTCTCCCCTCCTCATGATCCTGGATCCCCCTGTGTAGATTTAGGCTGATCTCTCCCCTCCTCATGATCCTGGATCCCCCTGTGTAGATTTAGGCTGATCTCTCCCCTCCTCATGATCCTGGATCCCCCTGTGTAGATTTAGGCTGATCTCTCCCCTCCTCATGATCCTGGATCCCCCTGTGTAGATTTAGGCTGATCTCTCCCCTCCTCATGATCCTGGATCCCCCTGTGTAGATTTAGGCTGATCTCTCCCCTCCTCATGATCCTGGATCCCCTGTGTAGATTTAGGCTGATCTCTCCCCTCCTCATGATCCTGGATCCCCCTGTGTAGATTTAGGCTGATCTCTCCCTCCTCATGATCCTGGATCCCCTGTGTAGATTAGGCTGATCTCTCCCCTCCTCATGATCCTGGATCCCCCTGTGTAGATTAGGCTGATCTCTCCCCTCCTCATGATCCTGGATCCCCTGTGTAGATTTAGGCTGATCTCTCCCCTCCTCATGATCCTGGATCCCCCTGTGTAGATTTAGGCTGATCTCTCCCTCCTCATGATCCTGGATCCCCTGTGTAGATTAGGCTGATCTCTCCCCTCCTCATGATCCTGGATCCCCCTGTGTAGATTTAGGCTGATCTCTCCCCTCCTCATGATCCTGGATCCCCCTGTGTAGATTTAGGCTGATCTCTCCCCTCCTCATGATCCTGGATCCCCCGTGTAGATTTAGGCTGATCTCTCCCCTCCTCATGATCCTGGATCCCCTGTGTAGATTTAGGCTGATCTCTCCCCTCCTCATGATCCTGGATCCCCTGTGTAGATTTAGGCTGATCTCTCCCCTCCTCATGATCCTGGATCCCCCTGTGTAGATTTAGGCTGATCTCTCCCCTCCTCATGATCCTGGATCCCCCCGTGTAGATTTAGGCTGATCTCTCCCCTCCTCATGATCCTGGATCCCCCCTGTGTAGATTTAGGCTGATCTCTCCCCTCCTCATGATCCTGGATCCCCCCGTGTAGATTTAGGCTGATCTCTCCCCTCCTCATGATCCTGGATCCCCCTGTGTAGATTTAGGCTGATCTCTCCCCTCCTCATGATCCTGGATCCCCCGTGTAGATTTAGGACTGATCTCTCCCCTCCTCATGATCCTGGATCCCCCTGTGTAGATTTAGGCTGATCTCTCCCCTCCTCATGATCCTGGATCCCCCGTGTAGATTTAGGCTGATCTCTCCCCTCCTCATGATCCTGGATCCCTCGTGTAGATTTAGGCTGATCTCTCCCCTCCTCATGATCCTGGATCCCCCTGTGTAGATTTAGGCTGATCTCTCCCCTCCTCATGATCCTGGATCCCCCTGTGTAGATTTAGGCTGATCTCTCCCCTCCTCATGATCCTGGATCCCCCTGTGTAGATTTAGGCTGATCTCTCCCCTCCTCATGATCCTGGATCCCCTGTGTAGATTTAGGCTGATCTCTCCCCTCCTCATGATCCTGGATCCCCTGTGTAGATTTAGGCTGATCTCTCCCCTCCTCATGATCCTGGATCCCCCTGTGTAGATTTAGGCTGATCTCTCCCCTCCTCATGATCCTGGATCCCCCTGTGTAGATTTAGGCTGATCTCTCCCCTCCTCATGATCCTGGATCCCCCTGTGTAGATTTAGGCTGATCTCTCCCCTCCTCATGATCCTGGATCCCCCTGTGTAGATTGGCTGATCTCTCCCCTCCTCATGATCCTGGATCCCCCTGTGTAGATTTAGGCTGATCTCTCCCCTCCTCATGATCCTGGATCCCCCTGTGTAGATTTAGGCTGATCTCTCCCCTCCTCATGATCCTGGATCCCCCTGTGTAGATTTAGGCTGATCTGTCCCCTCCTCATGATCCTGGATCCCCTGTGTAGATTAGGCTGATCTCTCCCCTCCTCATGATCCTGGATCCCCCTGTGTAGATTTAGGCTGATCTCTCCCCTCCTCATGATCCTGGATCCCCCACGAGGTGAGATGTTACATGGAGCCCCAGATGGATGTGGATTGACCTCATTGTGTATTTCCTCCATTCTCTCCCTATTGCCCCCACAGTTGTCTCTTCTCCCCCAGCTTTGTCTTCCTTATGGTCTTGTAGCACATTCCAGCCTTGTGCAGGTCTAGGATCTTTTCCCTGACATCCTTACAAAGCTCTGTGCTCTTCCCATGTTGTAGAGGTTACAGGTGACTGATTCATTGTATACAGGAGACAATGTAACACAGCTGTGTGTAATGCAGGAACCAGGAGCCGATAACTGCTCTGTAGGGGCCACAACTCCTAATGGTTGGGAGGGATCAAATACTTATTTCTCTGCAAAATGTAAATACATTTCTATCATTTACACAATGTGATTTCTGGAGTTTATTGTTGTCGATCATCTATCTCTCACTGTTATAATTACCCGACCCTTAACATTATAGACTGTTCATGTCTGTGTCAGGGGGCAACTACAACATCAGCAAGGGGTCAAATACTTATCTCCTTCACTGTACCTGGCCCTTGGCATATTTTGCAGATGAACCAGAGCCTGAACTTTTGTAACTTTTCCTCCACAGATGATGTTCCCGCCACTTTACTGTCGTGGGGTCCTCAGATATCTGGGATAGAGCTACTCTGGGGTCCTCATGGACTGTATATCTATCTGCAGGGTGGTCTTCTGACTTTTATAGGACAGCTGCTTTGCATCGTGAATTCCTGTCAGTGAATTCAGGCTTCCCCATATGTTCTGCTTCATTTGTATCCATCTGATCACATTTTCATACAGATAGTAATGCAGGACCTACTTTTTGCTTTACTTGTTCCATTATCTACTGATACTTTGGATTTTACATAAATTCCATCACTTCTCTCTCTGTATGTGGGAATAATCTCATAAACAATGCACCGTAGTAAATGGAAAATGAATATTGAATGGCACAAACCAACCAGTATTCAGAAGACTACTCACTCTGGTAGGGGATGGGGTGGTTGAAGGTTTCTCTGGTAAGGAAAAGGAATGGGAACAAATGCTCTAAAGATCAAATTAAGCCTTAATTGGGTGTGCAGCAGATAAACAAAATATGAGAGAGCCCTAAAAATGGTCAACCGGGGTCACAAAATGTGAGAGAGCCCAGAAGATGGTCAACCGGAGTCACAAGATGTGAGAGAGCTCAAAAGATGGTCAACTGGGGTCACAAGATGTGAGAGAGCCCTGAAGATGGTCAACCGGGGTCACAAGATGTGAGAGAGCCCAAAAGATGGTCAACTGGGGTCACAAGATATAAGGGAGCCCAAAAGATGGTCAACCGGGGTCACAAGATGTGAGAGAGCCCAGAAGATGGTCAGCCGGGGTCACAAGACGTGAGAGAGACCAGAAGATGGTCAGCCGGGGTCACAAGATGTGAGAGAGACCAGAAGATGGTCAGCCGGGTCACAAGAGTGGAGAGAGCCAGAAGATGGTCAGCCGGGTCCAGGACGTGAGAGACCAGAAGATGGTCAGCCGGGGTCACAGAGTGAGAGAGCCAGAAGATGGTCAGCCGGGGTCACAGGACGTGAGAGAGCCCAGAAGATGGTCAGCCGAGGTCACAGGATGTGAGAGAGCCAGAAGATGGTCAGCCGGGGTCACAGAGACGTGAGAGAGAGCCAGAAGATGGTCAGCCGGGGTCACAAGACTTGAGAGAGACCAGAAGATGGTCAGCCGGGGTCACAGGACGTGAGAGAGACCAGGAAGATGGTCAGCCGGGGTCACAGGACGTGAGAGAGCCCAGAAGATGGTCAGCCGGGGTCACAAGACGTGAGAGAGACCAGAAGATGGTCAGCCGGGGTCACAAGATGTGAGAGACCCAGAAGATGGTCAGCCGGGGTCACAGGACGTGAGAGAGCCCAAAGATGGTCAACGGGGTCACAGATGTGAGAGAGACCAGAATGGTCAGCCGGGGTCACAAGACGTGAGAGAGACCAGAAGATGGTCAGCCGGGGTCACAACGTTGAGAGAGCACAAAAGATGGTCAGCCGGGTCACAGGAGTGAGAGAGACCAGAAGATGGTCAGCCGGGGTCACAGGACGTGAGAGAACCAGAAGATGGTCAGCCGGGGTCACAAGAGTGGAGAGAACCAGAAGATGGTCAGCCGGGGTCACAGGACGTGAGAGAGCCCAGGAGATGGTCAGCCGGGGTCACAAGATGTGAGAGAGCCCAGAAGATGGTCAGCCGGGTCACAGGACGTGAGAGAGACCAGAAGATGGTCAGCGGGTCACAGGACTTGAGAGAGCCCAGAAGATGGTCAGCCGGGTCACAGGACGTGAGAGAGCCAGAAGATGGTCAGCCGGGTCACAGGACATGAGAGAGACCAGAAGATGGTCAGCGGGGTCACAGGACGTGAGAGAGACCAGAAGATGGTCAGCCGGGGTCACAAGACGTGAGAGAGCCAGAAGATGGTCAGCCGGAGTCACAGGACGTGAGAGAGCCCAGAAGATGTCAGCCGGGTCACAAGATGTGAAAGTACCCAGAAGATGGTCAGCCGGGGTCACAGGACGTGAGAGAGACCAGAAGATGGTCAACCGGGTCACAGGACGTGAGAGAGACCAGAAGATGGTCAGCCGGGGTCACAGGAGTGAGAGAGACCAGAAGATGGTCAGCCGGGGTCACAAGATGTGAGAGAGACCAGAAGATGGTCAGCCGGGGTCACAGGACGTGAGAGAGCCCAAAAGATGGTCAGCCGGGGTCACAAGATGTGAGAGAGACCAGAAGATGGTCAGCCGGGGTCACAAGACGTGAGAGAGACCAGAAGATGGTCAGCCGGGGTCACAAGATGTGAGAGAGCACAAAAGATGGTCAGCCGGGGTCACAGGACGTGAGAGAGCCCAGGAGATGGTCAGCCGGGGTCACAAGATGTGAGAGAGCCCAGAAGATGGTCAGCCGGGGTCACAGGACGTGAGAGAGACCAGAAGATGGTCAGCCGGGGGTCACAGGACTTGAGAGAGCCCAGAAGATGGTCAGCCGGGGTCACAGGACGTGAGAGAGCCCAGAAGATGGTCAGCCGGGGTCACAGGACATGAGAGAGACCAGAAGATGGTCAGCCGGGGTCACAGGACGTGAGAGAGACCAGAAGATGGTCAGCCGGGGTCACAGGACGTGAGAGAACCCAGAAGATGGTCAGCCGGGGTCACAAGAGGTGAGAGAACCCAGAAGATGGTCAGCCGGGGTCACAGGATGTGAGAGAGCCCAGGAGATGGTCAGCCGGGGTCACAAGATGTGAGAGAGCCCAGAAGATGGTCAGCCGGGGTCACAGGACGTGAGAGAGACCAGAAGATGGTCAGCCGGGGTCACAGGACTTGAGAGAGCCCAGAAGATGGTCAGCCGGGGTCACAGGACGTGAGAGAGCCCAGAAGATGGTCAGCCGGGGTCACAGGACGTGAGAGAGACCAGAAGATGGTCAGCCGGGGTCACAGGACGTGAGAGAGACCAGAAGATGGTCAGCCGGGGTCACAGGACGTGAGAGAGACCAGATGATGGTCAGCCGGGGTCACAGGACGTGAGAGAGCCCAGAAGATGGTCAGCCGGGGTCACAGGACGTGAGAGAGCCCAGAAGATGGTCAGCCGGGGTCACAAGATGTGAGAGAGCCCAGAAGATGGTCACCCGGGGTCACAGGACGTGAGAGAGACCAGAAGATGGTCAGCCGGGGTCACAGGACGTGAGAGAGACCAGAAGATGGTCAGCCGGGGTCACAGGACGTGAGAGAGCCCAGAAGATGGTCAGCTGGCGTCACAGGACGTGAGAGAGACCAGGAGATGGTCAGCCGGGGTCACAGGACGTGAGAGAGCCCAGGAGATGGTCAGCTGGGGTCACAGGACGTGAGAGAGCCCAGAAGATGGTCAGCCGGGGTCACAGGACGTGAGAGAGACCAGAAGATGGTCAGCCGGGGTCACAGGACGTGAGAGAGCCCAGAAGATGGTCAGCTGGCGTCACAGGACGTGAGAGAGACCAGGAGATGGTCAGCCGGGGTCACAGGACGTGAGAGAGCCCAGGAGATGGTCAGCCGGGATCACAGGACGTGAGAGAGCCCAGAAGATGGTCAGCCGGGGTCACAGGACGTGAGAGAGCCCAGAAGATGGTCAGCCGGGGTCACAGGACGTGGGAGAGACCAGAAGATGGTCAGCCGGGGTCACAGGACGTGAGAGAGCCAGGAGATGGTCAGCCGGGGTCACAGGACGTGAGAGAGACCAGAAGATGGTCAGCCGGGGTCACAAGATGTGAGAGAGCCCAGAAGATGGTCAGCCGGGGTCACAAGATGTGAGAGAGCCCAGAAGATGGTCAGCCGGGGTCACAGGACGTGAGAGAGCCCAGAAGATGGTCAGCCGGGGTCACAAGATGTGAGAGAGACCAGAAGATGGTCAGCCGGGGTCATAAGATGTGAGAGAGCCTAGAAGATGGTCAGCCGAGGTCACAGGACGTGAGAGAGACCAGAAGATGGTCAGCCGGGGTCACAGGACGTGAGAGAGACCAGAAGATGGTCAGCCGGGGTCACAGGACGTGAGAGAGCCCAGAAGATGGTCAGCCGGGGTCACAGGACGTGAGAAAGCCCAGAAGATGGTCAGCCGAGGTCACAAGATGTGAGAGAGCCCAGAAGATGGTCAGCCGGGGTCACAGGACGTGAGAGAGCCCAGAAGATGGTCAGCCGGGGTCACAAGATGTGAGGGAGCCCAGAAGATGGTCAGCCGGGGTCACAAGATGTGAGAGAGCCCAGAAGATGGTCAGCCGAGGTCACAGGACGTGAGAGAGCCCAGAAGATGGTCAGCCGGGGTCACAGGACGTGAGAGAGCCCAGAAGATGGTCAGCCGGGGTCACAAGACGTGAGAGAGCCCAGAAGATGGTCAGTCGAGGTCACAGGACGTGAGAGAGCCCAGAAGATGGTCAGTCGAGGTCACAGGACATGAGAGAGCCCAGAAGATGGTCAGCCGGGGTCACAGGACATGAGAGAGCCCAGAAGATGGTCAGTCGAGGTCACAGGACATGAGAGAGACCAGAAGATGGTCAGTCGAGGTCACAGGACTTGCTTGTGCAGCATTAGGCAGAAGATAGGGTGATAATCGTGTAGACCAGTGTGTTCATTGATCTCAGCGCAGGTTCCCCATAGATCATACACGTCTGTACTGCAGCACATGTATGTCATGGCCCCGTCCTCTGTCTACGGTTTGGGCTGATGGAGGGTGTCTGGTAATGCTTTCTTGAGGCACATATGGTTCTCTGACACCAGATTAACAGCCCAATGTATCAGGATATTACAGCTCCCCGAGTGCATTCTCTTCTGGCCGCAGACGATCCATCCACTAATGACTGAAAGCTGCAGATCCTTCATACCACAACGCTCACATTGTCTCCAGATGTCTCCACCACCAGAACCAGCGCCATAATTGACTGCAGACTGATCGCTCTCAGTGGGAGAAACACAATAATAACCTTGTGAGACCTATTAATGGCTACAAAAATAAAATAAATAACATTACATAGCAGCGAGCTCTCGAGACTGCTGACATCTCTTCATCAGGCATGGTGTGACGAGAGACACAATCATATACACAAAGGAGCAAATGACATCATGGACATTTACATAATAAACATTGGTCTTAGAGAGAGAATCCTAAACAGACACAATAAGAAAACTAACAATGTTATGTATGGTGCTATCCGGTAGAGGAACATATCACAACCTGAGAGTCCTCCGTGGTTGAGTCCTTTTAATGACGGACTGAAAAGATGGTGATAAATAGCAGCTTACAGACTCCTCAGGTGTCTCCATCAGGCTCACGATAGCACAAGCACATAAGACAGGTGACGTGAAGCAGAACACAGAATGATCGGGGGGGGGGGGGGAGCAAATATCGGAACAGTTTATAGATATGAAGTGTGATAGATTTATTATCCTTTGATTGGTGGTCCCCTGAGGAAGCGAACACTGTGAAACGTACGTCGGGGTGGAGGGGCGTGGAGCCACTATCACATCAGATTAACATTTAAAGCGTAACTGTTGTTTACATTTTTATTTAATAATAATGTAGGTCAAGTGGTTATAATCAACTTACAAATATACTTTATTAATGAAATCAGGAAGGAAACACCTTTAAAAATCTTCCACAAGATGTCCTCACTAGGCTGATTGTGCACCACACATATGCTGGTTATCAGGCAGCTCTGTCTTCAGGGGGCGTGGCCTACACTGTGTCAGGTTACCTCATGCCGTCACAATGCTGAGCTCACACAGCTCCTGTGAGATCTTATCTGACTCCTGCATTCACATGGCTCTGCTGGGTGTTATCACAGAGCACAGAGCAGAGCCATGTGAATGGAGGAGTCAGATAAGATCTCACAGGAGCTGTGTGAGCTCAGCATTGTGTCGGCATGAGGTAACCTGACACTGTTATCAGCTGTATTGTGAACACAGTGTAGGCCACACCTCCTGAAGATGGAGCTGCCTGATAACCAGCATATGTGTGGTGCGCAATCAGCCTAGTGAGGGCATCTTGTGGACGTTTATAGGTATTTCCTTCTTGATTTTGTAAATAATGTATATGTGAAAGTTGATTATAATCACTTGCTCTACATTATTATTATTATTATTATTATTATTAATTTACATAGCGCCATTAAGTTCCATGGCGCTTTACATGAGGACAGGCACAATTACAATAACTCTAAACAATCAGGACGTACAGGTACAGGAGGGGCGGGGACCCTGTCCACGAGGGCTCACAGTCTACGAGGGGCGAGTGGGGATACAGTAGGCTGGGGGAGTGTCAGTTACGGGGCGGTCGCCTGGGTCTCATGGCAGGTTGTAGGACAGTGTGAGCCCTGTGGATCAAGCAACAGGCAGGCTGGGGGAGTGGCAGTGGAGAAGGGGGCGGCGCCAACAACACACACCGTCCTCCTGCGAGGACAGAAGCGGTGTGGGGCACTTGATCTGCTGGAGGGAGGCGGTGCTGGCAAGCGACAGCACCACCCCTGCTAATTGGCAAGCGACAGCACCCCCCCCCCGCTAATTGGCAAGCGACAGCACCCCCCCCCCCCCCCGCTAATCACTTGATCTGCTGGAGGGAGGCGGTGCTGGCAAGCGACAGCACCTCCCCCGCTAATTGGCAAGCGACAGCACCACCCCCCCGCTAATTGGCAAGCGACAGCACCACCCCCCCGCTAATCACTTGATCTGCTGGAGGGAGGCGGTGCTGGCAAGCGACAGCACCCCCCCCTGCTAATTGGGAAGCGACAGCACATCCCCCCGCTACTCACTCCAGGGAGTTCCAGAGTGTCACGGCAAAATGCCGGATTCTTATCTGGTTAATAACAGACACCGAGTCTTAGATTGCAATATCAAAGTATTCCTAAAGGGTTATTATATAGACAGATGCTGATACATGAGTTTATCAAGCTTCAAAGTCATTGGTTACATTTTCAATTCTTTCACAATGATTGGTTCCCTGACGATATCTGCTTCATGGTGATTGGCTCCTTATGATGTAAGGAGTTGGCAGAGGATATGGGGACTTTCCATGTGTCCTTGGCAGGGTGTGTGTCTCTACCTCCTTATCTTATCTTGACCAGATGGGGGCGCTGTAGACATGTAGAGACATTTCTCTACATGTTTTTACTTAAAAACAACTTACATAAGAGCTCTGGACGCCATCTTATTCATGTATATATGTATTTTCTTCAGTAAATCAAACAATTACTTATTAAAGCAACTACTCAACAATATCAGGTAATTGCCCCGACCAGAGTAAGGCAGATGCCCGGGAGAAGTCCTGGACTCGGTTGTGTGAAGAGGAGATGAGGGGGGAGCAGAGGAGGAGTTCTTGGGAGGAGCGGAGGTTGCGTGAGGGTAGGTATCGAGAGACCAGGTCGGAGATGTATGGTGGGGCCAGGTTGTGTATGGCTTTGTACGCCATGGGTAGTGTTTTGAATTGGGATCTCTTGGAGGCGGGGAGCCAGTGAAGGGCTTGGCAGAGGGGGGAGACAGGGGAGTAGCGGGAGGACAGGTAGATGAGTCGGGCAGCGGAGTTGAGGATAGACTGGAGAGGTGTGAGGGAGTTAGCCGGGAGGCCATTGAGAAGGAGGTTGCAGTAGTCAAGGCGGGTGATGATAAGAGCATGGATGAGTGTTTTAGCGGTGTCGTGGGTGAGGAAGGAGCGGATCCGCGAGATGTTCTTGAGCTGGAGCCGGAGGGATGTGGTGAGGGCCTCGATGTGGGGCTTGAAGGATAGGGATGCAGATGGATAGGTTGGGAAGGGGGGGGGGAAGTTCTTGGGGGGAAGACTATGAATTCAGTTTTGTCCATGTTGAGTATAACGAAGCGAGCAGAGAAGAAGGATGAGATGGCGGACAGGCATTGTGGGATTTTGGAGAGTAGAGAGGTGATGTCAGGACCGGACATTACTATTAAATAGAAATGTAAACGTTGGTTACACTTTAATGTATTTAATGTAGGATATACTGGAGTCCCCACATTCCAGCCTCATATATAGAGAAGGAATCTCTATATAGGGAAATACAAGGCATATACTGCCCTCCGGTGGCCAGTTGTGATGTGTGTTGCTTTTCCAGTATCTGTAATACTCATTAGAGTCTGATGATATTTCATGTCCCTTTATGATTTGTATCATTGTAAAGTGATTTATTATTCATTACATAAATGTTGTATTTCTACATCTACTCCTCTGTTCTCAGTTATTGTGCTGTGATGTCTTATTAGGTGATGGCAACGTTCTGACATATAGGAGGACATGGTGCTCATAGATCTACGGTAGATGTAGACAGGAGAGGGGCGCCTCCTAGTGGAAGATCTGGAGATGGGAACCATGAGACATATAGTAAGTAGAAGGTGTATATAGGTCAGTATGAGTGTGCAGACACCAGGATAATGGTGTTATATTAGGTCTGAGGTAGCGGCCGGGGGATTCGCTCGCTGCGTAATGACGCCAACACTTATCTATAATTTTGCAGATGACTACCTGTTTATTTCTCATTTACATGTCATTACCCGGGTAGTACATTAAACACTTGTACATAAATACTTCACATAATACATTACATTACATATAACATAGAACACCTACATTCATCATAACTATCTATCACCGGGACCTTTGTGACCTAACCGTCAGTCCCAATGGCGGATACCTCGTGGATGCCTCATGTACGGCCTTTCATCATCCGCCCTCATGAGTCATCCACGATACACCACCTTTCCTTTGATCCCCCAGGGTAGTTTTACATACGCCCTGATGATACGCACAACATTTACTAAATAATTAGTTATTCACACTAATCCATGGATCCTGTGGGTCCCAATGGCGGTACCAGCCACCCGGCTTTAGTTACCCAGCACGATGACTCTATATTAACCCGTAGTCAGGACTCCAGCCTGACCGGGCTCTTACACACTGTATGTGACCCATCCTATAAGCATCCATGGACCACACACATCCTTCCACACGCTCATGTGGAGCCCACTAGGACCGGGTACTGCTGGGGGATGTCACGGCGGTCCTGGTCCGGACCGTGTCCCGGGTTCACACAAGTAAATGGGGGTTATTTACAGGGGATTTGTCAGTCGTGACGCCACCCACGGGTTGTGGTTAGTAATGGGACCACCGCTGCTGCAGAACCTCCGGGGATGATGTTTTAGCAGCTTAGGTGTAATGACTCTCCGCAGGTAGAGCTGGTTCCCCGGGGCAGTGGGGACTAAAGTCTGTGATGGTAATTGTAGGTGTTGCAGGGAAAGGGGATGATGTGGAGATGGCTCCTGACAGGGTCAAATGGAGGACGGACAGTTCTTCATACCTGAAATCAGACACAGACACCGTAGCAGGGTTCACCGGGTTTACTGTTTTTATTCTTCTGTCAAACAGGGCACGTATAATACAGATCTTTACAGCTTCCGGTACACTGAACCCACTGCAGCCAGGTTATCTCTCCTAGACTCCTCAGTCCCTCTATGTGCCCTTTCAGGCTTATTCACTTTAAAGTGGATTGCGGAGCGGCAGCTCGATCCCTAGTAGTAGCTTCCCCCTTAATCTATGGGCGGTAAGCCGGGTCCTCTCAGTTGCTGCTGTGCCCCCAATCCTCCGGTGGGAATATAGATCTGGAATCTGTGTCCCCCGTCAGTTTGTCTGGGGAGATGGTTTCAATCTTCAGTCCCCCTCAGAGCTGACACTCTGGTTGCAGCCTATCCCCAAGTATCCCTGTATCACAAGGGATCACCGGGTCCTTCTCTTCCCGTGTAACTTCCCAGTATATTAAGGGAGACTCTTCTGTCAGTTAGCTGCTGGCCCTCACGTCTTCCCTGGACCTGATGGTACTGGTCCGGTCTTGGCTGCTCGGCACCTGCCTACTCCTACTCCTTCATCTGTTCCTCTCAGCCTACTCTGGCTTGCTCTTGGTCTTTTCTGCTCTGCTCAGCACTCACTGGCCTACTGGCTAACCGCTTCCTGTTTCTACTTCCACACACTCACAGCCCATCATACTACATTCATGGACTGTGGCTCCTCTGGGTCCATAACAGGGAATGGACAACCTGAGTACACCGGGAAAACTATGCGTCCCCAAGGCCTCCTCACCACGTGTTTAGGCCCGACAGCCGCCACCAAACCTCCTTCCTCAGGCAGGTCCCCAGGTCAACGACTGTGTCCCATGCCTGAGTTGAGCGCCCTCCAGGATAGTCTCGGTTCCCCACTGTAGGAGCCCTTCTAACCCCTGCGTCTGGTCCCAGGTTCACACACACTGTTAGAGGCAGTGTTAGAGGGACAGGTACCCGCCACAAGCAGCAGGCCAAGCCTCCCTCTCGTCCCTACGGGACGGATCGCCTCCAGTACAGCATCCACACTGGCTGGGTCTCTCCCACCGACCTCATACATGTCCCTTTTACCTGAGCCATAACATCCAGACATACTTCAACAGGTCCCTCACTAACTACTTAGTCGGACCTAAGGGCGGCTATGCCCGCCTGGCACATTCTACACAGCGCCGGACTGGGGTGACTGGGGCCCACCAGGAAAATTGACTCCAGGGGCCCACCCACCCGGGCCCACCCACCCGGGCCCACCCATTTTTTCAGCTATATGCAAATACCTGTTATGCGTTATACCTATTATAGTGTAGCGTGGACAGCATGGACTGTAAAACACAGACGGCTCCTGCACACCACTGTGCGCTCACCATTACTGCGATGTATCATAATTGTAGTTTGCATTAATTTGGATTTTTTGGTGACAACAAGTTATCAGCGATGCACAGGCAGGAGCTGGCTGGCAGATCTTGCCCTGGGGGGTAGTTGACTTTTTCTAGCAGGTGGCCAACTGAAGACCGGGGGGATGGGTGCTACCACTACAGAGGCCAACTGAAGAGCATGTGGGTGCTGGCGCTGCTTCACAAGCCTGCCTGCTGCCACGCCAATCCCAGGTCACAGTTAGCCTCCACGCTGACGCCCACGTCCTGCCTGCTGCGTCCCGGGTCCCGTGCAGCCGCTCTCACTGAGGGGGCGGCTCTAAACTAGGACTAAATCACCGGCCTGGGGGGCAAATGCCTCCCTGCAACCTGGGCCAGTCCGCCCCTGTGCACAGGTTAGGAATGTGATCACTTATTTATTGCTGGAGTCCGCACCATCAGAAGAATGTGGCACGTTGAGTATTTGGTGAGTTTTGTACCTCAGTATTTGTAAGGCCGACTTCACACCATGTTGTGATCAGGTCCGGGGCTGTCCGATATGAATCAGACAGCCCCGGACCCAATTTTGACATAATGCAGCCCTGTGGTGCTGAACAGGGCCGGATGGCAGCTATTTGCCATCTGGTTTTTTCCCTGTCCGGCAGCATCAGGCTGTAAACGATTTTTGCCTTGGACACAAAAACGGAGCTTGCATCATTTTTGTGTCCGGGGCGAAAAATTTAAGCAAACCAGATCCTACCGGATTCTTCCGGTTCCAGCACGATCCGGCACCCCCTAACATGATTTGGCACCCTCTAACATGAGAGTCTATGGGGCGCCGGATCGTGCTGGACCTGACAGAAAGTCTGTCAGGTTGCCGTACGCCAGCTGCTGCAGTTCAGCGTGAGCTCCTCTGAACTTCAGCACCAGGAGCTGCCCCCTGTGAAGATGTTCAGCACCATTTCAGTAGGGGACAGCTCCTGAAGCAGAATCTGGCTACAAACAGGAACGGAGGGCATATTAACCCTCCGCTTCTATTTGTCCGGACCTGTCAGGCTGTGTCCGGTGCCTCCTGCAAAGCACCGGACACAGCCTGACAGGGGTAAAACCATGGTGTGAAGCCGGCCTAAGACAAAACCAGGAGTAAAGCAAGCAGAGGTAATCCTGGATTTGTCTTATAAATACTGAAGTCACCAAATGCTCAACTTTCTTTCTCTGGCAAACCTCTGCATGATGGTGCTGAACCTCTTCACAGGGGACAGCTCCTGGTGCTGAAGTTCAGCGAAGCTCACGTTGAACTCCAGCAGCCGGCGTCCAGGAACCTGACACACTCTGTCAGGTCCGACGCGATTTGGCGCCCCATTGACTCTCATGTTAGGGGGCGCCGGATCATGCTGGATCTGGGAGAATCTGGCAGGATCCGGTTTGCTTAAATTTTTCACCCCGGACACAAAAATGATGTAAGCTCCGTTTTTGTGTCCAGGGCAAAAATCGTTTGCAGCCTGATGCTGCCAGACAGGGACAAAACAGGATGGCAAATAGCTGCCATCCAGCCCTGTCCGGCACCATAGGGCTGCATTGTGTGAAAATCGGGTCCGGGGCTGTCGGGTTCACACCGGACAGCCCCAGACCTGATCACACCGTGGTGTGAAGCTGGCCTAATACCATATACAAGGACCAAATCCCGCCAAGCCATGACCAGAGCACATAATGGCACCAGATGGTGACCGATAATGAAAATGTAAAAAGCTCTGTATATAGAGTCAGTGTAAAGATAATGTAGAGATTACCAGTGACATTATACACAGGAGCTCTGTATATAGTGTCAGTGTACAGGTAATATAATGATCACCAAGGACATTATACACAGGAGCTCTGTGTATAGTGTCAGTGTACAGGTAATATAATGATCACCAAGGACATTATACACAGGAGCTCTGTGTATAGTGTCAGTGTGTGTGTATAGGTAATAAACAAACTCACCAGTGATGTTTCTAGGTTCTTTATCTGTTGCCGACTGATATCACATCTTCTATGTAGGACCTATCTCTGCAGAAAATAACATAGTTATCTACAACTAATCACTTCCAGAGCACAATCCACACTTTTGCCACGATTTCTACACCACATGAAATGACAAAAAAAAACGACATAGTGCCGCACTACACAGTAACATTGCTCCAGTGTCATTCTGTGCCTACTCATCTCTGTCAGCAGACATATTTGTCTGATGGCAAAGATGTAGCAAAGCTGAGGTCAGAAGACCTGTGAAGCTACCGTATATACTCGTGTATAAGCCGACCCGTGTATAAGCCGACCCCCCTACTTTTGCCCCAAAAATCTGGAAAAACCTATTGACTCGTGTATAAGCCGAGGGTGGACCCCAGCACAGTTATACAGCCCCCAGCAGTGTGGTATACAGGCCCCCCAGTGGTAGTATACAGCAGCCCCAGTGGTAGTATACAGATTCCCCAGCAGCCCCAGTGGTAGTATACAGATTCCCCAGCAGCCCCAGTGGTAGTATACAGGAGCCCCAGCAGCCCCAGTGGTAGTATACAGGAGCCCCAGTAGCCCCAGTGGTAGTATACAGATTCCCCAGCAGCCCCAGTGGTAGTATACAGGAGCCCCAGCAGCCCCAGTGGTAGTATACAGCAGCCCCAGTGGTAGTATACAGGAGCCCCAGCAGCCCCAGTGGTAGTATACAGGAGCCCCAGCAGCCCCAGTGGTAGTATACAGGAGCCCCAGCAGCCCCAGTGGTAGCATACAGGAGCCCCAGCAGCCCCAGTGGTAGTATACAGGAGCCCCAGCAGCCCCAGTGGTAGTATACAGCAGCCCCAGTGGTAGTATACAGGAGCCCCAGCAGCCCCAGTGGTAGTATACAGGAGCCCCAGCAGCCCCAGTGGTAGTATACAGGAGCCCCAGCAGCCCCAGTGGTAGTATACAGCAGCCCCAGTGGTAGTATACAGGAGCCCCAGCAGCCCCAGTGGTAGTATACAGGAGCCCCAGCAGCCCCAGTGGTAGTATACAGCAGCCCCAGTGGTAGTATACAGGAGCCCCAGCAGCCCCAGTGGTAGTATACAGCAGCCCCAGTGGTATACAGCAGGCCCCCAGGGGTACATATAGCAGCCCCATGGGGGTACCCAGCAGCCCCCTGAAGGTACCCAGCAGCCCCCTGGGGGTACCAACAGCCCCCAGGGGGTACCAACAGCCCCCAGGGGGTACCAACAGCCCCCAGGGGGTACCAACAGCCCCCAGGGGGTACCCAGCAGCCCCCAGGGGGTACCAACAGCCCCCAGGGGGTACCAACAGCCCCCAGGGGGTACCCAACAGCCCCCTGGGGTACCAACAGCCTCCAGGGGGTACCCAGCAGCCCCCTAGGGGGTACCAACAGCCCCCTGGGGGTACCAACAGCCCCCAGGGGGTACCCAGCAGCCCCCTGGGGGTACCAACATCCCCCTGGGGGTACCAACAGCCCCCAGGGGGTACCCAGCAGCCCCCTGGGGGTACCAATATCCCCCAGGGGGTGCCCAGCAGCCCCCAGGGGTGCCCAGCAGCCCCCAGGGGGTACCCAGCAGCCCCCTGGGGGTACCAACAGCCCCCAGAGGGTACCCAGCAGCCCCCTGGGGGTACCAACAGCCCCCAGGGGGTACCAACAGCCCCCACAAGCTGGCACTGTCCCCCCTTGTAAGTGCCCCCCCCCCCGCTACTTATACATTACCATCCCGGTGTTCTGATCGGCGGCGCTCCTCCGTGCTGCGTCTTCATCCTCCCGCGCTGGCTGCATCCGGGTTCTCCAGCAGTCGCGCGATGACGTCACATCACTGCGACAGCCGGAGATCACGGATGGAGCCAGCGAGGACGGGAGGATTAAGAAGCACCGAGGAGCGGCGCCGATCAGAACACCGGGATGGTAATGTATAAGCACCGGGGGGGGGGGGACAGTGCCAGCTTTTGGGGGGCTATATGAACTGCATCCCCCTGCCGCTGATTGACAGGGGGATGCAGTGCATATTTAATGAGCGGCCCCACGTGACGGGGCCGCTCATACAGCAACCCCCCCCCCCCCCCGCCTCCTCCAGCCTCCACAGCCCCCAGGACACAGCCCCCACCACACGGGTCTACCGTATAGACCCGTGTATAAGCCGAGGGGGGGACTTTTCAGCCCAAATTTTGGGCTGAAAAACTCGGCTTATACACGAGTATATACGGTATTTTCTTTTAATTAAAGATGGAGTCCCTAAATGTGTTTTGTGTTTGATTTGTATTAAACATTTATTTTCTCTGTGTTGTGTTTTTTTTCCTGTTTACTAGAAATTCATGGTGGCCATGTCTAATTTGGCGTGACGACATGAATTTCAGGCTTAGTACCAGCTGATAATACAAACCTGCTACTAACCCCATTATTACCCAGCGTGCCACCCCCCACCAGGGCCACTGGAAGAGCTGGAGAAAGCGTCTGGACATGATGCTATGATGAAGGCACCATTTTCAGGGGTGGCTGCGGGCTGCGATTTTCAGCGTGGGGGGCCAAGAACGCTTGGGCCTTACCATGCTGAGAATCCCAGCCCCCAGCTTCCTTGCTTTATCTGGCTGGCGATCAACATATGGCGGGAGCATACGCATGTTTTTTTCCAAAAAAAGTGAAATCATTTTAAAACAAATATTAGGCTTCTCTGTCTTTTGATTGCCAGACAAGGTAAAGCCAGGCAGCTGGAGGTGGCAGCCCGTAGCGGTCTGCTTTATCTGCACTGAGAATCAAAAAATCTGCAAAGCGCTACGTCATGTTTTTTTTTGGATTTATTTTCACACTTCTATATGTGTGACAGGCCCAACAGCTAATCACAGACACTGACACAGAGAATGGGCATCTGTGATTGGCTGCTTGAGTAACCTGAATGCAGCCCATACATAGTACCGTACTAGAATGTATGGGCTGGTTGTAGATTACTCGAACAGCCAATCACAGATGCCCATCCTCTTTGACCGCATCTGTGATTGGCTGTTGAGGTCTGTCACATATAGAAGTGTGAAAATAAATAATTTTTAAAAACATGACATAGCGCTCTGCAGAATTTTTGATTCTCACCACAGATAAAGCGGACAGCTATGGCCTGCCACCCCCAGCTGCCTGGCTTTACCTTGGATGGTGATCAAAAGTCAGGAAAGCCCAATTTTTTTTTATATATTATTAAAAAAAAAAAATGGAGTGGGCTCCCGCCATATTTTGATCGGCAGCTGGGGGCTGGGATTCTCAGCATGGTAGGGCCCAAGCATTCTGGGCCCCCGATGCTGAAACCGGCAGCCCACAGCCACCCCTGGAATTGGCGCAGTCATCATAGCGCCATTTCCAGGCGCTTTATTTGGCTCTTCCAGTGGCCCTGGTGGGGGGTGGCACGCTGGGTAATAAAGGGGTTAGTACCAGCTGTGTATTATCAGTTGGTACTAACCCGGAAATTCATGGCATCACGCCAAACTAGACATGGCTACCATGAATTTCTAGTAAACAGAAAAAAAACACAACACAGAGAAAATAAATGTTTAATAAAACTCAAACGCATTTAGGGACTCCATCTTTAATAAATAAAAAAAATCCTTGCTCTGACGTAATCCACAGGTCTTCTGTCTTCAGCTCTGCTACATCTTTGCAATCAGACAATATGTCTGCTGACAGAGATGAGCAGGCACAAAATACCAGTGGAACACACCTGTAAGTGATAGAAGTGCTCAGCTTGCCTCCAGCCGCCGACCGTGTTTCCTGTGCATTGCAAATAATGCACACTTTCAAACTCATGGCTATTTTTGCAAGCGTTAGAATGCATTTTTGCAATGCAAGTCTACGGTACATTGCTTTTGTGCTGATTTGCAACGGATCCGTTGCAATGCACTGCATAAACGCAATGTTAACAGCTGCGAAGAGGGGAGACAGAGTCCTGGATAACGCCTAGTCAGTCTACTGATGGTACTATCATGCCCATTGCCCAGTATGTCTTTCCAGCCTTTATGGCACTATTATGCCCATTGCCCAGTATGTACTGCCTGCCTCTGTGGTACTATCATGCTAGTACTACCACCAGTGACTGTCAGGACATGCTAGGTGGGCATGATAGTACCACAGATGCTGGCAGGACATATTGGGCAATGGGAATGCATGATAGTACCACCAGAGGCTGGCATAACATGCTGGCCAATGGCCATGATAATCATGGCCATTGCCCAGTCGTATGTCCTGCCAGCCTTGGCTAAGGGTCCCAGGCAGTTACCTTCTCATTCGTTCTGCTGCTGGCTGGGAGTCCTGTACAGTGCAGCATGTAGTGTGAATGCCACACTATGGAGATGCTGCTTGTACTACTGCCACATGGAGGCGAGGCTCAGGGCCACATAGAGATTACAGGGACCGCATAAGGGGCGGATATGGGTCCCAATCAGGTGCGTACATAAAGATCATGGGGCCGAATCATAGGCATACATAGATAACATGGGGCACAGTCAGGGGCGTGTATAAAAATCATGGGGCCCACTCAGGATCGCACAGAGATCATGGGGCCCACTCAGATGCGTACATAGAGATCATCATGGGGCCCACACATAAGCGCACATAGAGATCACGGGGCCCACTCAGATGCGTACATAGAGATCATCATGGGGCCCACACAGAGGCGTACATACAGATTACGGGGCCCACTCAGGGGCGCACATAGAGATCATCATGGGGCCCACACAGAGGCGTACATACAGATTACGGGGCCCACTCAGGGGCGCACATAGAGATCATGGGGCCCACTCAGATGCATACATAGAGATCATCATGGGGCCCACACAGAGGCGTACATACAGATTACGGGGCCCACTCAGGGGCGCACATAGAGATCACGGGGCCCACTCAGATGCATACATAGAGATCATCATGGGGCCCACACAGAGGCGTACATACAGATTACGGGGCCCACTCAGGGGCGCACATAGAGATCATGGGGCCCACACAGATGCATACATAGAGATCATCACGGGGCCCACATAGAGGCGTATATAGAGATTACGGGGCTCACTCAGGGGCGTGCATAGAGATCATCATGGGGACCACTCAGAGGCGTACATAGAGATTATGGGGCCCACACAGAGGTGCACATACAGATTACGGGGCCCACTCGGGCGTGTATAGAGATCATCATGGGGACCACTCAGAGGCGTACATAGAGATCATGAGGCCCACTCAGATGTGTACATAGAGATCATCATGGGGCCCACTCAGAGGCGTACATACAGATTACGGGGCCCACTCAGGGGCGTACATAGAGATTATGGGGCCTACACAGAGGTGCACATAGAGATCATCATGAGGCCCATAAATAGGCGCACATAGAGATTATGGGGCCCACACATAGGCGCACATAGAGATTATGGGGCCACACATAGGCACACATAGAGATTATGGGGCCCACACATAGGCGCACATAGAGATTATGGGGCCCACACATAGGCGCACATAGAGATTATGGGGCCCACACATAGGCGCACATAGAGATTATGGGGCCCACACATAGGCGCACATAGAGATTATGGGGCCCACACATAGGCGCACATAGAGATTATGGGGCCCACACATAGGCGCACATAGAGATTATGGGGCCCACACATAGGCGCACATAGAGATTATGGGGCCCACACATAGGCGCACATAGAGATTATGGGGCCCACACATAGGTGCACATAGAGATTATGGGGCCCACACATAGGATGCACATAGAGATTATGGGGCCCACACATAGGATGCACATAGAGATTATGGGGCCCACACATAGGATGCACATAGAGATTATGGGGCCCACACATAGGCGCACATAGAGATTATGGGGCCCACACATAGGCGCACATAGAGATTATGGGGCCCACACATAGGATGCACATAGAGATTATGGGGCCCACACATAGGATGCACATAGAGATTATGGGGCCCACACATAGGCGCACATAGAGATTATGGGGCCCACACATAGGCGCACATAGAGATTATGGGGCCCACACATAGGCGCACATAGAGATTATGGGGCCCACACATAGGCGCACATAGAGATTATGGGGCCCACACATAGGCGCACATAGAGATTATGGGGCCCACACATAGGCGCACATAGATTATGGGGCCCACACATAGGTGCACATAGAGATTATGGGGCCCACACATAGGATGCACATAGAGATTATGGGGCCCACACATAGGATGCACATAGAGATTATGGGGCCCACACATAGGATGCACATAGAGATTATGGGGCCCACACATAGGATGCACATAGAGATTATGGGGCCCACACATAGGATGCACATAGAGATTATGGGGCCCACACATAGGATGCACATAGAGATTATGGGGCCCACACATAGGCGCACATAGAGATTATGGGGCCCAGACATAGGCGCACATAGAGATTATGGGGCCCACACATAGGCGCACATAGAGATTATGGGGTCCACACATAGAGATCATGGGGCTCTGTGAGGTTAGGCTCTCACCGCGCCCCAGTGTGGTGCCATCAGGGAGCTCCCACAGTGTTTGCTTCATGCCTGTGATGCCCTGTGGGACCTCCCAGAGGGCACCATGCTGGGGGCAGTAGTAGAAGCAGCAGCAGCATGTCCTCACACTAAATGCTGCACAGCACTACAGGCCCCCAGCAGGTGAGACTGGATGGTGGAGGCTGCAGCACGGTCTGGGACCCCCAGAACCCAGGCTGATGGCTGAGGAGCCCATCTCTTATGGCAGAATGGGGGCTCCTCAGTCACTCAGTTACCAAGACGACCTAACACCCCCCCGCCCCCCCTAACCCAAGCCTCCTTCCCCTGGTTCCCCCCGCCTTTATAGTCACCCCGATTCCCGGGCCTGTCTACAGGGGCGATGGCGGGTCCCTCTCCTCAGCGACGCTGCCGGCACCTGCGCTGCACACACAGCCTGGATGGAGGCAGTCATCATCGCAGGCTGAGGCTGTCTCCATCTGCGCACGCGCCGGCAATGTCGCGCTGCGCAGAGGAGGCTGGGCGGCACCGCAACAGCAGGCAAAGCACGGAGAGCTCTCTCCGTGCTTTGCTGCTGCAAGACAAGACCATAATCACTAATCATATCAGCCTTGCGCCGATATGATTAGTGATAGTACCGGAGGGGGGCCTCACACTGTCGCACATCTACCTGCAGGGCCCAGGGGGGGGGGGGGTATGGGGGCGTGGCTAAGTGGACGGGGCTGAAAAGTGTCGGGGCCCCCCGGGGATCTCCCGATCTCCCGCCGGGCCAGTCCGCCCCTGATTCTACACACCAGGTGCACAGTTCACTCAAGCATTCGGGAACTGTTTTTCTTACCGGGCACGGATCCGGGTCTCGCTACCTGGGTCACGGGTCCACCAAGCGTCCCCCAAGGGCTCCTTTCCCGGATGTGTTTCACCCCACGCCCGGACCAGTATCCACCGGGTTCAGCCATGGCTTCCCCACTCCAGGAGCTATCACGACCTCGGTCCTAGGCACCGGTATGGAGCTAGCATGCTCCCATCATGTTCACACACACAGAGCCTGATCTCTCAGCAGGATCTCAGCTTCAACCCTCAATCACTCAGCTGGCGGCTCTTATCATGCTGGTCACACCCACATGGACACACCCACTTAGCTGCTAGTAATCAGCCTCCCCCTCCTATACAGCTGCTCATCTATGTGCCTGATCTCTACAGCTTCCACACAGCTTATGTTAACTCCCTGTGTTCCGGGTTGGTTCACACAGTACACACAATGCTCTCAGCCGCTCATTAGGCTCATGAATGTTTCAGACATTGACACACTGGGTGCCGGACATGATTAAACAATACACCTTCAGTACAATCTGGCTCATGTGCACAGGATCCTACACTGATCCTGCATGTGATGCGCCCCGGCCATGGGAACATGCCGGCGGTGCCTCACATACACCCCTCTTTGTTTACACCCGTGGGTAGGGTTAAACACACTGCCATAGAAGTTGGGCAACGGCGCTGCACACTATGGCACCGTGCCAGGCTTCCATACCTATAAACCATGTCCTACCTCCCCCCTCCTTGTTCAGACCAATGGGGATGGACACACTGCCATGACAGTCGGGCAGCGGTGCTATATTCTGTGGCACCGCTCCCGAGTTGTACACCTGTGACTCCTGTCCAACCTCCCCCCTCCTTGCTCAAACCAGCAGGGGCAATACACTGTTCATAGAGTCCGGATGTGGCGCTGACTTGGCAACTTTGTGACACCTAGGCCACCGGAAACTTCAGCACGCCAACTTTGTCTTCGACCTGTAAACGTGAGATAAATGCGCATAGGGTCTTATCCTTTTTACAAAGGTTTGTAGCGGTGTATATTAGGAACTGCTCACCTGGTTCGGTTGTGTCACCCACAACCGGTATAATCGCCTGTAAGATGGCTTGTAGAATGGCTGCTGCAGGGCCGCACCTTCACGATGACCGTGGAAACAGGAATGCTGTAATGGGACAAAATGCCGGAATGCCCGCGCTGCCACCAAGAATCACCAGGAAACAAAGAGTTAACTGGGCAGATTTTTCTTTTATTCTATCCTACACGTTTCAGAGCTCCTTCCTCAGTACACATGTTCCCTGAGGAAGGAGCTCGGATAGAGGCTCTGAAACGCATAGGATAGAATAAAAGAAAAATCTGCCCAGTTAACTCCTTGTTTGTTGGTGATTCTTGGTGGCAGCGCGGGCAATCCGGCATTTTGTCCCATTACAGCAACTTTGTCTTCGGACCCCTAGGGCCTCCCGGTACTTTGAGTGCGACGTCTTCGTGACCTCGCCAGGTCACCGGCAAGATGCTGGGGTGCGTCGGGCATAACTGTCCATATAAGGTGCCATTGAAGGGGCCATTGCACCACAGCCCTCGGCTGTACCACCCCCTTGGGCGACAAATCTTTAGCAACCGGGTTACGTTCCTTACCGGCTACCTGCCCTTACTCATCGGGCTGACGTGCCCGCATTCTCCACCATATGTGAGGTAGCGAGCCGGGGAACTCGCTTGCTGCGTAATGAAGCCAACACGTACATTCAGTGTTGGCCAAAAGTATTGACCCCCCCCTGCAATTCTGTCAGATAATCCTCAGTTTCTTCCTGATAATGATTGCAATCACAAATTCTTTGCTATTATTATCTTCATTTAATTTGTCTTCAATGAAAAAACACAAAAGAGAATGAAGCAAAAAGCAAAACATTGATCATTTCACACAAAACTCCAAAAATGGGCCGGACAAAAGTATTGGCACCCTCAGCCTAATACTTGGTTGCACAACCTTTAGCCAAAATAACTGCGATCACCCGCTTCCGGTAACCATCAATGAGTTTCTTACAATGCTCTGCTGGAATTTTACACCATTCTTCTTTGGCAAACTGCTCCAGGTCCCTGATATGTGAAGGCGCCTTCTCCAAACTGCCATTGTTAGATCTCTCCACAGGTGATCTATGGGATTCAGGTCTGGACTCATTGCTGCCACCTTAGAAGTCTCCAGTGCTTTCTCTCAAACCTTTTTCTAGTGCTTTTTGAAGTGTGTTTTGGGTCATTGTCCTGCTGGAAGACCCATGACCTCTGAGGGAGACCCAGCTTTCTCACACTGGGCCCTACATTATGCTGCACAATGTGTTGGTAGTCTTCAGACTTCATAATGCCATGCACACGGTCAAGCAGTCCAGTGCCAGAGGCAGCAAAGCAACCCCAAACCATCAGGGAGCCTCCGCCATGTCTGACTGTAGGGAGCGTGTTCTTTTCTTTGAATGCCTCTTTTTTTCTCCTGTAAACTCTATGTTGATGCCTTTGCCCTTTGTTAGCCACAGTGCCATGGGCTTTACACTTCTTGATGACACTGCGCACGGTAGACACAGGAACATTCAGGTCTTTGGAGATGGACTTGTAGCCTTGAGATTGCTCATACTTCCTCACAATTTGTTTTCTCCAGTCCTCAGACAGTTCTTTGGTCTTCTTTCTTTTCTCCATGCTCAATGTGGTACACACAAGGACACAGGACAGAGGTGGAGTCAACTTTAATCCATGTCAACTGGCTGCAAGTGTGATTTAGTTATTGCCAACACCTGTTAGGTGCCACAGGTAAGTTACAGGTGCTGTTAATTACACAAATTACAGAAGCATCACATGATTTTTCTAACAGTGCCAATACTTTTGTCCACCCCCTTTTTATGTTTGGTGGAATTAGATCCAATTTGGCTTTAGGACAATTCTCTTTTGTGTTTTTTCATTGAAGACAAATTAAATGAAGATAATAATAGCAAAGAATTTGTGATTGCAATCATTTTCAGGAAGAAACTGAGGATTATCTGACAGAATTGCAGGGGGTCAATACTTTTGGCCAACACTGTACCTACCTAGATTTATCTCTCTTAAGGTACCGTTACACGGCACGACGTTGGAACGATGTCGGCAATGATTTCGGGGGGGCGTGGTCGTTTCAGACATGGTTTTGACATTGTTGGTGAGATGTCACACGTGTAGATATTGAGGACGACGCATCAGCGATGTAGTGAGCAGCTATTGGTCACACAACCCAGCGACCTATACCTGCTCATTGTGAATGGGAGAAGTTGAGCCGACATCATTATCGCGGTGTCACACACAATGATCTACCAGGTTGGCTGATCGAGGATCGTATCATCTGAGAACATGTTCTCAAACCTGCAATCACTGATCCAATGACTTATTGTAGTTGATTCTCGGTGTTACACACACCGACGTCCTAACGATGTCGATTCAACAACTTCAAACCTGTGACTTTTAAGCAATATCGTTAACGATCTTGTGCCGTGTAACGGGGCCTTTACATTTACTTATATCCTACACTTCCAACTTCTACAAAAACCTCCACTAGGATCACTGGTGCCATGGACCTATTATACACACTAATATATATATACTAACTACCTTAATCCTACCTCTAACGAATATCCAACTAAACCTAAAACACATTAGCACCAGCATAACTATTCTAAATCCTATCTCTCACTACTACTGCACCGAATCCACACTGGGCCTGTAAATAAAATGCTCCTTTCTGCCAGCACAGACGCCTAGACCGCTGCAGAGCGCTCACATGACGTGTTCCCATAGGAACTATACAAACAAAAACAGACCTCAGAGCCGCTGACAGGTGACGTGCGTCCGGCAATACTACGCATGCGCCGTCGCCATCGTTCCCATAGCAACTATGCGAACAGAAACAGACCGCCCAGCCGCCAACAGGTGACGCACATCGAGTGCGACTGCGCATGCACTGTCGTCATCAACCACTTCCGGTCTGCGCATTTAAAGAGCGGCCAGCATGAGGCAAGTACCACACAACTGAACACCCCCGGACCCTGGACAAGAACGAAATAAGGTAATGGGCATACAAAGGACTCTACTTATAATTCATTACCACACCATCAGAATAGAGGGATGATACTGGACTTGATATACGGCGCCTTGTGAAAGCATTTGGTCCCCTATGTATATATACAGTGCCTTGTGAAAGTATTCACCCCCTATGTATATACAGTGCCTTGTGAAAGTATTCAGCCCCCTATATACAGTGCCTTGTGAAAGTATTCGGCCCCCTATATACAGTGCCTTGTGAAAGTATTCACCCCCTATGTATATATACAGTGCCTTGTGAAAGTATTCACCCCCTATGTATATACAGTGCCTTGTGAAAGTATTCAGCCCCTATGTATATACAGTGCCTTGTGAAAGTATTCAGCCCCCTATGTATATACAGTGCCTTGTGAAAGTATTCACCCCCTATGTATATACAGTGCCTTGTGAAAGTATTCAGCCCCCTATGTATATACACAATGCCTTGTGAAAGTATTCGGCTCCCTATGTATATATACAGTGCCTTGTAAAAGTATTCAGCCCCCTATATACAGTGCCTTGTGAAAGTATTCAGCCCCCTATATACAGTGCCTTGTGAAAGTATCTGGCCCCCTATGTATATACAGTGCCTTGTGAAAGTATTCAGCCCCCTATGTATATACAGTGCCTTGTGAAAGTATTCAGCCCCCTATATACAGTGCCTTGTGAAAGCATTTGGTCCCCTATGTATATATACAGTGCCTTGTGAAAGTATTCACCCCCTATGTATATACAGTGCCTTGTGAAAGTATTCAGCCCCCTATATACAGTGCCTTGTGAAAGTATTCGGCCCCCTATATACAGTGCCTTGTGAAAGTATTCACCCCCTATGTATATATACAGTGCCTTGTGAAAGTATTCACCCCCTATGTATATACAGTGCCTTGTGAAAGTATTCAGCCCCTATGTATATACAGTGCCTTGTGAAAGTATTCAGCCCCCTATGTATATACAGTGCCTTGTGAAAGTATTCACCCCCTATGTATATACAGTGCCTTGTGAAAGTATTCAGCCCCCTATGTATATACACAATGCCTTGTGAAAGTATTCGGCTCCCTATGTATATATACAGTGCCTTGTAAAAGTATTCAGCCCCCTATATACAGTGCCTTGTGAAAGTATTCAGCCCCCTATATACAGTGCCTTGTGAAAGTATCTGGCCCCCTATGTATATACAGTGCCTTGTGAAAGTATTCAGCCCCCTATGTATATACAGTGCCTTGTGAAAGTATTCAGCCCCCTAAGTATATACAGTGCCTTGTGAAAGTATTCAGCCCCCTATGTATATACAGTGCCTTGTGAAAGTATTCAGCCCCCTATATACAGTGCCTTGTG
This sequence comes from Allobates femoralis, assembly GCA_033576535.1. Lineage (NCBI taxonomy): Eukaryota > Metazoa > Chordata > Amphibia > Anura > Aromobatidae > Allobates > Allobates femoralis. The sequence continues at coordinate 2,913,674 of JARQOC010000013.1, read as the reverse complement.
AAAGTATTCAGCCCCCTATGTATATATACAGTGCCTTGTGAAAGTATTCAGCCCCCTATGTATATACACAGTGCCTTGTGAAAGTATTCGGCCCCCTATGTATATATACAGTGCCTTGTGAAAGTATTCAGCCCCCTATGTATATACAGTGCCTTGTGAAAGTATTCAGCCCCCTATGTATATATACAGTGCCTTGTGAAAGTATTCAGCCCCCTATGTATATATACAGTGCCTTGTGAAAGTATTCAGCCCCCTATGTATATATACAGTGCCTTGTGAAAGTATTCGGCCCCTATGTATATATACAGTGCCTTGTGAAAGTATTCAGCCCCCTATATACAGTGCCTTGTGAAAGTATTCAGCCCCCTATGTATATATACAGTGCCTTGTGAAGGTATTCGGCCCCCTATGTATATACAGTGCCTTGTGAAAGTATTCAGCTCCCTATGTATATACAGTGCCTTGTGAAAGTATTCAGCCCCCTATGTATATATACAGTGCCTTGTGAAAGTATTCAGCCCCCTATGTATATATACAGTGCCTTGTGAAAGTATTCGGCCCCTATGTATATATACAGTGCCTTGTGAAAGTATTCAGCTCCCTATGTATATACAGTGCCTTGTGAAAGTATTCAGCCCCCTATATACAGTGCCTTGTGAAAGTATTCAGCCCCCTATGTATATATACAGTGCCTTGTGAAGGTATTCGGCCCCCTATGTATATACAGTGCCTTGTGAAAGTATTCAGCCCCCTATATACAGTGCCTTGTGAAAGTATTCAGCCCCCTATGTATATATACAGTGCCTTGTGAAAGTATTCAGCCCCCTATGTATATATACAGTGCCTTGTGAAAGTATTCAGCCCCCTATGTATATACAGTGCCTTGTGAAAGTATTCAGCCCCCTATGTATATCTACAGAGCCTTGTGAAAGTATTCGCCCCCTATGTATATATACAGTGCCTTGTGAAAGTATTCAGCCCCCTATGTATATACAGTGCCTTGTGAAAGTATTCAGCCCCCTATGTATATATACAGTGCCTTGTGAAAGTATTCGGCCCCCTATGTATATATACAGTGCCTTGTGAAAGTATTCGGCCCCCTATGTATATATACAGTGCCTTGTGAAAGTATTCAGCCCCCTATGTATATACAGTGCCTTGTGAAAGTATTCAGCCCCCTATATACAGTGCCTTGTGAAAGTATTCAGCCCCCTATGTATATATACAGTGCCTTGTGAAAGTATTCGGCCCCCTATGTATATATACAGTGCCTTGTGAAAGTATTCGGCCCCCTATGTATATATACAGTGCCTTGTGAAAGTATTCAGCCCCCTATGTATATACAGTGCCTTGTGAAAGTATTCAGCCCCCTATGTATATATACAGCGCCTTGTGAAAGTATTCAGCCCTCTATGTATATACAGTGCCTTGTGAAAGTATTCAGCCCCCTATATACAGTGCCTTGTGAAAGTATTCAGCCCCCTATGTATATATACAGTGCCTTGTGAAAGTATTCGGCCCCCTATGTATATATACAGAGCCTTGTGAAAGTATTCTGCCCCCTATGTATATATACAGTGCCTTGTGAAAGTATTCAGCCCCCTATATAACAGTGCCTTGTGAAAGTATTCAGCCCCCTATGTATATATACAGTGCCTTGTGAAAGTATTCGGCCCCCTATGTATATATACAGTGCCTTGTGAAAGTATTCGGCCCCCTATGTATATATACAGTGCCTTGTGAAAGTATTCAGCCCCCTATGTATATACAGTGCCTTGTGAAAGTATTCAGCCCCCTATGTATATACAGTGCCTTGTGAAAGTATTCAGCCCCCTATGTATATATACAGTGCATTGTGAAAGTATTCGGCCCCCTATGTATATATACAGTGCCTTGTGAAAGTATTCAGCCCCCTATGTATATACAGTGCCTTGTGAAAGTATTCAGCCCCCTATATACAGTGCCTTGTGAAAGTATTCAGCCCCCTATGTATATATACAGTGCCTTGTGAAAGTATTCGGCCCCCTATGTATATATACAGTGCCTTGTGAAAGTATTCGGCCCCCTATGTATATATACAGTGCCTTGTGAAAGTATTCAGCCCCCTATGTATATACAGTGCCTTGTGAAAGTATTCAGCCCCCTATGTATATATACAGCGCCTTGTGAAAGTATTCAGCCCTCTATGTATATACAGTGCCTTGTGAAAGTATTCAGCCCCCTATGTATATACAGTGCCTTGTGAAAGTATTCAGCCCCCTATGTATATATACAGTGCCTTGTGAAAGTATTCAGCCCCCTATGTATATACAGTGCCTTGTGAAAGTATTCAGCCCCCTATGTATATACAGTGCCTTGTGAAAGTATTCGGCCCCTATGTATATACAGAGCCTTGTGAAAGTATTCAGCCCCCTATGTATATATACAGTGCCTTGTGAAAGTATTTGTCACCCTTGAACTTTTCAACCTTTTGCCACATTTCAGGCTTCAAACATAAAGATATAAATTCTAATTTTTTGTGAAGAATCAACAACAAGTGGGAACAATTGTGAGGGGGAACCAAATTTATTGGAGATTTTACACTTTTTTAACAAATAGAAAGCTTAAAAGTGGGGCGTGCAATATTATTCGTCCCCTTTACTTTCAGTGCAGCAAACTTCCTCCATACGTTCAGTGCGGATCTCTGAATGATCCAATGTTGTCCTAAATGACTGGTAATGATAAATAGGATCCACCTGTGTGTAATCAAGTCTCCGTAAAAATGCACCTGCTCTGTGATAGGCTCAGGGTCTGTATCCAGTGCAGAGAGCATCATGAAGACCAAGGAACACACCAGGCAGGTCAGATATACTGTTGTGGAGAAGTTTAAAGCCGGATTTGGATACATAAAGATTTCCCAAGTGTTAAACATCTCAAGGAGCGCTGTGCAAGCGATCATATTGTAATGAAAGGAGGATCAGACCACTGCAAATCTACCAAGACCCGGCCGTCCCTCTAAACCTTCATCTCGAACAAGGAGAAGAGTGATCAGAGATGCAGCCAAAAGACCCATGATCCCTCTGGATGAACTGCAGAGATCTACAGCTGAGGTGGGAGAGTCTGTCCATAGGACAACAATCAGTCGTACACTGCACAAATCTGGCCTTTATGGAAGAGCGGCAAGAAGAAGCCATTTCTCACAGATATCCATAAAAAGTCTAGTGTGAAGTTTGCCACAAGCCGCCTGGGAGACCCCAAACGTGGAATAAGGGGCTCTGCTCAGAGGAAAGCAAAATCACACTATGGCCACAATGCAAAACGATATGTTTGGTGTAAAAGCAACAAAGCTCATCACCCTGAAAACACCATCCCCACTGTCACACATGGTGGTGGCCTGAAAACACCATCCCCACTGTCACACATGGTGGAGGCCTGAAAACACTATCCCCACTGTCACACATGGTGGAGGCCTGAAAACACCATCCCCACTGTCACACATGGTGGTGGCCTCAAAACACCATCCCCACTGTCACACATGCTGGAGGCCTCAAAACACCATCCCCACTGTCACACATGGTGGAGGCCTCAAAACACCATCCCCACTGTCACACATGGTGGTGGCCTCAAAACACCATCCCCACTGTCACACATGCTGGAGGCCTCAAAACACCATCCCCACTGTCACACATGGTGGAGGCCTCAAAACACCATCCCCACTGTCACACATGGTGGAGGCCTCAAAACACCATCCCCACTGTCACACATGGTGGAGGAGCATCATGGTCTGGGCTTTTCTTCAGCAGGGACAGGGAAGATGGTTAAAATTGATGGGTAGATGGACGGAGCCAAATACAGGACCATTCTGGTGGAAAACCTGCTGCCATAACTGCATTGTCTCTGCCCTCCTTCATGCACATCCTTCCCTCTTATCCTCCATACTATAGGCATCTCACCGATTGATCCAAGGATCCCTGTATATTCCTACACACAGGGAAAATGGCAACAAGGATTCCAATGTATATTCAGACACTGTGATATAGATCAGATCAGCAGCATATGAGGATATGACTATACAGAACTATATAGTATATAGGGAAGCCTGGACTCACAGTTATGTGTGAACGTTATTCTTAGTTTGGTAGAACAACAGATAAACGACTCTAACACCCTGCACTGATTGGAGGAATTCAGAGGATTGTGTAAACGTATTATGCCGTGACCGTAATATATATATAAAAGAAATGTTTCATCCATACGAGAAAGCGATCAGACAATAGCGATCCTTTGTGTAAGGTTATATATGGAGCACAGTAACACACGTCACACCATGTGGAGCGCACTGTCACACCATGTGGAGCGCACTGTCACACCATGTGGAGCGCACTGTCACACCATGTGGAGCGCACTGTCACACCATGTGGAGCGCACTGTCACACCATGTGGAGCGCACTGTCACACCATGTGGAGCGCACTGTCACACCATGTGGAGCGCACTGTCACACCATGTGGAGCGCACTGTCACACCATGTGGAGCGCACTGTCACACCATGTGGAGCGCACTGTCACAACATGTGGAGCGCACTGTCACACCATGTGGAGCGCACTGTCACACCATGTGGAGCGCACTGTCACACCATGTGGAGCGCACTGTCACACCATGTGGAGCGCACTGTCACACCATGTGGAGCGGACTGTCACACCATGTGGAGCGCACTGTCACACCATGTGGAGCGCACTGTCACACCATGTGGAGCGCACTGTCACACCATGTGGAGCGCACTGTCACACTGCAGTGATGAGGAGTAAAGTATAGATATAAAATGTCGCTTCATTAAATCCTCATAAAATCTAAGTCTTTTCCATACGGGCGGATGATACATTACATATCGACATGTGGGCGTGAGATTTGGGGTGTAATAATAACAGATAGAAAGCTATCATATAATTCTATGGGGAACCCATGCAGCGTACGCGGCTGTAATTAATAATACATATTAATACATATATTCCTGTACAATATGATATGTGACAGGGTGCAGATACACCGTAGATATGCAGCCACTTCTAGATCCTTCTCTAAATGATGTGTAATAATTTATTGTCTAATAGAATGCGTCATGTGAATAGGAGCACATTTGATAAAGATAATATCTGCTGTATAATCGTCTAATTCTGTCTGTAACGGAAATCCCGCGTCACTGATTGGTCGCACCAGCTGCCCGTGACCAATCAGCTACAGGCGTAGTCTGGTCGAGAATTGGCGCAAGATTTGAACCACGCATGCCACCGCAACCGTCGGGAGATCAGCGGCGCTAACCACTGATCTCCATACGATAGCCGCGGGTCATCTCCTGCCGCACGGGAGATGACCAGTGCTAGCAGCGGAAGTACCCCGACCGCCATATTGGAACACCCAAGTTATGGGTATTCCAATATGGCAGCCAGGATTCAAATCCCCCGCCAAGCTGCGCGGGACAACGACCAGCGACCTCAATACTATGCCACAGAGTGACAGGGTCCCAACGACCGCCGTACCGCTGCTGCATCACTGGTGAGATCTGACTGTTTGACATCTCACCAGTCACCACGTAGTGACGCTCCAGCAATTCCTACCAGGTCGTATCGTTGTCGGGATCGCTGGAGCGTCGCCATGTGTGACCTTACTGATCAATCATTGCTTTATTGTTAAATCTTCATAAATAAACCACATATATTCTAGAATACCCGATGTGTTACAATATAATATTAATACAATTATTTCAAGGGTAAGCTTTTATGTTTATTATACCTTGTTAGCATTTCTATTGTCACTATACTGAGTGTGGATATATGGGAGAATAAATGAAACCAATGAATGATATCTTCCATAGGGCACCGTTACACGTCGCAACATTGCATGCAATTACACTTGCAACTTACTGTCTGCAGTGAAATCATGGACACATTGTTACATTTGTACACAGCAACAAGATAGAACAATGTGTCCATGATTTCACTGCAACCAGTAAGTTGCAAGTGTAATTGCATGCAATGTTGCGGCGTGTAACGGTACCCATACAGTGATAAAAGATAAGACACTGGGTTATGCTACATTTAGCTGGAGTGGAAGCGATATCCACATATTTTACCCTCTCCTACACTATGTACGTGTTCATGTATAAAATGAGTTTACAATTGTGTACAAGTGATGTCTTAAGCCCCAGTCACACATAACGAAATCGTTAGAGAGATCCTTGTACTGTAACTGAGACATTACAACGATCTCTCCAGCGATGTCGCTATGTGTGACATGTAGCAGTGATCAGACCCCTGCTGTGAGGTCGCTGATCGCTGCAAAGGGCTCAGGACCATTTTTTGGTTGTTAGTCTCCATCACTGCGTGTGACCGCGAGAAACCAGGGATAAGTGACCTCACAGGCTGGTAACCATGATAAACAGCGGGTATGCAGGCAGTGCACGTTGCCTGGATACCCGCTGTTTATCATAGTTACCAGCGTCCTCCCTGCTTACAGGCAGCGCTAAGCAGGGAGGACGCTGACATCGCCTTCAGCGATGTGGAGGTGGCTCCCAGGTCCCTGATCGCTGGGGAGATCTGCCTATTTGACAGCTCTCCCAGCGACCAGGTAACGACGCTCCAGCGATCCCGGCAGGTCGTTATCGCTGTCAGGATCGCTGCAGCGTCGTTGTGTGTGACAGGGCCTTTACACTAATTAGCGAAAGATTCTCGTCATTTCCAAAGCCTGTCTATAGTGAGTTGGTTGGATATCTCTTTATTCTTTGTTTAAGAAGTATCTGCACCACTGCGGGTTAATAGTGCACCTGCTGTTAATGGTGATAATGACTGGAGCAGCGGGGGATACCTTTATATAGAATGTTTGTGTGGTGCCCCTGCGACCAGGGTGGTCACATAGGGAACTGCAACCAGGCAGAAGGTAGACAGTTTGTGCATCAAACACCCTCACAGCCCACACCCACAGGAGCACAGCACCCAACCCGGAGCCCGGGACTCTGGGCGGGAAAGGGGTGGTGGGGTTTAGAGGAAAGTGGGAGGGAAGGAAGGTGACAGATAGTACAAATAGAGGAAAAGAGGAGGAAGGAGTTCAGAGTGAGCCGAGAGGTAAAGAACAGACAGAGGGTGACACGTCCCGGTGGGATTGGGCTCCCTGGAGATGCAGAATCCACAGAGACACAGATCCATGGAGAGAAGCTCGTCCATAGCCGGCATCCCTAGGGAGAGTGAGGACAGAGACCGGACCGGTATCACCGGGTCCGAGGAATACGGCAGCACTGACCAACTACCGGCGGGATAGATTCCCTGATTGCATCTGGAAGTCACACGGGTTAGAAGGAACCCGGTAATACCTTGTAAGACAGGGTTACCCTAGGGTAGGCAAACACCAGAGTGTTGGCTCTGAGGGGGACTGAAGTTGCACACCGGCTCCCCAGACAAACCGGCGGGGAACACAGATTCCGGATCCGTGTTCCCACTACAGGGTTGGAGGCTCAGCAGCAACTGAGAGGACGACATTACTGTTAGATAGAAATGTAAACATTGGTTACACGTTAAGATATTTAATGTAGGATATACTGGAGTCCCCACATTCCAGCCTCATTTATAGATAAGGAATCTCTATATAGGGAAATACAAGGCATATACTGCCCTCCGGTGGTCAGTTGTGATGTGTGTTGCTTTTCCAGTATATGTAATACCCATTATAGTCTGATGATGATATTTCATGTCCCTCTATGATTTGTATCATTGTAAAGTGATTTATTATTCATCACATAAATGTTGTATTTCTACATCTACTCCTCTGTTCAGTTATTGTGCTGTGATGTCTTATTAGGGGATGGCAACGTTCTAACATATAGGAGGACATGGTTCTCATAGATCTAGATGTAGACAGGAGAGGGGCGCCTCCTAGTGGAAGATCTGGAGATGGGAACCACGAGATATATAAAGCCAAGACATATAGTAAGTAGAAGGTGTATATACAGTACAGACCAGGGGCGGAACTACCGTGGTGCAGCTGGTGCAGCTGCACCAGGGCCCCGAGCAGCTAGGGGCCCCTGGGGCTCCAGCGGCAGGTCCCCTGTCAGACAGACAGAATGGTGGTGCTGTCGGGTGTCAACGGCGCTGCACACCCGCGGCACTGTTCTTGCACTTTTCAGGGAGAGCGGCGACTTTTTTTTTTTTTTCCTGCTCTGAGCCCCGGCCGGGTGACCCCGCCCCCTGGACACCTCACCCCCGCCCCCTGGACACCTCACCCCCGACCCCTGGACACCTCACCTCCGCCTCTTGGACACCTCACCCCCGCCTCCTGCACACCTCACCCCTTCCCTGGACACCTCACTCTTTCCCCCCTGGACATCTCACCGCCCCCCCCCGGTCATCGCGCCCTCCCGCCTCACCTCACAGCACTGCCGGCGGGGACAGATGCCGGGTAGAACAGGACCTGTGATGACGTCACGCACATGTGACTCAGGTGGGCGGAGCTACATTTTGCCCGGCAAGAAGAATTGCCAGATAGGAGGAAGTTGGAACTAGGACTGTCTTTACAAGGTAGTGGTACATAACGGTGCGTACAGAGGACGTGGGGGGGTGCGCAGAGGACGAAGGGGGGGTGCAGAGGACGTGGGGGGGAGGTGCAGAGGACGTGGGGGGGGTGCAGAGGACGTGGGGGGTGTGCAGAGGACGTGGGGTGGGGGTGCAGAGGATGAGGGGGTGGGCAGAGGACGTGGGGGGGTGTGCAGAGGACGTGGGGGGGTGTGCAGAGGGGGTGTGCAGAGGACGTGGGGGGGTGTGCAGAGGACATGAGGGGGTGTGCAGAGGACGTGGGGTGTGTGCAGAGGACGTGGGGGGGTGCAGAGGGGGTGTGCAGAGGACGTGGGGGGGTGTGCAGAGGACGTGGGGGGTGTGCAGAGGACATGGGGGGGTGTGCAGAGGGGGTGTGCAGAGGACGTGGGGGGGTGTGCAGAGGACGTGGGGGGTGTGCAGAGGACGTGGGGGGTGTGCAGAGGACGTGGGGGGTGTGCAGAGGACGTGGGGGGTGCAGAGGGGGTGTGCAGAGGACGTGGGGGGTGTGTGCAGAGGACGTGGGGGGTGTGTGCAGAGGACGTGGGGGGGGTTACAGAGGACGTGGGGGGTGTGCAGAGGACGTGGGGGGTGTGCAGAGGTCGTGGGGGGTGCGCAGAGGACGTGGGGGGGGGAGGTGCAGAGGACGTGGGGGGGGGTGCAGAGGACGTGGGGGGGGAGGTGCAGAGGACGTGGGGGGGAGGTGCAGAGGACGTGGGGGGGGGAGGTGCAGAGGACGTGGGGGGGGTGCAGAGGACGTGGGGGGTGTGCAGAGGACGTGGGGTGGGGGTGCAGAGGATGAGGGGGTGGGCAGAGGACGTGGGGGGTGTGCAGAGGGGGTGTGCAGAGGACGTGGGGGGGTGTGCAGAGGACGTGGGGGGGTGTGCAGAGGGGGTGTGCAGAGGACGTGGGGGGGTGTGCAGAGGACATGAGGGGGTGTGCAGAGGACGTGGGGTGTGTGCAGAGGACGTGGGGGGGTGCAGAGGGGGTGTGCAGAGGACGTGGGGGGGTGTGCAGAGGACGTGGGGGTGTGTGCAGAGGACGTGGGGGGTGTGCAGAGGACGTGGGGGGTGTGCAGAGGACATGGGGGGGTGTGCAGAGGGGGTGTGCAGAGGACGTGGGGGGGTGTGCAGAGGACGTGGGGGGTGTGCAGAGGACGTGGGGGGTGCAGAGGGGGTGTGCAGAGGACGTGGGGGGTGTGTGCAGAGGACGTGGGGGGTGTGTGCAGAGGACGTGGGGGGGTTACAGAGGACGTGGGGGGTGTGCAGAGGACGTGGGGGGTGTGCAGAGGACGTGGGGGGTGTGCAGAGGACGTGGGGGGGGGAGGTGCAGAGGACGTGGGGGGGGGGAGTGCAGAGGACGTGGGGGGGGGAGGTGCAGAGGACGTGGGGGGGGTGCAGAGGACGTGGGGGGTGTGCAGAGGACGTGGGGTGGGGGTGCAGAGGATGAGGGGGTGGGCAGAGGACGTGGGGGGTGTGCAGAGGGGGTGTGCAAGAGGACGTGGGGGGGTGTGCAGAGTGGGGAGTGGGGGGGTGTGCAGAGGGGGGTGTGGCAGAGGACGTGGGGGGGTGTGCAGAGGACATGGGGGGTGTGCAAGAGGGGGTGTGCAGAGGACGTGGGGTGTGTGCAGAGGACGTGGGGTGGTGCAGAGGGGGTGTGCAGAGGACGTGGGGGTGTGTGCAGAGGACGTGGGGGGTGTGCAGAGGACGTGGGGGGTGTGCAGAGGACGTGGGGGGTGTGCAGAGGACGTGGGGGGTGCAGGTGGGGTGTGCAGAGGACGTGGGGGGGGTGTGCAGAGGACGTGGGGGGGTTACAGAGGACGTGGGGGGTGTGCAGAGGACGTGGGGGTGTGCAGAGGTCGTGGGGGGTGTGCAGAGGACGGGGGGGTGCAGAGGACGTGGGGGGTGTGCAGAGGACGTGGAGAGGTGTGCAGAGGACGTGGGGGGTGTGCAGAGGACGAGGGGGTGTGCAGAGTACGTGGGGGTGTGCAGAGTACGTGGAGGAGAGGTGTGCAGTGACTGGAGGGAGGGTGTGCAAGGACATGGTGGAGTGTGGGCAGCGGACATGTGGTGCACAGCACGGAGGCTGAGGACATGGGGTACACTGTGCACAGCACTGCCGGGGGACAGATGCCGGGTAGAACAGGACCTGTGATGACGTCACGCACATGTGACTCAGGTGGGCGGAGCTACATTTTGCCCGGCAAGAAGAATTGCCAGATAGGAGGAAGTTGGAACTAGGACTGTCTTTACAAGGTAGTGGTACATAACGGTGCGTACAGAGGACGTGGGGGGGTGCGCAGAGGACGAAGGGGGGGTGCAGAGGACGTGGGGGGGGGGGGTGCAGAGGACGTGGGGGGGGAGGTGCAGAGGACGTGGGGGGGGAGGTGCAGAGGACGTGGGGGGGGTGCAGAGGACGTGGGGGGTGTGCAGAGGACGTGGGGTGGGGGTGCAGAGGATGAGGGGGTGGGCAGAGGACGTGGGGGGTGTGCAGAGGACGTGGTGGGGGTGTGCAGAGGACGTTGGGGGGGGTGGCAGAGGGGGTGTGCAGAGGACGTGGGGGGGTGTGCAGAGGACATGAGGGGGTGTGCAGAGGACGTGTGGGTGTGTGCAGAGGACGTGGGGGGGTGCAGAGGGGGTGTGCAGAGGACGTGGGGGGGTGTGCAGAGGACGTGGGGGGTGTGCAGAGGACGTGGGGGGTGTGCAGAGGACATGGGGGGGTGTGCAGAGGGGTGTGCAGAGGACGTGGGGGGGTGTGCAGAGGACGTGGGGGTGTGTGCAGAGGACGTGGGGGGTGTGCAGAGGACGTGGGGGGTGTGCAGAGGACGTGGGGGGTGCAGAGGGGGTGTGCAGAGGACGTGGGGGGGGTGTGCAGAGGACGTGGGGGGGGTTACAGAGGACGTGGGGGGGGTTACAGAGGACGTGTGGGGGTGTGTGCAGAGGTCGTGGGGGGTGCGCAGAGGACGAAGGGGGGGTGCAGAGGACGTGGGGGGGGGAGGTGCAGAGGACGTGGGGGGGGGAGGTGCAGAGGGACGTGGGGGGGGGAGGTGCAGAGGACGTGGGGGGGGGGGAGGTGCAGAGGACGTGGGGGGTGTGCAGAGGACGTGGGGTGGGGGTGCAGAGGATGAGGGGGTGGGCAGAGGACGTGGGGGTGTGCAGAGGGGGTGTGCAGAGGACGTGGGGGGGTGTGCAGAGGACGTGGGGGGGTGTGCAGAGGGGGTGTGCAGAGGACGTGGGGGGTGTGCAGAGGACATGGGGGGGTGTGCAGAGGGGGTGTGCAGAGGACGTGGGTGTGTGTGCAGAGGACGTGGGGGGTGCAGAGGGGGTGTGCAGAGGACGTGGGGGGGTGTGCAGAGGACGTGGGGGGGGTGCAGAGGACGTGGGGGTGTGCAGAGGACATGGGGGGTGTGCAGAGGGGGTGTGCAGAGGACGTGGGGGTGTGTGCAGAGGACGTGGGGGGTGTGCAGAGGACGTGGGGGGTGTGCAGAGGACGTGGGGGTGTGCAGAGGACGTGGGGGTGTGCAGAGGACGTTGGGGGTGCAGAGGGGGTGTGCAGAGGACGTGGGGGGGGTGTGCAGAGGACGTGGGGGGGTTACAGAGGACGTGGGGGGTGTGCAGAGGACGTGGGGGGTGTTGCAGAGGTCGTGGGGGTGTGCAGAGGACGTGGGGTGGGGTGCAGAGGATGAGGGGGGTGTGCAGAGGACGTGGGGGGTGTGTGCAGAGGAGGTGGGGGTTGTGCAGAGGACGTGGGGGTGTGCAGAGGACGTGGGGGGTGTGCAGAGGACGTGGGGGGTGTGCAGAGGACGTGGGGGGGTGCAGAGGGGGGTGTGCAGAGGACGTGGGGGGGGTGTGCAGAGGACGTGGGGGTGTGCAGAGGACGTGGGGGGTGTGCAGAGGACGTGGGGGGTGTGCAGAGGACGTGGGGGTGTGCAGAGGACGAGGGGGGTGTGCAGAGTACGTGGAGGGAGGGTGTGCAGAGGACGTGGAGGGAGGGTGTGCAGAGGACATGGTGGAGTGTGGGCAGCGGACATGGTGGTGCACAGCACGGAGCTGAGGACATGGTGGTACACTGTGCACAGCACTGCCGGCGGGGACAGATGCCGGGTAGAACAGGACCTGTGATGACGTCACGCACATGTGACTCAGGTGGGCGGAGCTACATTTTGCCCGGCAAGAAGAATTGCCAGATAGGAGGAAGTTGGAACTAGGACTGTCTTTACAAGGTAGTGGTACATAACGGTGCGTACAGAGGACGTGGGGGGGTGCGCAGAGGACGAAGGGGGGGTGCAGAGGACGTGGGGGGGGGGGTGCAGAGGACGTGGGGAGGGGGGGGTGCAGAGGACGTGGGGGGGAGGTGCAGAGGACGTGGGGGGGGGAGGTGCAGAGGACGTGGGGGGGGAGTGCAGAGGACGTGGGGGGGAGGTGCAGAGGACGTGGGGGGGGGAGGTGCAGAGGACGTGGGGGGGTGCAGAGGACGTGGGGGGTGTGCAGAGGACGTGGGGTGGGGGTGCAGAGGATGGGGGGTGGGCAGAGGACGTGGGGGGTGTGCAGAGGGGGTGTGCAGGAGGTACGTGGGGGGTGTGTGCAGAGGACATGGGGGGGTGTGCAGAGGGGGTGTGCAGAGGACGTGGGGGGGTGTGCAGAGGACATGGGGGGGTGTGCAGAGGGGGTGTGCAGAGGACGTGGGGTGTGTGCAGAGGACGTGGGGGGGTGCAGAGGGGGTGTGCAGAGGACGTGGGGGGGTGTGCAGAGGACGTGGGGGGTGTGCAGAGGACGTGGGGGGTGTGCAGAGGACATGGGGGGTGTGCAGAGGGGGTGTGCAGAGGACATGGGGGGGTGTGCAGAGGACGTGGGGGGGGTGCAGAGGGACGTGGGGGGGTGTGCAGACTGGACGTGGGGGGTGTGCAGAGGACGTGGGGGGTGGCAGAGGGGGTGTGCAGAGGAGCGTGGGGGTGTGCAGTGCAGGGGTGGCAGAGGACGTGGGGGGGGTTACAGAGGACGTGGGGGGTGTGCAGAGGACGTGGGGGGTGTGCAGAGGTACGTGGGGGGTGCGCAGAGGACGAAGGGGGGGTGCAGAGGACGTGGGGGGGGAGGTGCAGAGGACGTGGGGGGGGGAGGAGTGCAGAGGACGTGGGGGGGGGGAGGTGCAGAGGACGTGGGGGGGGGTGCAGAGGACGTGGGGGGGGTGCAGATGGACGTGGGGTGGGGGGTGCAGAGGATGAGAGGGGTGGGGGGGTGCAGAGGACGTGGGGGGTGTGCAGAGGGGGTGTGCAGAGGACGTGGGGGGGTGTGCAGAGGACGTGGGGGGTGTGCAGAGGGGGTGTGCAGAGGACGTGGGGGGTGTGCAGAGGACATGGGGGGGTGTGCAGAGGGGGTGTGCAGAGGACGTGGGGTGTGTGCAGAGGACGTGGGGGGGTTGCAGAGGGGGTGTGCAGAGGACGTGGGGGGGGTGTGCAGAGGACGTGGGGGGGTGCAGAGGACGTGGGGGGGTGCAGAGGACATGGGGGGGTGTGCAGAGGACGTGGGGGGGTGTGCAGAGGACGTGGGGGGGTGTGCAAGAGGACGTGGGGGGTGGTGTGCAGAGGACGTGGGGGGTGTGCAGAGGACGTGGGGGGTGTGCAGAGGACGTGGGGGGTGTGCAGAGGACGTGGGGGGTGTGCAGAGGACGTGGGGGGTGCAGAGGGGGTGTGCAGAGGACGTGGGGGGGTGTGCAGAGGACGTGGGGGGGGTTACAGAGGACGTGGGGGGTGTGCAGAGGACGTGGGGGGTGTGCAGAGGTCGTGGGGGGTGCGCAGAGGACGAAGGGGGGGTGCAGAGGACGTGGGGGGGGGAGGTGCAGAGGACGTGGGGGGGGGAGGTGCAGAGGACGTGGGGGGGGGGAGGTGCAGAGGACGTGGGGGGGGTGCAGAGGACGTGGGGGGGGTGCAGAGGACGTGGGGTGGGGGTGCAGAGGATGAGGGGGTGGGCAGAGGACGTGGGGGGGTGTGCAGAGGGGGTGTGCAGAGGACGTGGGGGGGTGTGCAGAGGACGTGGGGGGGTGTGCAGAGGGGGTGTGCAGAGGACGTGGGGGGGTGTGCAGAGGACATGGGGGGGTGTGCAGAGGGGGTGTGCAGAGGACGTGGGGTGTGTGCAGAGGACGTGGGGGGTGCAGAGGGGGTGTGCAGAGGACGTGGGGGGGTGTGCAGAGGACGTGGGGGGGTGCAGAGGACGTGGGGGGGTGCAGAGGACGTGGGGGGTGTGCAGAGGACATGGGGGGGTGTGCAGAGGGGGTGTGCAGAGGACGTGGGGGGGTGTGCAGAGGACGTGGGGGGTGTGCAGAGGACGTGGGGGGGGGTGCAGAGGACGTGGGGGGTGTGCAGAGGACGTGGGGGGTGTGCAGAGGACGTGGGGGGTGCAGAGGGGGTGTGCAGAGGACGTGGGGGGGGTGTGCAGAGGACGTGGGGGGGGTGTGCAGAGGACGTGGGGGGGGTTACAGAGGTCGTGGGGGGGGGTGCAGAGGACGTGGGGTGGGGGTGCAGAGGATGAGGGGGGTGTGCAGAGGACGTGGGGGGTGTGTGCAGAGGAGGTGGGGGGTTGTGCAGAGGACGTGGGGGGTGTGCAGAGGACCTGGGGGGTGTGCAGAGGACGTGGGGGGTGTGCAGAGGACGTGGGGGGTGTGCAGAGGACGTGGGGGGTGTGCAGAGGACGTGGGGGGTGTGCAGAGGACGTGGGGGGGTGCAGAGGAAGTGGGGGGGTGCAGAGGGGGTGTGCAGAGGACGTGGGGGGGTGTGCAGAGGACGTGGGAGGTGTGCAGAGGACGTGGGGGGTGTGCAGAGGACGTGGGGGGTGTGCAGAGGACGAGGGGGGTGTGCAGAGTACGTGGAGGGAGGGTGTGCAGAGGACGTGGAGGGAGGGTGTGCAGAGGACATGGTGGAGTGTGGGCAGCGGACATGGTGGTGCACAGCACGGAGCTGAGGACATGGTGGTACACTGTGCACAGCATAGAGCTAGGGAGATGGTGGTACACTGTGCACAGCACAGAGCTAGGGACATGGTGGTACACTGTGCACAGCACGGAGCTAGGAACATGGTGGTACACTGTCTCCCGCCGCCTTAAAATCGGTCTGTTTCCAGGAGAGTCGGACGAGTGACATCTGTTTTTTTAGTCCGTTTGGCATCCAACTGCTGTGCGAGTGTCCGACATTTCTCTCAGATCACATCCGTGTGATTTCTGTGTGCAATCTGTTGTTTTTCTCAGCAGCTATTACTGTAGAATCATTTACAGGAACATGTTACAGTGTTCTCAGCTGCAGAATGAGAATGTATCCGTGAAAAAAACGTGTCAGGCTGTGTTCACACATTGTGTATTTTGTTGCGCTTTTTTGCGCACGCTTTTTGCCGCGTTTTTCGGCCACGCAAAAAAAGCGCAACAAAATACGCAGGGGCTTTCACACACTGCGCTTTCTTTACCCCAGAATGTGATGTATTACATGACCGCGAGCGCCCAATCAGCGCCGGGAACGCCCCTCTGACGTCACCGCAGGTCTTGGCACCGGAGACCGGACACCGGGTAAAGGCGTCGGAGAGGTAAGTATTTCATTCTTTTTTATTTTTCATACACTTGCCTTTGTTTAATTTAGATTTCGCAGTGTATATTAATACACTGTGAAATCTAATGGGCGGTCACAGCTGTCACAGAGGGGAGGAGGAAGCAGGATTCTTCCTCCCCACTGTGACATCACAGGGAGAAAACGCAGGAGCAGCAGCTGCGTAAAGAATTGACATCAATTCTTTACGCAGCTGCGTTTTCTCCCATAAACGCACTGCTTATTTTTGCGCAATGTCTGCACTGCAAAGTGAATTTCCCATTCACTTTGCTGGCAGACAAAATGCATATTGCGTATTTTGAAAAAGCGTGCGTAAAAAAGCGCAGCAAAATACGCAATGTGTGAACGCAGCCTCAGACTCTGATGGTTCGTGTGCTGTCCGTGTGCGGTCCGTGATTTTGTCATACCCATAGACTTGCATTAGTGAGTCACATACAGTCGCAGCATGTTGCAACTTTTTTCTCATCCTGAATCTGGATGAGAAAAAAGCGTCCGACACTCACCATTGTGCTCTCAGAGATTGATTGCAATGCAAGAAAATCACACATTGCACGCATCAGAGTTTCACGCCAGTGTGTCTGTACCCTAATACTAAAATCCATATAGTAATCCTACTGGTATGGGGAGGGTTTATGGCTCAGTACACTCCATGCTTCTTGTTATTAACCAGTTAATGCTCTCTTGTCCACCACACTGCAGTGTCAAAAGAGGAAGACAGCGAGACAGGCAGCAACATGGCATCAGAGAGTCCCTGACCTCGAAATAGAAGATCCTCAGATCCCGGTATTGTGACATAATATTAAGAATAAAGGTTTTTTGCATTTATATTGCATTATGAACTCCACAGCACGGCGGCGAAAATTACTTCGGCCCCGGGCCCTTCCTTCACTCCTGCTTGTTGCCATACACTGGGGTTGTGAAGAGGTAGCAATTGCACCCCTTCTCTTTGTGTTTTATTATAGTAGTTATATTATTGTATACTAGCTGTGAGCCCGATGCAAATGCATCGGGTGTCTAGAATATTTTTTTTTTTTTTTAGATTTTCAAATAATAATCCAATATAGTAGATAGGAATTTTTTATTTTATTATTTATTTTGTTTTGTTTTTTTACTATTTTTATTATTATTAAATGTATTTATTATTTGTTATTTTATGAAAATTTATTTGTATTAAAATTATTTTATTTTATTTAAAAACCGCATCTGCGGCGCGGTTGCGGTAATCCCCATAGAAAGTATAGGGGGACTTGCGGCAGGTGCGGCAAAACCACACTTGCCACACCTGCCGCAAGTCCCCCTATACTTTCTAAGGGGATTACCGCAACCGCGCCGCAAGTGCTCGCACTCAGCCAGCGACTCGCAATGCGGCGTGGCCATTGCTCGCGCGTGGTGACGTCACAGCGTGACATAGCCACGGCGTTTTCGGGGTCCGACACAAAAATGCCTACGGCAATTATATAGTAGATAGCTACTTTTTGGGGGAGTCCAATCCTTTTTTTGGGGGGTCCAATAGTTTTTGGGGGGGTCCAATACTTATTGGGGCGCGTTCAATGCTTTTTGGGGTGCGTTCAATACTTATTGGGACGCGTTCAATACTTTTTGTGGCGCGTTCAATACTTTTTGTGGCGCGTTCAATACTTTTTGTGGCGCGTTCAATACTTATTGGGGTGCGTTCAATGCTTTTTGGGGTGCGTTCAATACTTATTGGGACGCGTTCAATACTTTTTGTGGCGCGTTCAATACTTTTTGGGGCGCGTTCAATACTTATTGGGGTGCGTTCAATACTTTTTGGGGTGCGTTCAATACTTATTGGGACGCGTTCAATACTTTTTGTGGCGCGTTCAATACTTATTGGGGTGCGTTCAATACTTATTGGGGTGCGTTCAATACTTTTTGGGGCGCGTTCAATACTTATTGGGGTGTGTTCAATACTTTTTGGGGCGCGTTGAATACTTTTTGGGGCGCCTTCAATACTTATTGGGGTGCGTTCAATACTTTTTGGGGCGCGTTCAATACTTATTGGGGTGCGTTCAATACTTTTTGGGGCGCGTTCAATACTTATTGGGGTGTGTTCAATACTTTTTGGAGTGCTTTGCTGGGCTAAACCTGAATGGTGCACAGGGGGTTAATCACATGAGTGAAGATGTGCTGATTGACTCACTGGGTTGCAGCTGGGAGTGAGTAGGCTGGAACCTGGCAGGTGTCTGAGTGAGGAGAGGACGATTCAGAAGTTCAGAGCACTGCCATGTGAAGAGGTGCTGGAAGTGATCCGTCCTCAGTGGGTAAGTGATGGGAGCCTACCAGCTGATGTGTGCATGGCAGCCAGTGTCCAAGGGCCAGGCGGTCACAGCTGACTTTGGGACATTGAGGGGGGAGGGGGGGGTCTGTGCGGCCATTGGGGAGGGGGGGCGGCCATTGAGGGGGGGGGGGGCGGGCTGTGCGGCCATTGGGGGGGGGGGGGGGGTCTGTGCGGCCAGTAGTAGTATGATTGATGATGATGATCTGTGATAACGACTCGCAATGCTTGCGATGATGATGATGATGATGATGATGATGATGATGATGATGATGATAGTGAGCTGTCAGCAGTGCAGCAGAGTTGAGTTTGTGCTTTAGATCAGGGGCTGAGGACGGAGCAATGTTGCTGGGTACAAGAAACTGAAAGTGAAAACTGCTCAGCTCAAAGGCTGCTATGTAGCAGGCAGTGCTTTGTCTGCTCAGGGTCCTCCTGCTAGATTTACTACTGTGGGGTCTCCTATAACAGCAGCTCTATGTTGTAGCAGAGCTGACAAAGCTCTGTAATGGAGGGAGATGGCCCTGGAGGCGGCACACAGAGAGCAGAGAGGGATGACTGACACCACAGAGGAGGGAGACAGACACTTGAAAACCCGCCTCCCGGTCTTGGATCAGGTTTGAAACAGATTTTATATAAGTCTTTATTTCAGTGAATCAAGGGAGCATAAATGCTATAGACACCTTGTCAGACTGCAGCCTTAGTGCTGTAGAAGGTGGCTATGTTATCTTTAGATGCCTGGAGGGGGTGACAGGTTCGCTTTAACCCTGCTGTTCTGTTCGGGTCTACTATACACTTATAATGTTCCGGTCCCTTTTTACCGGACCTATTAAGTCTTTTTTAGCTAAGTGTTTTATTTGAATACCTGTTGCATTATTATTATTTTTATTATTATTATTATTATTTATTTATATAGTGCCATTAGGTTCCATGGCGCTTTACATGAGGATGAGGGAGACAAGAACAAGTACACTAAATCTAGGTGATCAGGATGTACAGGTACAGGAGGGGCAGGGACCCTGTCCACGAGGGCTCACAGTCTACGAGGGGCGGGTTAGGATACAGTAGGATGGGGGAATGTCAGGTATGGGGCGTTCGCCTGGGTCTCATGGCAGGTTGTAGGCTTGACGGAACAGGTGAGTCTTCAGGTGACACTTGAAGCTACTCAGGGTAGGAGAGTGTCTGACGTGTTCGGGTAGGGAGTTCCAGAGTAAGGCAGATGCCCGGGTGAAGTCCTGGACTCGATTGTGTGAAGAGGTGATGAGGGAGGAGCAGAGGAGGAGATCTTGGGAGGATTGGAGGTTGCGTGAGGGTAGGTATCGAGAGACCAGGTCGGAGATGTATGGAGGGGACAGGTTGTGTATGGCTTTGTACGCCATGGTTAGTGTTTTGAATTGGGATCTCTTGGAGACGGGGAACCAGTGAAGGGCTTGGCAGAGGGGGGAGACAGGGGAGTAGCGGGAGGACAGGTAGATGAGTCGGGCAGCGGAGTTGAGGATAGACTGGAGAGGTGTGAGGGAGTTAGCCGGGAGGCCATTGAGAAGGAGGTTGGAGTAGTCAAGGCGGGAGATGATAAGAGCATGAATGAGTGTTTTAGCGGTGTCGTGGGTGAGGAAGGAGCGGATCCGCGAGATGTTCTTGAGCTGGAGCCGGAGCGATGTGGTGAGAGCCTCGATGTGGGGCATGAAGGATAGGGAGGAGTCAAGGATTACCCCGAGGCACTTGGCTTGGGGGACTGGGGAGAGGGTGCAGTCATTGATGCAGATGGATAGGTTGGGAGGTGGGGTGGAATTTCTTGGGGGGAAGACTATGAATTCAGTTTTGTCCATGTTGAGTTTAAGGAAGCGAGCAGAGAAGAAGGATGAGATGGCGGAAAGGCATTGTCGGATTTTGGAGAGTAGAGGTGATGTCGGGGCCGGACAGGTAGATTTGGGTGTCGTCGGCGTAGAGGTGGTACTGGAGGCCATTGGACTCGATGAATTGCCCTAGGCCGAGAGTGTAAATGGAGAAAAGTAGGGGTCCCAGGACCGAACCTTGGGGGACTCCGACAGAAAGGGGGTAGGGTGAGGAGGAGGTGTGGGAGTGGGAGACGCTGAAGGTCCGGTCCGCTAGGTATGAGGAGATCCAGGAGAGGGCAAGATGGGTGATGCCGAGGGATTCCAGGATCCGGAGAAGAAGGGAGTGGTCAACCGTGTCGAAGGCAGCAGACAGGTCGAGGAGGAGGAGGATGGAGTAGTGGTGTTTGTTCTTGGCGGTCAGTAGGTCATTGGTGACTTTGGTCAGGGCTTTTTCGGTGGAATGGAGGGGTCGGAAACCGGACTGTAGGCGGTCGAAGTGGGAGCACGAGGAGAGGTGAGAGGACAGTTCGGAGTGGACGTGCTGTTCAAGTAGCTTAGAGGCGAATGGGAGAAGAGATATGGGGCGATAGTTAGAGACAGAGGTAGGGTCAAGTGAGGTTTTTTTTTGGATGGGCGTGATTAGGGCGTGTTTGAAGGCCGAGGGGAAGGCGCCAGTGCTAAGTGATAGGTTAAAGAGGTGGGTGACGGCTGGGATGAAAATGGAGGTGTGGCTTGGAATGAGGTGGGATGGGAGCGGGTCATGGGCGCTGGGGGTGAGGTGAGATTTTGACAGGAGGGAGGAGAGCTGGTCTTCAGTTATAGGGGGGGAAGTGGCTGATGTAGGAGGAGGGCAGTGTAGGTGGGAAGGGGAGTTGTGGGGACAGTGGACCGAGGCTGTTTCTGATCTTGTCGAGCTTCTCCTTGAAGAAGGTCGCAAAGTCTTCAGCAGAGATGAGGGCATTATTATACTGTATGTGAACATGGTGGTTCATAAACAAATGATAAATGAAATAAAAAACTTTAAATTTAGTCATTTTTGAATGAACAGAAGAGCAGAGTTAATATGAACGCAGAGACAATTGTGGATGATATCCCAGATCAGGAGTCAGACAGCCGGGACACATTAATTCTTCTAAGGAGTCTCCCCTCCCTATATCTGGAAGTCATAATTGTAGCGATGATTTTGTAAATTTCTTATTTTAAACCCATTTTATTTTCATGTAACCTTTCTATGTTGTGATGTAAATTGACTTTTGTAATATCTTGTATGTCTTTGTAAACACAGTCTATCAGTCTATTCTTTCAGATTAAATCTATAAACTTTAATAGCGTTGTTCTTGCTCTATGATGAAAAACTACGACCCGTGAAGTCTCACGTTAACAGTGACGGGTGTCCAATCAGCCTGATAAGTGATTGGTGGTGGCAGCGTGATTTTTTTGTATTTATGTGATATTGTGGGCTTATTAGTTACTGGACTAAGGTATATATATATATATATTTCTAGCTGGAACCGGTGGTATATATACATTGTCATGTCATGCGCCTCAATATTCTGCATAAATCAGAGCAGCTGTGCTCGTTTCCTAATCCTCTGTCAGTACCCTGATTTCCCAGTAGGATAAAGGGGCGCCAGAGAGATGTGTGTGCATCACACTGAGGAGGTCTGGGCCGCCACCCTTGCCCTTTGCTCCTGATCAGCCCTAGGCTAAGACTCCCTTAGCTGCACCCACAGACCGGGAAGCACAGCAACTCCCAACAGAAGGAAAACACCAATGCTTCAGTAAAAAGCACACACGTCTTCTCAGCTCCGGGTCTTGCAGTGACTAAACTATCAGCGACATCTGCTGGAGGAAGAGAGAACTATGTAAAGGCCAGGGGTGTGGTCACCTGACAAACCCATAATTTCCCGCCTGCAGAGTTGCTTCTCACATAGACAGCAACACAGCAGCATCTAAATATTAACTCCGCCTATGCCAAAGGAAATTTACTCCAGTTTAAATACAGAGGTTTTCACATGGACTGCAGAGTAGTCGACACATGACAAAGATGAACAACTTCTGGATTTCCAAGGACTTTTCTACCCCAGTCACAGACTGGGCAGAGTAGGTGATGTTGTACTATTCAGTGTGCTGCATTGATTTCACTATTATACCATTTTTATTCTGGGTTAATTGATACCACTTTCATGGTATCTGGCCCTAATCTTTTGAAACGTACAGACGCTTATTGAGGGTCTCCTTGTCCGCTTTATGAATTTAGCAAGGCTCTGTGAGCACCATGCCTACACCTGTCAGTGACCAGCTGAATAATTCCTGTAATATTCCATGAAACTGATATTTGTGGCACCCGAGTGTGGCACAGCATAAAATCTTTTGGAGCTGATGCATGAAGTATGAGGGCCCCCATCCCACTAGGCCTACACATATCACTGAGCCGGCTAAATAATTAATTCTGTAATATTCCATGAATCTGATATTTGTGGCACCTGAGTGTGGGGCAGCATAAAATTGATTGGAGCTAGTGCATGAGGTATGACGGCCCCCAGCCCAACAGGCCTACACGTGTCCCTCATCTCCATTACTGATCAATGTTTAACCTTCTAATGATAGGCCAGGCCCTGTTCAAGATCCTGTGCCATGCATGCAGGCTGTGACATTAAACAATTTTTATTCTAGGTCAATTGATGCCACTTTTGTGGTGTCTGGTCCTAATTTTTTGAAATGTGGAGACTCTTCTTGAGGTGTTGAGTGTTTCATGAATTTAGTAGGACTCTGTGAGCACCATGTCTAAACCTGTCACTCATCCCCTGTTCAATGTTAAAGCTAAAAATCCTGGGCCAGGTCTTGTCCCATGCATCCATAATGCACCATAATGAAAAAATAACTTTGGAGAATGGATGGCACTTTTCTTGGTGTCTGCCCTTATTTGAGCTGTTTTGGCAGCTTTTGGGACCCCCTTTGTTTTCGCCTCTCATTGAATCCAATGGGGTTCGGAAGGTTCGATGAACTGTTCGGCGACCTAGTCAGGGAACTGAACCCAAACTTCAAAAGGTTCGTCATCTCTAGACTCGTGCATTACAACTAAAAAAATAAAATA
The DNA here is from genome assembly GCA_033576535.1 of Allobates femoralis. NCBI lineage: Eukaryota > Metazoa > Chordata > Amphibia > Anura > Aromobatidae > Allobates > Allobates femoralis. The sequence continues at coordinate 2,890,308 of JARQOC010000013.1, read as the reverse complement.
ACATTTGCCCACAAATGTCTTTCTTTCTTTTGAATGTTTTATTTAAAGGTACATGCAAAATGTTAACAAGGTTTATACACAATTACAATGGCCAGGTGTAATGATACAGTGCGGCGTCACCACAGTAGAAGGACTTATAGGAACGCTCATCTTCGAGTTCTCATCGTAATTGGTTTAACAAGGTGGTGTCAATTATATAATAAGGAAAGTTATTTACTCACATAAACAATTTATAATTTAATTAACAAAAACAATAGTAACGAAAGGTAAATCATAGAGGAGGATGGGGAGGGCGAGAGGAGAGGGAGAGGAGGGTAAAGCTTGGTTAGATTACAAGATACAAGAGGGTGGAAAGAAGGAGGGTCAGGGCTATTTATGTAAAGTTTTCTTAGAGAAATCTGCGCCTCTCCTAAGTGAGAAGTCTTAATAATAATAAAAAAATAATAATCTTTATTTCTATAGCGTCAACATATTCCGCAGCTTCACAATACAGAGGTTCATATACAAACAGTCATAAGTAACAATGATAGAAAATACAATAATTAAAACAAAACAATGACAGCCCTGCCCATAAGAGCTTACAATCTACAATGAGGTGGGGGTGGACACGAGTACAGGGGCTTATTTACAATGATAATCCAGACAATTTGAGGAAATGAGGAATAGGTAAGAGCTACATGAGTCATCACCAGTCATTCTTTGTAATGCTTTTGAGTCCGGTGGAGGAGATAGGCTATGTCTAAATGACTTCGATTAGGGAGCATGATAGGCCGCACTAAAAAGATGGGATTTTAGGGATCGCCTGAAACTGTGTAAATTGCGGATACTCCTATTTTCTTGGGCAAGTATATTCCAGAGAATTGGTGCAGCTCGGGAGAAGTCTTGGATCCTGGAGTGGGATGTTCAGATTAGTGCAGATGTTTGTCTAAAGTCACTTCCAGAGTGAAGAGGACGGGTGGGGTGATAGACAGAGATGAGGGAGGAGATGTAGGGGGGTGCTGCACTGTGAAGAGAACGGGTGGGGTGATAGACAGAGATGAGGGAGGAGATGTAGGGAGGTGCTGCACTGTGAAGAGAACAGGTGGGGTGATAGACAGAGATGAGGGAGGAGATGTAGGGGGGCGCTGCACTGTGAAGAGAACAGGTGGGGTGATAGACAGAGATGAGGGAGGAGATGTAGGGAGGTGCTGCACTGTGAAGAGGACGGGTGGGGTGATAGACAGAGATGAGGGAGGAGATGTAGGGAGGTGCTGCACTGTGAAGAGAACGGGTGGGGTGATAGACAGAGATGAGGGAGGAGATGTAGGGAGGTGCTGCACTGTGAAGAGGACGGGTGGGGTGATAGACAGAGATGAGGGAGGAGATGTAGGGAGGTGCTGCACTGTGAAGAGAACGGGTGGGGTGATAGACAGAGATGAGGGAGGAGATGTAGGGAGGTGCTGCACTGTGAAGAGGATGGGTGGGGTGATAGACAGCGATGAGGGAGGAGATGTAGGGAGGTGCTGCACTGTGAAGAGGACGGGTGGGGTGATAGACAGCGATGAGGGAGGAGATGTAGGGAGGTGCTGCACTGTGAAGAGGACGGGTGGGGTGATAGACAGAGATGAGGGAGGAGATGTAGGGAGGTGCTGCACTGTGAAGAGGACGGGTGGGGTGATAGACAGAGATGAGGGAGGAGATGTAGGGAGGTGCTGTACTGTGAAGAGGACGAGTGGGGGGATAGACAGAGATGAGGGAGGAGATGTAGGGAGGTGCTGCACTGTGAAGAGGATGGGTGGGGTGATAGACAGAGATGAGGGAGGAGATGTAGGGGGGTGCTGCACTGTGAAGAGAACAGGTGGGGTGATAGACAGAGATGAGGGAGGAGATGTAGGGGGGTGCTGCACTGTGAAGAGAACGAGTGGGGTGATAGACAGAGATGAGGGAGATGTAGGGGGGTGCTGCACTGTGAAGAGAACGGGTGGGGTGATAGACAGAGATGAGGGAGATGTAGGGGGTGTTGCACTGTGAAGAGGACGGGTGGGGTGATAGACAGAGATGAGGGAGGAGATGTAGGGGGGTGCTGCACTGTGAAGAGGACGGGTGGGGTGATAGACAGAGATGAGGGAGGAGATGTAGGGAGGTGCTGCACTGTGAAGAGGACGGGTGGAGTGATAGACAGCGATGAGGGAGGAGATGTAGAGAGGTGCTGCACTGTGAAGAGAACAGATGAGACAGATGAGGGAGGAGATGTAGGGGGGTGCTGCACTGTGAAGAGGACGGCTGGGGTGATAGACAGAGATGAGGGAGGAGATGTAGGGAGGTGCTGCACTGTGAAGAGGACGGGTGGAGTGATAGACAGCGATGAGGGAGGAGATGTAGAGAGGTGCTGCACTGTGAAGAGGACGGGTGGGGTGATAGACAGAGATGAGGGGGAGATGTAGGGAGGTGCTGTACTGTGAAGAGGACGAGTGGGGGGATAGACAGAGATGAGGGAGGAGATGTAGGGAGGTGCTGCACTGTGAAGAGGATGGGTGGGGTGATAGACAGAGATGAGGGAGGAGATGTAGGGGGGTGCTGCACTGTGAAGAGAACAGGTGGGGTGATAGACAGAGATGAGGGAGGAGATGTAGGGGGGTGCTGCACTGTGAAGAGAACGAGTGGGGTGATAGACAGAGATGAGGGAGATGTAGGGGGGTGCTGCACTGTGAAGAGAACGGGTGGGGTGATAGACAGAGATGAGGGAGATGTAGGGGGTGTTGCACTGTGAAGAGGACGGGTGGGGTGATAGACAGAGATGAGGGAGGAGATGTAGGGGGGTGCTGCACTGTGAAGAGGACGGGTGGGGTGATAGACAGAGATGAGGGAGGAGATGTAGGGAGGTGCTGCACTGTGAAGAGGACGGGTGGAGTGATAGACAGCGATGAGGGAGGAGATGTAGAGAGGTGCTGCACTGTGAAGAGAACAGATGAGACAGATGAGGGAGGAGATGTAGGGGGGTGCTGCACTGTGAAGAGGACGGCTGGGGTGATAGACAGAGATGAGGGAGGAGATGTAGGGAGGTGCTGCACTGTGAAGAGGACGGGTGGAGTGATAGACAGCGATGAGGGAGGAGATGTAGAGAGGTGCTGCACTGTGAAGAGAACAGATGAGACAGATGAGGGAGGAGATGTAGGGGGGTGCTGCACTGTGAAGAGCTTTGTGGGTGAGAACAAGGAATTTGAATTGGATCCTATAATGTAAGGGCAGCCAGTGCAATGACTGGCACAGAGCGGAAGCATCTGAATAACAGCCAGATAGGTGACCCTTGTTGCTTCATTAAGGATGGACAGGAGAGAGAAAAGCCAAGTGAGGGAGAGGCCAATTAATAAAGAATTACAATAATCAAGGCAGAAGTAGATCACGGTCACGATGAAGGTTTTTCTTGTTTCCATGGTAATAAAGGGGCAGATTCTAGATATGTTCTTCAGGTGCAAGTGACAAGCAGGCGAAAGATTGTGTATAGGAGGTAAATGAGAGATCAGAGTCAAACATAACACCCAGACAGCGAGCCTGCTGCCTAGGCGTTATCGTGGTGCCGCACACTGTGGAGATGGAGTCGTGGAGTTGATGCCCATTTTGGTGGAGTCATAGTTGGAGTTGGTAAAAAAAATGGACCAACTCCAACTTGTAAAATATATTATAAATGGGGTACAGTAGTTATTATATATATATTATTGCACCATTAATTCCAAGTCGTTTTACAAGTGGAAGGGTATACAAAGACAAGTACAATGCAGAATGTGCTGAATATTATTATTATGTTTTATCTAAATATCTTGATTATTGTATCATAGTAATGATTAAAGGGAACCTGACACCTAGATTTAAGCCCCTACACTATCACTAACTGTCCCTACACCTTCCTAGCTGCTTCCTATCTATCCCTCTCTGAGCTAAAGGGGCCCTATAAAAGATCAGAAAGATAACTTATAACTTACAGCAGTCCCTGAGGCTGGGGACTGAAAAGGCAGCGCCAGGCTCCATGCAGCACTCCTCGATCCGGCTGCGCACGCCCCGCTGGGCGGCATTATTCTTTCTTTATCTCCACCCCTCTATTTGGAATCTCCCGCCTCTGGACGCCTATCATGCACCGGCCGCTACGTCACATCCAGCGTGGTGCATTATGGACCTGATCACGTGATCGGCCCTGCTTCAATAAGTGCATTGCGCATGCGCAGGGCTGGGCCGATCATGTGATCAAGCCCATAATGCACTGGGGTTGATCACGTGATCTGCCCCATAATGCACCGCGCCGGATGTGATGTAGCGGCCAGTGCATGAGCCGCAGCAGAGGTGACTCTTGCTCTTCCTTTCCTGGGGAGGTCCTCATGTGAGCCAGTTTCTTTGTAGCTCTTGATGGTTTTGCACTTGGGGACACTTTCAAAGTTTTCCCAATTTTTCGGACTGACTGCACTCATTTCTTACAGTAATGATGGCCACTCGTTTTTCTTTTCTTAGAATTTGTATTATGGCAAGAAAAAAGCAGCTAACAGTCTATTCAGTAGGACGATCAGCTGTGTATCCTCCAGACTTCTCCACAACACAACTGATGGTTCCAACCCCATTTATAAGGCAAGAAATCCCACTTATTAACCCTGACAGGGCACCTGTGAAGTGAAGACCATTTCCGGTGACTACCTCTTGAAGCTCATCCAGAGAATGCCAAGAGTGTGCAAAGCAGTAATCACAGCAAAAGGAAGAACCTAGAATATAAGACATATTCAGTTGTTTCACACTTTTTTGTTCAGTCTATAATTCCACATGTGATAATTCATAGTTTTGATGCCTTCAGTGTGAATCTACAATTTTCATAGTCATGAAAATACAGAAAACTCTTTGAATGAGAAGGGGTGTCCAAACTTTGTCTGTACTGTATGAATCCACCCTTGCCTAGAATTCCTCTAATGATGAAAGAGACAAGGATTCTGTTGCAGGTGTGTGAACCTGAGTGGTCTTTTATTCACTTGCACTGGACTAGTACCATGGCAGCAGGTTTGTGATGCACCAGGCACATATTAGCTCTTTGTGGTCCACTATATTTTTATGTTGGAGGCAGCAATGCACAACTAAAATAAAACAGTATAGAGTAGGACTGCCCTGGTGAGATTGCCTTGACGTGGCAGGGTGGCTCAAAAAGATTGATACATTTTTTTTGCCAAATATCTAATTTTTCATATGTAATATGTGCATTTGCACAATTTTTACTGCAAGTTTTCTTCTGGGTGCTGGCTTTTTTTGCTGATTTTAGCTAGGGGAGTTTCCTAAAAACTTGCCAAGGCTCCAGTCTGTTGAATTTTATCAGCACGCTGGCAGTCCGGAGTCAGAAGACATTCATAGCTGATATATGAATCCACCCTGGTCCAGATTTCCTCTAATGATGGAAAAGACAAGCATTTACACTTGGATGCCAATCCCTGTCTAGCTGTGGTTAGTATTAATGAGCAGACCCATCTTGTGTTGTATTGGAGATCCGTGATCAATGTTTAGAAAAGCTAGGGCTGGGTCAGGGAGGATGTGGGACTCTGAGTCACGTGACATGGCAGCAAAGATTTTATCTCAAAACTGGGGCAGGACCACCATATGTGAACAAGAGACCTCTCCATAGCCCCGCCAGCAAAGATGAGAGCATGTGGGAGACAAATACCATCGGAGATGGACGTTTTTGATGGTCTCTATGTGATTAATGGATCCTGAAGATTTACTAGTGAGAAACAAAGGGAGCCAGCACAGCCAGACAAAATACTGAAAAATAAATTGTGTAAATACACATATTACTTCCATACTGTAAAAAAATGAGACATTTGGCAAAAGATTAAATAATCTTTTGAGTCACCCTGCCAACGTCAAGGCATATCTCAGATAGGGTGGTCCTACTCTATAATTCTTAATTTTTATTGTGTCAAGCGACCTCAAACATGAATATAAAGTGGACCATAAAAAAACTAGCACTCACCTTATACATCTCAGACCTGCTTCCAAGGTGCCATAGCAGTCCAAGTGAATTAAGGCAACTCAGGCAAGAGTGGGACCACCCTTTTGAGATATGCCTTGACGTTGGCAGGGTGGCTCAAAAGTTTAATCTTTTGTCAAATGTCTCATTTTTTTTTACAGTATGGAAGTAATATGTGTATTTACACAATTTATTTGTTAGTATTTTGTCTGGCTGTGCTGGCTCCCTTTATTTTTCCCCTGAAGATTTACTAGACCACGTTCGTGCTAGTTGCCATTGGTCGTGTGTATAAGACTGGTCCGATGGCGGGCGGGCGATTTAAGCCGCTCAGCTGATGCCATCATGTGACACATCAGCTGATTGGGTTGCCGCCCCATTCCTGGTCAGCTGATTAAGGTCCTGCAGACATCGGAGGTGGACGCCTCGCATCACAGGACACTCGGCGGAGAGGTGAGCATTTGTTTTTTTTATTTTCAACCATTGCTTTTCCTTTTGCAATGTATTTAGATGCATTGCGAAAGTGAAAGTCGGCCTTCAACACCATTGCCTTTGCTTTGCAGGCTCGGGCTCCTCCCAGCTCTCTGTGTCCGGATCTGTCAAAATCATGGATCTGGACACAGGAATGGCATCCGGAGTAACAAATCTGAGTCTGTCTGTTCCTGTCTGTGTGGTCCTGCAAAAAACAGCATCCCCCACGTCCAGGAACAAAACGTGTTGTGAAGGGGGCCTAACATTCATATGAATACAAATCTCCCACTCCCGGCTCCAAGACTTTTCCCGAGCTGCACCAATTCTCTGGAATGATTTACCCCAAGAAATTAGGACTATCCAAAACGTACTCAGTTTTAGGCCCTCTCTTTAAGGCGGCTGATCGTGCTTCATATATATATATATCTCTATACACATATATATTAGCCCATTCACTATTCCTCTGAACACAACTCTGCTGGCTCACCAGGGATTAAAAGGTTTTGCTGTGGCCAGGTGACCTAAAATGTCCCAACCTAGATATCTTCCTTAAGTGGTCTCTGGTGCTTCTCTAGTCGGGGCCGAAGTCCATGTAATAATATACTCCAGGTTCTGATCCCGTTGGTCGGCACCGAAGAGCCTAAGCCTCGGGTTATGGCCTGCCAATCGGATCCGGAGATCTTAGATCAGAGTCATCTAGCATGTCAACCTGGTTAATGAACAGACTTCCTTATATATCCCTGAGCACTCATTACAGGACATTGGGGACTTCTCGATTGGTGGAATAAGACTGCTCTAATTGGCTAGAATTCAAGCCACATACATAATATCCCCATGAGTCTCTGACAGAGGAGATGAAAAGTAAGGTAAATCATATTGAATCAGGAATACACACCTTTGGAGAATAGAAGGACGCATACTTTATTCTCTTTGAGTCTCTAACCTTCTCTGACAAAAGGGCGAGATAATTACATTAGTAGACAACCCTTCGAACAATGGAAGGACTCCGGAGGGTCGTCGTCATTTTGCTTTTTTTTTTTTTTAATAACTGTTACTTATGACTGTGAACCTCTGAATTGTAAAGCGCTGCGGAATATGTTGGCGCTATATAAATAAAGTTTATTATTATCATATTAAACATCACGACAGCTTCCCTGTGTGTGACTTCTCTGGTGATTGTGCAGTTTGTCTTTGCTAATAAAACATTTCCCACATTCTGAACATGAATGCGGCTTCTCTACTGTGTAACTTCTCAGATGTTTATCCTGAAATGATTTATGTAGAGAAACATTTTCCACACTCTGAACGTGAACTTTCTTATGTCTGAGAAGACTTGATTCATATATAAAACACATCCCACATTCTGAACATGTAAATGCATACTCTCCAGTGTGATCTCTTTGATGATCACTTAGCAGGGCTTTAGTGCTAAAACATTTGCGAGTCTTCACATGAGAAATGAGATTTTGTTTAGATGTAAACTGTTTCCCACATTCTGAACATGAATATGCATTTCCAGTGTGAATTCTCTCATGTGCAGTCAGACTTGATTTAGACTTAAAAACTTTCTGACATACTGAACATGAATACGGATTCTCTCCTGTGTGAAGTCTCTCATGTATAACCAGCTTTGATTTAGCTGTAAAACATTTCCCACATTCTGAACATGAATACGGCTTTTCTCCTGTGTGAACTTTCTCATGTTTAATAAGACTTGGTTTTTCTTTGAAACCTTTCCCACATTCTGAACATACAAATGGCTTCTCTCCTGTGTGAATTCTCTCATGTATAACAAGAGTTGATTTTTCTTTGAAACCTTTCCCACATACTAAACATGAATATGGCCTCTCTCCTGTGTGAATTCTCTCATGTATAACGAGATTTGATTTTCCTTTAAAACATTTCCCACATTCTGAACATGAATACGGCTTCTCTCCTGTGTGGCTTCTCACATGTAGAACAAGATTAAATTTATATGTAAAACGTCTCTGACATTCTGAACATGAATACGGCTTCTCTGCTCTGTGAACTTGCTTATGATTAATAAGACTTGCTCTATATGTAAAACATTTCCCACATTCTGAACATGAATGCTTTTCTCCTGTGTGAGTTCTCTGATGTAGATGAAGATTTGATTTATATGTAAAGCATTTCCCACATTCTGAACATGAATATGGCTTCACTCCTGTGTGAACTCTCTCATGTAGAACAAGGTGTGATTTACATGTAAAACCTTTCCCACATTCTGAACATGAATACGGATTCTCTCCTGTGTGACTTCTCTCATGTATAACCAGCTTTGATTTAGCTGTAAAACATTTCCCACATTCTGAACATGAATAAGGTTTTTCTCCTGTGTGACTTCTCTCATGTATAACCAGATTTGATTTTTCTTTGAAACATTTCCCACATTCTGAACATGTATATGGCCTCTCTCCTGTGTGAATTCTCTTATGTATAATGAGATTTGATTTTTCTTTGAAACATTTCCCACATTCTGAACATGAATATGGCTTCACTCCTGTGTGAATTCTCTCATGTATAACGAGATTTGATTTTCCTGTAAAACATTTCCCACATTCTGAACATGAATATGGCTTCTCCCCTGTGTGAATTCTCTCATGTATAACAAGATTTGATTTTCCTTTAAAACATTTCCCACATTCTGAACATGAATATGGCTTCTCCCCTGTGTGACTTCTCTCATGTAGAACAAGAATGAATTTGGATGTAAAACTTTTCTGACATTCTGAACATGAATACGGCTTCTCTCCTCTGTGAACTTGCTTATGATTAATGAGACTTGCTCTATATGTAAAACATTTCCCACATTCTGAACATGAATGCTTTTCTCCTGTGTGAATTCTCTCATGTCGAACAAGGTGTGATTTATATGTAAAACCTTTCCCACACTCTGAACATGAATACGGCTTCTCTCCTGTGTGACTTCTCTCATGTATAACAAGATTTGATTTTGCAATAAATCGTTTCCCACATTCTGAACATGAATACGGCTTTCCTCCAGTGTGAACTTTCTTATGTTTAGTAAGATCTGATCTGTATGTAAAACTTTTCTGACATTCTGAACATGAATACGGCTTCTCTCTTATGTGAACTTTCTCATGTGTAACAAGGTTTGATTTATCAGTAAAACACTTCCCACATTCTGAACATGAGTACGTCTTCTTTCCTCTGTGACTTCTCTTATCTTTAACAAGATGTACTGGTTGTCCCTTAATGGTAACAAGGTTTGCTCCTGAGGACTGACACAGGATATCTTCATCTTTTCCTTTATATTGTAGCGATAACATGACATTTCCTTCAGAACGATCACTTGCATTTTCTGTTAGAGATAAAAATATACTTCATTATTTTTTAACCATTAAGTGACCACCAATATGTCTTTTTACTGAGCTGAGATAGAAATAAATAGTATTCCCTCATGGGTGAAAATGCAGCAGCCGTCAGCTGTACATTATATATGACAACCTGCTGCATCAATCTTAAGAGTAATAGAGTAGTGATGATCAGTCTGCAGTGATTACTACTCAAAGGCCCCTTTCACATAAGCGGTTTTGCTGATTTGCGGCAGATCTGGCGCATCTGCCGTGTAACGGTTGCACTTGCGGCAAGCCCCATTTATTCTCTATGGGACTTACAGCAGGTGCGGCAAATGCGTTTTTTGCCGGGATCAAAAAACCGCAGCTAGCAAGTGCCGAATCCGCCAAATCGCTATTGGTGCTGGCACTGACCATGGCCATTTAACCCCTAGACACCACTGTAAATTTTGACTCCAGCATATAGATCAGGGGTGGGGAACCTTTTTCCTGCCGGGGCCATTTGGACATTTCTACCATCATTTGGGGACTGCACAAAATTATCATCTTGAAAATTACCCTGCAATATTTAGTCAAACAATTCATCAACTCGCCCCTAACGTGACGGCGGGAGCTTATTCTCTTTGGTGCAGGTGTGATGTTAGGTAATATTGATCTTGTTACTTCTCACAGCGGCTTCTCCAGGTATTTGTCAGCCTGAAGCGCAGTCAATACTTTGTGGGCATACGTTTTGTACATCATATACATCCCATATGGGATGCTGAGACTACTGTATATACATCCCATATGGGATGCTGAGACTACTGTATATACATCCCATATGGGATGCTGAGACTACTGTATATACATCCCATATGGGATGCTGAGACTACTGTATATACATCCCATATGGGATGCTGAGACTACTGTATATACATCCCATATGGGATGCTGAGACTACTATATATACATCCCATATGGGATGCTGAGACTACTGTATATACATTCCATATGGGATGCTGAGACTACTGTATATACATCCCATATGGGATGCTGAGACTACTATATATACATCCCATATGGGATGCTGAGACTACTATATATACATCCCATATGGGATGCTGAGACTACTGTATATACATCTCATATGGGATGCTGAGACTACTGTATATACATCCCATATGGGATGCTGAGACTACTATATATACATCTCATATGGGATGCTGAGACTACTGTATATACATCCCATATGGGATGCTGAGACTACTGTATATACATCCCATATGGGATGCTGGGATTCCATCTTCCACTCCTCTCCTTACAGATTTTTTGGGGCCAGTAATAATGTGACATTCTTCTGAGCTTCAGGCAAAAAGGAGATTTTTGTGTACTCACCGTAAAATCCTTTTCTCTTAGCCTCTAATTGGGGGACACAGACCGTGGGTGTTATGCTGCTGTCCACTAGGAGGCGACACTAGGCAGAATCTGAAAAAGATTAACAGTGACTCCTCCTCTGCAGCATTACACCCCTGAAGCAGGAAGTGATTCTCCAGTTTTGTGCTAAAGCAGTAGGAGAGTTAACAGATAATAACAGTGACACAGGAAGTCTACGCAGGTAACCTGTGTAAACAAATATAGTTAACAAGGTAATAACAGTGTAACAAGGCCTGAATCCAAACAGGCACGTGTGTAAACAGTTAAGGGTTAGCAGAGTAACACTAGTACCACAAGGCCTGTAACTAAGCAGGGGCATGTGGAAAAAGTGAAGAGATAACGAAGTAATAATCGTATAACAAAGCCTGTAACTAAACAGACTCACAGAACTACAAGGCCTGGACCTAAACAGGCACAAGTTCAAACAGTTAACAGAGTGATAATAGGCAAACATGAGTAAACATGATAACCATGTAACAGCTGAGAAGCTATGTGAGAACTGTAGAAAAAGGCCCACAAGGGCAACAGGGTGGGTGCTGTGTCCCCCAATTAGAGGCTAAGAGAAAAGGATTTTACGGTGAGTACACAAAAATCTCCTTTTCTCTTTCGCCTCATTGGGGGACACAGACCGTGGGACGTCCCAAAGCAGTCCCTGGGTGGGAAAAACGATGGAACTAGTAATGCCGAACCTGGTCAGCGAAAAACTATGTACCTACAGGAGGGCTGCTGCCTCCTGGAGGACACATCTACCCAGACCTGCGTCTGCCAAGGCCTGAGTGTGAGCACTGCAGTTACTTGTAGATATGTGTAGGCTGAGCCACCTGGTTGCCTATGACACCAATGTGCTGACGCCTGGGGCCGGACGGCCTAGGAGGCCCCCACGGCCGTAGTAGAATATGCCCCGACACCAGCAGGAAGGGGCGGCTTTTTGAAGGTATAAGCGTCCTGGATGGTTGGTGGAATCCATCTAGCTATAGTAGCCTTAGAGGCTGACGTGTCTTTATATCGGACCTCTGGAAGAAGGAAGATAGAATCCAACTTCCTAAAAAGGTGCTGTCCTGGATACATAGATGCGTAGGTCCCTGACGAAGTCCTACAATGTAAAGCCTTCACGACCCAATGGCCTGGAACCAGGCACAGAGCTTGCAGAGAGAGGTCTTCATTTAGGCGGAAGAAGTACCCCGCCAGTGGAAGAAAGGATGGGACCGGCGAAGGGCAACATTGTCTTGGTGGAAGACCAGACAAGGAGATTTACCTGAGAGTGCTGTAAGTTCCGATACTCTGCAGGAAAAAGTAATTGCCACCAAAAAACCACCACTGTTAGTATGAGAGTGCTAAGGGGAGTGACCCATAGAGGCTTAAAGGAGGTTCTTGTACAGCCGTGAGGAGAAGGTTTAGGTCCCACGGGTGTAGCGGCCTGTTGAATGGGGAAATCAAATGGCAGACCCCTCGAAGGAAGTATTTTCTTGAGGTCTGGGAGCAAAACGTTTGTGGAAGAAGGTGGAAGGGGCTGAAAACTGCCCTTGAAAGAACCCAAGGATAGGCCTGAGTCCAGGCCCGAATTGAGGAAACTGAGAATTCTTGGCAGGGATAGGGGCCAAAGTGAATGACCCTTAGAGGTGCACCAAGCAACCAAAAACAAATGTTCATGTGCGATGGTAAATGTTTGAGGAGGCTGGTTTCCTCGCTCTCATAATGTTCGCCACAATATCCTAAGAAGAAACCAGCTAGGTTAAGACCCAGGTCTCAACAGACATGCCGTCAATACAGAGTTGAGGAATTCTGACGGTATAACCTGTCTTGAGAGAGTGAGTCTGGACTGTCTGGTTGGACATTCCGGCAAGCGCCATGATACGGCTGCTATGAGTGAGAGACGGAAACGGATCCATCCCTGGACTGGTGTGTGTGGTCCCAATGACTGTGGGTCATAAGACCTGGTCCTGAAGGCTGGAATCACGAGTACCTCATCCGGGGTTTCCTAGCATCGGTAGATTCATGGGACAACGTGAGGGTGTGGGAAACACTCCCTTGAGGTAATCCCCTTGCGGGCGAGGAAAAACCACTTCCCGGTCATCTACAGCCAGCATGTGACCGGCTTATAGTGCCGAGGTTGTGGATTCCGCCCAGTGAAGTACATGATGAACTTCATCCGTTGCCTGGAGACTTCTGGGTTCCGCCTTAGTGTCTGACATATGTCACAACCGTGGCATTGGCTAAAGGACTTCAGTGCTAGGACTATTTCCGGAATCTTCCGTATATTCATAGGCATTTTTGACTCCGGGCGGGATCACTCGCCTTGTGTACTGTGATGGGGGACGCTGCACCCCATCGCGTCAGGCTCGTCATAGTGGTTAAACTGTTCAGCGTGGTGGAACGAAAAGCCTTCCCCGTATGATAGAAAGAGTGGTCAGAGACACCGGGGGGGGGGGGGGGTTTGGGGGGGGAGACCGCCTACTTTCAGAGGACAGGTGAAAAACTCCTGTCGAGTGATTGAGGTTCTTGTTCCTTGAATTGAGAATGGAGAGTGTGAAGGCGGTCTGAGATGCGGCTGTGAAATATTAAACTGTTGGAACCGGAGTATAATTGTGGAGGTTGTTATAGTGTCTACAGTGCTGAGACACTATGTTCCCAGTCCACGAGGATCAGAGTTTTGGATAGGCAGAACGTCCAAGTACGGAAGGATGATGACACCCCTGGAGTGAGGGGTAGTCATGACGTCTGCCCTGACCTTTGGGAGCACTGAAGGAGCTGTAGTTGAATCGAAAAAGGGGGAGCCACTAATGAAGTGTTCCTGTTTGAATGCAAATCTGATGAAACTTTCGGTCAGTAGCTGCATAAGAATATACGGGTAGGCGTCCTGTATATCTATGGGCGGAAGGAATATTAATCGTTCTTTGGAAGCAACTTAGAGTGGCGATACCATGTGGGATATGTTATCCGGACATGTTAGTTTGTTTTTGGTCCAGTACGGATCGTAATGTACCTTCCTGATTGGACCACAGATAGGTTGGAAAACGCTCTTTGCGTGATACGGTTACAGCGACTCCTGAAATGAGGAGAGGCTTTACAGGGTGGAAAAAAGTACTTGAGCCTTTACGCAGTGGGGACGATTTGGTCTCGGATTGGTGAGACTGACTCTGTCAGGATGAGCTACCCTTCTGGGTATCCTGGGACAGGTACCTGCGTGGCGACCGAGTACTCGTCAGCGTCGGTCTAAGTCTTGACCGACCTTAATAAATTCTGAAAGGAGCGGTCGTCCAGGTTTGCACTGAGGGAGGGAGTGCCCTTGCCTCTCTTAGCATCTGAAGTTAACTTGTCCAGCTGTTCTTCGAACAGGTGTCCTCTGAGGAATGGAAAAAACTGTGAGGGGCTTCTTGGAGACCACGTCCATTCTTCCCTTCCCGTACCCAGAGGGCACGTCTAAGGGAATGGCATTGTGAGCTGCTATTGCTGAGCAATTGGCAACGTGCAGGGCTGCGCACATTAGGTAGTCAGCTGAGGTGGCGACTCGAGTTGTTTGGGTCGTCAGAGTAGGGCGGCGGATGAGGCATTCAATATTGGTTGACCTGCTAATGCTGTGATGGCTATCTCTGCCCCGACTGAAGCGAATCTTGTCTGTGTCAGTCTAGATGTGAACTGGCCGAATGAATTCCGGTTGGAATTCAGTTTGCCGACGGCGCTTGAAGGATCGCCTGGCTGTGCGCTGAGGGAGGGAAATGCTTTGGTCTCCCATGGCATCTGAATGCAATGTGACCAGTTGTCTTCTGGACAGACGTCCCTGGATATGGGAGGCCTGTGAGGGACTGAGGCTACAGGATATCTTAGAACTTCCAATAGAGCGTCAGCCTGGCGACTCTAGGACTAAGGACGTATTGAGATCTGAGTCGTGGTTAAATTGGCCTTCTGAGGGCAGGACTGGTCTGCTGCCTGTAGCGCCTTTACTGTGGCATTATCGTCCACATTACTTCCAGTATGGAGCCACAGTCGGGAGGAAGTATGCCGAGCCTCTGATAATAATTATAATAATATTTATCCATTTATATAGCGCTATTAATTCCATAGCACTTTACATACATCCAGAGATACATATATATGTATCTATATATATATATATATATATATATATATATATATATATATATATATATATATATATATAACATATAGACACACAGGTGTAGAGGATTTGAACTTGGGAACCCGCAGGTGCAAGGTCCATATCACTATCCTCCAGGCTACAATGCTTTGTGCTGCAGGGGAAAAAGCATGCAGAGCCGCAGCAGGGAGGGAGCCTTGCTTGGCTTCATTGCAGAGAGTGTGCAGTGTGAGATCCTGCGCCGCCAGTACTGCTGAACAACATGGCTGGAGGATTCGGGGAGGACTCCTCAACCCAGTATTCCCAGGGAAATCTGGTGAAGGGGGGCGACATATGACATGGAGTCTCGACCTCAACCGTGCCACCCTACAGTGGGAGTCGGGGATGAAGCATGTCAGATCCCATGACATTGATGAGGGCACTGCGGACACCGCAGACCGGTACCCCCCGGGCAGGCTACTGTACAGCCCCTTTCCCCTGTGTGCCTGCATGCTGCGGCAGGGAAGAAGTCCTGTGGGGCTCCCAGTGCTTACGGGCCCCAGTATAGTGGGGCTCCGAGCATCATGAGCGGCTGTACAGAGTACCCTGCACTTATATCTGAAGTGCAGGGATCTGTGCATTCAATACTAGATGCTTTAATATCGCTTTATTATATGGTGAGATTGCCCCCATCATGGCCGCAGTAGAGGGCTGCAGAGAAACCAGGAGGGGGGCGGAGCGTGCAGGGAAATGAAACTCTGCTCCACAGTGGCCTGCACGCTCCGTTCCGCCCCCTCCATGATGGTGTTCGCGTCATCCGGGGGCGGGGAAAGAGGCGGCGGCTTCGCTCTAGGCCGAAGCCGCGGCCTCTAGTAATGTACCCATGCCGCAGATGATGCGCGGCCGGCGCGGAGACCCGCGGAGGGACCGGAACGGACCCGGATCCCCGCGGTCCCCAGGTAGTGCGGCGCTGTCCCTCACAGGAGAACCCAGGTACTGGGTCTCCTGGAGCTCGGCCTTACGTACAGCTGCCGCAGAGGCAGCTGCTGGACCCCCGGCCATTATGTCGCCAATGTGGTGGCGGCTCCCGCCGGAGGACCCTAGTCAGGGTCTCCTGGGACATGGCCATATATGCAGGTGCCGGCTTCCAGGGGTAGGTGCTGGCCTGCAGGGACACAGGGAGTCTGTGCTCCGTGTAATAGGTGCCTTACTGCCGGACATGATGTCCTCCGGCCCCACCAGGAGCACACAGCAGGGCTGGTGCTGCTGGGATGTGCAGCCCTGGGATGTGCAGTCCATCAGAAGCACTCAGCGTGGCTGAGGCTTCTGGATTACACTGCAGCCGGCCTGTGACCTGTGGTGCCTCAACCTAATGGTCCCACAGGGGTGATTAGGGAGGGATGCTGGCTGCCCCGCTGCTGTTCCCTTGGCACCCTCAGGAGTACACAGCGAGGCTGTGAGTCCTGGGTGTATTGCGGCGAACACGCTGCCGCTGAAGTCCATGGAGTGGCTCAGCAGGGCTGAGGACTCCTGGGGTGCTCCGAGTGCTGCACCTGCTGGCTCTACCTGTGGTGTCTCAACCTAAATGAACCCCAAAGGGGAATTTAGGGAGGGATGCTGCTCCACCATCAGAGGCCTCGTCCGTCACCTCGACCTCAACCCAATGACCCCAACAGTGGTGAAATGGGGAGGGAGGACCGTTGTCTCAACTTCAACCCAGCGCCCCCAACATTGGGGGGCCGAGGAAGGAGCGGCATGTTAGGGGGAAAAGTCTACCTCAACCAGGCGCCCCAACAGTGGGTGGCCGAGGAGGGACCATGCCGGGAGTCTCGTTAGAGACCCACTTTTCTTCTCCTTGAAGTAAAACATCAAAAAGTGAAAAATTTTAGGAGCAATAAAATTTGTGTGTGCCTCCTACAAGACACTAAGCAAAAACTGGAGAATCACTTCCTGCTTCAGGGGTGTATGCTGCAGAGGAGGAGTCACTGTTAATCTTTTTCAGATTCTGCCTAGTGTCGCCTCCTAGTGGACAGCAGCATAACACCCACGGTCTGTGTCCCCCAATGAGGCGAAGGAGAAAAGAGGAATCCCAGACAGACAAAACGCAAACTGCATCGTCAGGCAGGACCCCAAGATCCCCCCGAGACCATTTAACCCCTATAGAGGAATCTGGCTTTACTGAAAATCCAGGGGTTGCTAAATACAGATGGGCTACAGTCCAGAGGTAGGAAAGTTGTCAAGCACGGTCAAAACTAGGGGGTCAGAAAAGGACAAACTCAGAATCCAATAGCATAGTCAGAGAGCAGGGTCAAAACCAAAATGGCAGCAGGGTACAAAATCATTGTCATAGCTCTTACCACAGGGCCGGTCTCCACTGGGCAGGGAGGTCAGTGCCCAGCATGGAGCTCCGTATGCTCTGCCCAGCCCACTGTGCTCTCTCCCACATAGACTACTCACCCGGTCCACAATCCAGCGATGCCTCCTGTCTCCCGGACTGTGGCCTTCTCTGCCTGGAGTCTGTGGTCACTAAACAATACCTTCCAGGAGCTCCATTAGGTGACGCCCGCCGCATCCTGCTGACATTAAAAGGGCCAGTGCACCCTGACCTAGAAGTGCTTCTCAACCTAATGCTGAGAGGTTCTGTGTTTGAGGCTCCCTTATGGGAAGTGCCTGAGCGACGTTTCCTGTCCCTTAGTGGCGTTGCTTGAACTCCGGTTCCCGTGCCTTGTACTTGTTCCTTGCATTTACCAATACCTCGTCTTGTCTTAGTGCCTTTCACCATTGAGCCCACTTGTCTGCTACAGCTGCCTCTGCTTAGC
The DNA here is from genome assembly GCA_033576535.1 of Allobates femoralis. NCBI lineage: Eukaryota > Metazoa > Chordata > Amphibia > Anura > Aromobatidae > Allobates > Allobates femoralis. Next base: position 2,872,224 of record JARQOC010000013.1, on the reverse strand, counting down.
CTGCCAAGTCCACCTGTCTCCTGCTATGCCAAGCCAGCCTGCCTCCATCATCGGTGAGCCTATGCCATACTCCTACTAATCAGCATCTGCTCCTGCTGGCACCTCTTGGCATCAGAAGCTGTCACATCCATGCGGACAGCCTGTAAGCTATACTAAAAGACTTTGTTCTTGCCAGACCTTGGCCGCTTTCTGTGGGTGTACCCAAATAATGACTGTGTATTTACTCAAGTTACTCTCTTGCATGTTCCTGTCGTAGGGGTCAGCTTCCAAAGACCATCTGTGGTCCAGTGGGTCCACTACCCACGTTCCCGCGAGCGCAACAGTTTGCTCAGGCCATGGACCCCGCAGGCTTTGCCTTCTCCACTCAGCGTGAACTTGTTCATCTGCAAGAAGAACAGTGCAGGCTCACTGCCGTCATGCAGGCTATAGACTCTTGACTAAGCTCACTACAAGTTCATTGCAGACCTTCAACAGGAGATGACCCGCCAGCAGCAGTCACAGAACCGCATGCTGGACTATTTGCGTAGACGAATGTCTGAACAATCTTACGGTTATGGCCAAACCAACTGCCACCCAGCTTGCTTGCCAGTGCCCTGCCTCGTCTATTCTATGTACACCATCTAACTATAGAAGGTGATCCCAAACTGTCGGGATTTTCCTATTTTGCCTATTGCACTTCAGACTGTTGCCGCAACAATTTCCAATAGACTCTGCCAAGGGGGCTTCCTTGCCGCTAATCTAAAATGAATGTTGTTCACGTGGTTTAACCTGTTGCTGGAGAGGAATGATCTCTGTCTCCCATCTGCCGAGTTTCCTGGCGACATTATGAGCTGGGACAGATTGCTGCAGCCACTGCAGCATTCTTCGACCTTCAGCAGGCCTCACTGTGGAGCAATATGCCATCCAGTTTGGCACCTCATCATTTGAATTGCAATGGACTAATGAACCCTGATCAGCGCATTCTGCCGATGAGTGTTCAAGAAAATGAAGGACAAACTGGCAAGCTGTGATCTTCCTTCCTCTATGGAGGAGCTGAGCTCTCTGCCCATATGGATTGACCTACGATTTTCAGGAGCGAGCTCGGGAGAAGAGTCGTGAAAGGAGGTCCCCTCGGCAGGACCCTCCATCTGCAATCTTCTAGTCACTCGAGATGCTACAACCACGGTTATGGTTCCTGAAGCCATGGGAGTTGATTATGTCAAGATGGACTTCTCAGTGAAGAAAAAAAAAAAGAGGTTGTCCAAGAACGCATGTCTTTACTCCGGCAGTCCTACTAATATCCTCCGGAGTTCTCGTGAGAGGCGTATCTTGGACACTGCTTACCTGGGATCGGGTTCAACCAGTAACTTGATGCCTCTGATCTCAGAATTATTTGACCGTCTTTGTGGGGTAAGAGTATTCTCCAAGCTAGATCTTTGTGGAGCGTATAATCGCATTCGTATACGCTCAGGGAACGAGTGGGAGATGGCTTTCAATACTCGGGATGGACATTATGAGTATCCGCTCGTGCTCTTCGGCCTGAATAATGCTCCAACGGTGTTTCAGGAATTCATCAACATCTTCTGAGACCTTCTCTACGCCTACGTTTTGGTGTACTTAGGGAGATAAAATCAGGATGTCATCCATCTATCTACAAACTGGACACATGTCCGTCAAGTCCTCTTAAAGCGAACTTGTCACCCCCCCTGGACATCAAAAGCTAAAATAGCCCCCTTCTGCAGCACTGAGGCTGCATTCAGAGAAGGTGGCTATAGGCTTTTGATGCCCTATATTCACTCAAATATGAACTTATATAACTGCTTACACTTAAGATGACCTAAGACCGGGAGGCGGGGTTTCGCGCTCCTCCGACCGCTCCCTCTTGTCAATCAGCCTGGTCGTCTGCTGCTGCCTCTCCTCACAGTCTAACATGAACGTGTGCCTCCGTTCTCCTCTATGGCGCCGCGCATGCGCCGTGCGCGCAGCCCGACGACTTCCTGGACACCCGGCGCACAGCGCATGCGCGGCGCCATTGAGGAGAACGGAGGCACACGTTCATGTTAGACTGTGAGGAGAGGCAGCAGCAGGCGACCAGGCTGATTGACAAGAGGGAACGGGTCGGAGGAGCGCGAAACCCCGCCTCCCGGTCTTAGGTCGTCTTAAGTGTAAGCAGTTATATAAGTTCATATTTGAGTGAATATAGGGCATCAAAAGCCTATAGCCACCTTCTCTGAATGCAGCCTCAGTGCTGCAGAAGGTGGCTATTTTAGCTTTTGATGTCCAGGGGCGGTGACCGGTTCGCTTTAAAGACTTGAGAGATTTGGCTCCATGCCAAGTACGAGAAGAGTCTATTTGAGTGGAAATCTCTACCCTTCTTTGGCTACATCATATCTGTGACTGGGTTTGAGACGGATTCAGAGACCGTATCAGCCGTGATCAAGTGGTTTTGTCCCGATGGACTCAAAGCCATGCAGAGGTTCTTGGGATTCACCAACTATCATCGTCAGTTCATTCCACACTTCTCAGCCTTAGTCCGCCCCATTACTGCCTTGACCTGTAAAAGGGGTGGACTCCAAATCTTATCCTCCTGAAGCAGAAGATAAACTTACCATCTATGTCAAAATCAAAAACCAACACTGCACTTGCAGGATGCAGTCAGACCCCACAATGTAAAGCAAGCACCAGGTGCAGGCTGATAAATCACCTCTACCTACAACAAAACGTGGGAGGCCACCTGCCATGCACATAATGGGCTTACTTAAGACACCATTCACACTGATACAAATGATGCAGAGTGTCTGAAAGCTTCCCACTGGCTCTGCCACCTACCAATGGGCCGCCCAGTACGATGCTTCTGCACCACTAGATGAACGGCGCCCCTATGGGGCCCAGCTGCACCGATAAAAAAAAGTGCAAAAAAGTTTTTTATGTGATAAATAAAGAACCTAATAGATGGGGTATTGGTTCATGCATTGGCCAAGACACTTAAGCTCATGATCCACGTCACGGATCCCCATAGCTCATGAGTCCTAACAAATTATGTATCCCCTGAAGCAGAACATTCTCCTCACTCTAAAGCAAGCCTTCACCTCGGCGCCTGCACTTCATAGACCGGAAGACAACAAAACACTTCTTCTAGGAAGTGGACACTGTGAAGACACAGCTTGTCTTAGTGCATGCCAGTGGTTAATGTTCTTAATTGACCAGACGTGTTGACCTTTTGCTTGTTATCTCTTGATTGCCAAGTCATTGTTTATTGCTAGACTCTTTGGAGCCTTCCATTGTGCACCTTTGTGTATTGCTAATTCAATGTAACTTACCTCACACCCTCACCCCCCTCTGTTATAGAATGTCATGACTCAAAGGGAAATTATGTATGCAGCTTGAAATCCAACCAATAAGAACACAGCCTTATTCCACCAATCCTAGAACAACACAATATACCCGAAGGTGTAGGCTCAGGATATAGAAGGGGGCCCTTTTCATCAACCAGGAGTTCATACGCTTCGTGGCCTCATTCTAGGGACTTCAGCCCCGAATAGAGGATAACATGGAGAGTTCATATGCTAGATGGTTTCACTCTAGAATCTGCGGACCCAGTTGAAGATCAGAACCTCAGCCTAAGAATTTTGATTCCGGCTGCCAGGATAACATCGCGTTTCATACTCTTCCAGGTTGGAACAATTCAGTGACCTGGTTACAGACTTTGCTATGCTAGCTCAGCTTCCTAAGCTTGTCACTATTCCCTTCTCAGTGGGTGCTCGCCAAAAGCAGGGTGCTGCTGGATTGGAGTAAGTAACCTTGGGAGCCCTGAAAGTTTAAACCTTCTAATCCCTGGTGAGCCAGCGGCAGGGCGAGACTCTGTTGCTTGTTACATTGTGTGTTGTACTTGGTTATGTTTTATATGGCTTTGACTATTGGGATCCAATAAAGTCTTACCATTGTCTGGTTTCCTCACCCTGTGTTGTCAGAGTACTGTTCCGCCCATGGCTAAGGAGTTTGGGCATTCAGTTGGGATGAGCCCTGGTCCATGCAGTCTTTCTAAAGGCGACCGGGCCAGTGGATGAGAGCACCCACTGACTTCCCTATCTCCACAGACGCATCCTCCATCGGGGCTGGCGCTGTGCTCACACAGAAGCTGCCTACCAGTAAGATGGAGCCTTGCGGGTTATTCTCCAAGGCATTCACAGTAAGTGCAATTACTCAGTTGGCGACCGAGAATTGCTGGCCATCAAATTGGTCTTAGCGGAAAGGCGGTATCTGTTCGACGGTGCAGTCCATCCAGTCATCATCTATACCGACAACAAAAACTTGTCCCATCTCTAGTCTGCGCAGAAGTTGAATCCACAACAAGCTTGTGGTTCCTATTTTTCGGTCGCTTCAACTTTATCCTACACTTCCGACTGACCAACAAGAACATCAAGGCAGATGCCCTATCTAGGTCTTTTCGGTCAGTTGATCAAGAAGAGGATCCACAACACATCATTAAGCCTTCCAATGTGATAACCGTAGCTCCGATGCGCTTGGTTCAAGTTCCTCTGGGTAAGACTATGGTGGTGGTGAAGGACAAAAGAAGAGTGTTACAGTGGGGTTATTCCTCCAAATTGGCAGATCATGATGGGCAAAAGAAGACTTTACCTCTAATTTCTCATCACTATTGGCGGCCCACAATACGACAGGACGTGCTGGATTTCATGGCGGCCTGCCCATCGTGTGCCAGCAACAAGACTTCCAAAAAACTACCAGCTGGTCGACTTCTGCCACTGCCAATTCCGGACTCTCAATGGTAACACATCGGCATGGAGTTCATTACGGACTTGCCTAAGTCACTGGGAAACTCCGTCATCTGGGTCGTGGTGGATGGGTTTTCTAAAATGGCGCACTTCGTTCCTTTATCAGGCTGCCATCTGCACCTGAACTGGCAGAACTCTACGTTCAGCACATCCTTTGCCTTCATGACCTTCCACTCAACTTCATGTGCGAGAGAGGGGTCCAGTTCATCTCCAAGTTTTGGTGATCCCTCTGCAAGGTACTAGAGATGGCGTTGGACTTCTCTCTTATTTACCATCCTCAGTCCAACAGTGAAGTGCAGCAGATAAATCAAGTTTTCTCCAACTACCTCCAACACTTTGTGAACAGCCATCCCAGTGACTAGGTCATCCTGCTGCAGTGGATGGGAGTTCTCCTGTAACAACCGGGCTGGTGAGCCTTCCGCTAACTCTCCTTTCTTTCTAGTGTATAGGAGGCATAAACTAATAAGTTTAACCCTAATCAGATATCTAGCAAAACCTGCGCTCCCAAATCACTGATATATGAGGTTGTGGACTCATTTGTCGTTATTATTTATTCACTTTATTGTATGACTTATTTCTGATTTGTCCATAACTCACATTATAGATATCGTTCATTATGATCATTCACTATTGTATGTATTGTCATTGTTTATCTATTCATCTCACACACTATGTACATATATCAAAATTGACGTATTATTATTTATCAGTGTACGAATATATGTATGGTATGCGAGTATGAATGGAGTAGAAGTATGATGGATAAGTGCAATAGGCACTGTGAGCACTTTATACCAAGATTGGGCTGGGTCTCAAGTAGTTAAAGTGATTTTCTGCTCCTGGTCTTCATTAAAATGGCCACTGCAACACATAAATGCAGACATGAAATATACATCGGTCTGTAGAAGTTGGGGAGCTCGGTCTGTGCCCGATGATGTCACCGGTGATGAACACATGACTCGCACAGTTGTGAGAAGGTGTCCATTTCAGCAATTATGCCATGTAGATTAATTAGATGGATTCCGGTGATTATGCCATGCTGTCAGGAAAATATGAATTTTTGTCATTGTTTTAAAATGTTTGAAAAGACACCAGAGATCTTTTTTTTTTTTACTTCTTCCCCCTTGTTCATTCATAAAGGAGATACATAGTCTCCGCTTTGCTTCCCCCCAGTCAGGCATTTTTACCACTAGCCATAAACCTCTGAGCTGAGCAGAATTCAGCTAGTCTAATCTGGTTTTGTCCCTGTGACATCCCTTTGTCTTAACTTACAGTGTTTTAATGTCAAATTTCATAAGACCCGTTCACGGCACAAATTCATAAATCATATTTTTGGAATGTTTACCTGCTTCCAGTTATGATGGAATATCTTTTATATCGGGGAAACAATCAGAATCCTGGGAATTGGGTTCTGACCTTCTGAACATCATAGATATGTCATATTTGATATCAATCTTCGTGTAAATTTCAGAGGGAAAACATGATGTCCCTGGTTTTGACGCGGCAGCGGCTCAACTAAAGATATGAAAATGGAGGTTTTTGGAGAATTGTGAAAGAGGTGGGTTTCAGAGAGCCGGCCCCCCAGAGAGGTGAACACAAGTGGGAGTTCCTGGATTTTATCCCCCATTACATAAAACCAAAGTATCCGTTAAGGCTTCATTTCACCCTGGGACATCAGACGCAGCACTACACGCTGCGTGGAGGAATCATACACCACTTCTGGGGAGCCGTCCCCCCACTGAATATGAGATTGCAAAACTTGCATCACGCAGTGACAATTTCTCAATTATTCCCTTTTATTTTAATAACTGTTTAATGCATATATGTAAATTGTCTTTTTTTGTAATATCTTGTATATCTTTTGTAAACACTGACAACTTTTGGAGTAAAACTTATAATTTACTAGTTTTATTCTTCATGTTCTATGAACGAGCTGACACGCATCCCTGCTTTTACACGTTACCAGACAGGAGACTGATCCACCTGAAAGAGATCGGTGGTGGCAGCATCATTTTTGTATTTATGTGATATTGTGGCCTGAGGGTGGCTGGATCGAGGTATATATAAGTTCCTGGCAGGAGCTGGTGGTGTATATACATCCTGTCACATCACGTGCCGCAGGAGACAACAAATTAAAGCAGCTGCGCCCTTTGTCTTATTCTGTGGCTATACCTGGTTTGGCCAGCAGGATAAGAGGGCACCAGAGAGCTGCAGGTCCTGGCAAAGTTTTCATGACATCGACCACATAGGAGTATTGGCAAACTGAGGAGAAATTATGTAACAAACTGTAAGGTCGATTTTTTTCTTATTACCCTTACTGAAATGTAAAACTTTGGGGCAAAAACCACATTTTAGTGGCAAAAATGGTATTTTTAGTTTCCAGAACGTGGTCACTTGTGGGAGGTTCCAGAACGTGGTCACTTGTGGGAGGTTCCAGAACGTGGTCACTTGTGGGGGGTTCCAGAGCGTGGTCACTTGTGGGAGGTTCCAGAACGTGGTCACTTGTGGGAGGTTCCAGAACGTGGTCACTTGTGGGAGGTTCCAGAACGTGGTCACTTGTGGGAGGTTCCAGAACGTGGTCACTTGTGGGAGGTTCCAGAACGTGGTCACTTTTGGGAGGTTCCAGAACGTGGTCACTTTTGGGAGGTTCCACTCTTTACAGTAGTATGATTACTCTAGCAACTGTGGGCAGTAGAATATTTTAACACGGCAAGTGTGAAGCCAGCCTAAGTTGACTAAACCATACAATGACATAGCCTTATATCTCCAGAACGTAGGATTGCCCAAACTGATGGACGCTTATAGGGAACAACTAGACATGCCCTTATCTATCGAAGAAATGGAAGAGGCTGCGAAAGATCTGCAAAATAATAAAGCATCGGGAATGGATGGGATTCCAGCGGATTACACAAGGCTGCCGGGGATGTTCTGCTGCCTAAATTGATAGAGGTTTTTGAGGAGGCTCTGTGTGGTAGGGGGCTCGCTGCCGGTTTCTATGCGAGAGGTGACGGTTGTTCTTCTCCCCAATACGGGTAAAGACCCCCTGAACCCCGAGTCATACAGGCCTATATCTCTCGTCTGTAGATGGTAAAATTCTGGCTGAAATACTCGCTAACGGTTATCACACATGTGGTGGGGGAGGATCACACTGGGCTCATGCCGGCTAAGTCGACAGCTATTAATTTGTGTAGATTGTTTATTAATCTTCAGGTGGAGTCGCAGAATGTTGGTGGACGGGCAGTGCTCTCACTCGACGCGGCTAAAGCATTTGATAGCGTTGAGTGGGGGTATCTGTGGGCAGTTTTGAGGTGCATGGGATTCGGTGTGAACTTCTTGGCCTGGGTGCAATCTAATATATAATTCCCCTAACGCACTTCCGTAAGTTTCGGCACTACTTCCGTCGTCGTGTCCGTGGGCGCGCGGCGCCCATGCGACCAGTGAAGCATTGCTCGCGCAGCGGGCATTGTGAGCCGTTGCAGGGCATTGCGAGTCTCCCGCCCCGGCGACGACCGACGAGAGCCGAGCGCCGTGGCCGAAAATAGAACCTAGGCCCTGGCCATGCACAGCTCTAAAGACCGCTATGTTTCTCAATGGGAAGTGAGGCACTATGCTCATTGGTTGCGGTGTGCTGGCGCCGACCAATGAGCATAGCGCCTCACTTCCCATTCAGATACATGGAGGACTTTGAGTTTCACATTTACCGCTGTAAGTGAGGCGCGAAGCTCATTGGTCAGCGCCAGCACACAGCGACCAATGAGAATAGCGCCTCACTTACAGCGGTAAATGTGAAATTCAAAGTCCTCCATGTATCTCAATGGCCAGTGAGGCGCTTCTCTCATTGTACTCATGACAGTAGCAACATTAACCCCTTACATTCCGTTTTATCTGTAATTTCTATAACAGTGTGTAGTTGTACTGCCACTGCAAAGTTAACCCCTTATATACCATTTCTGCCTTAACTCCATACGTTGTAGTCTCTATTACTACTGCCAGTAGGATCATTAACCCCTTATATTCCATTATTGTTGTTATTTCTATTACACACTGTATACTGCGAAATTAACCCATTATATACCAGTTCAGCATTAACTGCATATTTAGTAGTGTTTATAACTACTGCCACTGCTACATTAACCCCTTGAACACCATTTTGGATATAATTTACAGCGCTGAGTCTGTTGTGGCAGTGCCTGTGGGACATTAACTCCTTCAATAACATTTTTGATATCATTATAAGTTCCTACTCTGTTATAGTCCTGTTAGTCGGACATTAACTCTTTCTACACCTCCACTATATTGCTACCCTCACAGTTCTGCCTACATCGCCTACTTAGTCATATATCTGCTGTTTAAGTCTATTATTTACAACTCTTAAAAAAATTATATACAGATTCTAGACTCCCGATTCTTTAGAATCAGGCTCACAGCTAGTTACTGTATAAACAACCTGTGGCGAGACTGCGAGTGAATGGGGATCCCTCTCATAGTATTACACTGGCGATGGGCACTAGACAGGGCTGCCCGCTATCTCTCCTCCTGTTTGCTCTAGCCATCGAGCCACTGGCTATTCAGCTACGTACCAGTAAAGATATAATGGGCTTTCGGCATGGGGGGGTGGAGGAGCAGGTAGCGCTATATGCGGATGATCTTATGGGGGGGTGGAGGAGCGGGTAGCGCTACCGTATATGCGGATGATCTTTTGCTCTTTTTGGGAGATACAGAGCGGTCTTTACAGACGGCCATAAGGGTCTTACTCGGTCCTCAGCATAACTTGGGGTGAAATCTGTCCTCATGCCGGTGGACGCTCTTACCCAGGACACTAGGGTGGGTGATACCTGTTTGCAAGTGGTGGGAGATTTTACGTACCTGGGGATTCGGGTGTCTCCTGTTGTGAATGATGACGTCTCCCTGAATCTGACAGTTATATTCTGCATTTCAACAAACAGTCACTACATGGACTGAGCTTCTGTTGACAGTGGGGGGGGGGGGGGGGCACACCAATTTGGTCAAAATGGTGCTGATGTCCCAATGACTCTACGTCCTTCATAACTCACCAGTATGGATCCCTATGAGAATGTTTTATAGATTCCAGGCTATATTCAGGGAGCTGATCTGGAAGAAAGGGGGCAGCCAGAATTACATTAGACACTTTACAAAGACGGAAGGATGGGGGAGGATTAGCTGCTCCGGACCCGGGGATTTACTTCCTGGCGTCTCAGGTCCAACAGCTCAAACTGGATCAGGGGAATGTGGATAGACAATTACGTGAACTCACTGATGGCCGCCAATTATATCTGTACTGGAGTCTGAGCTCTTGGAGGGGGATAGCCGGAGACATAAACCGACGTTTATACTTATGCGGTAAATTTGGTATAAGACAATAGTCATGGTGAATATTGTGGGACGTGCTCCTTTACACCGCTGTGGGGTAACCCGGGCCTCCCTGAGGTATATAAACTGGTGGGGTACGGCCCTCGGAGGGGACTGGGAGTTACCCATGTAGTGTAAATTCTGGAGGGATGTGCTTAAGTCATTTCAACAAGTGAAGGAGGATTCCACATCCCACAGAACAATTATTACCTTTATCTTCAGCTGCTACAGCCGAGACCACTGCAATCCACAATCCAACATCATTTGCTCTATCACACATCTGAGCCATAGCGGTGGGGAGGGAGTCATATCTAGGATATATGGGATCTTAATGCAGCAGTGTCAGTGGACAGACCACTGGTGATTATAGAGAAATGGGAGCGGGAGGTTGTGAGCTTTCTACTGACCGGTGGGTGATATCCTGGAGAGCGGGAGGTTGTGAGCTTTCTACTGACCGGTGCGATGATATCCTGGAGAGCGGGAGGTTGTGAGCTTTCTACAGACCGGTGGGATGATATCCTGGAGAGCGGGAGGTTGTGAGCTTTCTACTGACCGGTGGATGATATCCTGGAGAGCGGGAGGTTGTGAGCTTTCTACTGACGCGGTGGTTGGAATGATATCCTGATGGAGAGCGGAGGTTGTGAGCTTTCTACTGACCGTGGGATATCCTGAGAGCGGGGGTTGTGATTTTCTACTGACGGTGGAGATATCCTGGAGAGGGAGGTTGAGCTTTCTACTGACCGGTGGAGGATATCCTGGAGAGCGGAGGTTGTGAGCTTTCTACTGACCGTGGGAGTTTGGAGGATTAATCCTGGGGGAACTGAAGCGGAGGTTGTGAGCTTTCTACTGACCGGTGGATGATATCCTGAGAGCGGAGGTTGTGAGCTTTCTACTGACCGGTGTTGAGATATCCTGGAGAGCGGGAGGTTGTGAGCTTTCTACTGACCGGTGGATGATATCCTGGAGAGCGGAGGTTGTGAGCTTTCTACTGACCGGTGGGATGATATCCTGGAGAGCGGAGGTTGTGAGCTTTCTACTGACCGGTGGAGATATCCTGGAGAGCGGGAGGTTGTGAGCTTTCTACTGACCGGTGGAGGATATCCTGGAGAGCGGAGGTTGTGAGCTTTCTACTTGACACGGTGGGAGATGATATCCTGGAGAGCGGGAGGTTGTGAGCTTTCTACTGACCGGTGGGATGATATCCTGGAGAGCGGGAGGTTGTGAGCTTTCTACTGACCGGTGGATGATATCCTGGAAGCGGGAGGTTGTGAGCTTTCTACTGACCGGTGGGATGATATCCTGGAGAGCGGGAGGTTGTGAGCTTTCTACTGACCGGTGGATGATATCCTGGAGAGGGAGGTTGTGAGCTTTACTGACCGGTGGATGATATCCTGAAGCGAGTTGGACTTTCTACTGACCATGGATGATATCCTGGAGAGCGGGAGTTTGTGAGCTTTCTACTGACCGGGAGTGATATCCTGGAGAAGCGGGAGGTTATGAGCTTTCTACTGACCGGTGGGAGGATATCCTGGAGAGCGGAGGTTGTGACTTTCCTACTGACCGTGGGAGATATCCTGGAGAGCGGGAGGTTGTGAGCTTCTACTGACTCGGTGGGATGATATCCTGGAGAGGCGGGAGGTTGTGAACTTTATACTGACCGGTGTGGATGAATATCCTGGAAGCGGGAGGTTGTGAGCTTTCTACTGACCTGGTGGGTAGATATCCTGGAGATGCGGAGGTTGTGAGCTTTCTACGACCGGTGGATGATATCCTGGAGAGCGGAGGTTGTGAGCTTATCTACTGACACGGGGAGATATCCTGGAGAGCGGAGGTTGTGAGCTTTCTACTGACCGGTGAGATATCCTGGAGAGCGGGAGTTGTGAGCTCTTCTACTGACCGTGGATGATATCCTGGAGAGCGGAGTGTGAGCTTTCTATGACTGGATGATATCCTGGGAGCGTGAGGTTGGAGCTTTCATACTGACCGATGGGATGATATCCTGGAGAGCGGGAGGTTGTGAGCTTTCTACTGACCGGTGGGTGATATCCTGGAGAGCGGGAGGTTGTGAGCTTTCTACTGACCGGTGGATGATATCCTGGAGAGCGGGAGGTTGTGAGCTTTCCTACTGACCGGTGGGATGATATCCTGGAGAGCGGGAGGTTGTGAGCTTTTACTGACCGGTGATGATATCCTGGAGAGCGGGAGGTTGTGAGCTTTCTACTGACCGGTGGATGATATCCTGGAGAGCGGGAGGTTGTGAGCTTTCTACTGACCCGGTGGATGATATCCTGGAGAGCGGAGGTTGTGAGCTTTCTACTGACCGGTGGGATGATATCCTGGAGAGCGGAGGTTGTGAGCTTTCTACTGACCGGTGGATGATATCCTGGAGAGCGGAGGTTGTGAGCTTTCTACTGACCGGTGTGATGATATCCTGGAGAGCGGGAGGTTGTGAGCTTTCTACTGACCGGTGGGATATATCCTGGAGAGCGGGAGGTTGTGAGCTTTCTACTGACCGGTGGAGGATATCCTGGAGAGCGGAGGTTGTGAGCTTTCTACTGACCGGTGGATGATATCCTGGAGAGCGGAGGTTGTGAGCTTTCTACTGACCGTGGAGGATATCCTGGAGAGCGGGAGGTTGTGAGCTTTCTACTGACCGTGGTGATATCCTGGAGAGCGGAGGTTGTGAGCTTTCTACTGACCGGTGGATGATATCCTGGAGAGCGGGAGGTTGTGAGCTTCTATCTGACGTGGATGATATCCTGGAGAGCGAGAGGTTGTGAGCTTTCTACTGACCTGGTGGATGAATCCTGGAGAGCGGGAGGTTGTGAGCTTTCTACTGACCGGTGGGATATCCTGGAGAGCGGGAGGTTGTGAGCTTTCTACTGACCGGTGGATGATATCCTGGAGAGCGGGAGGTTGTGAGCTTTCTACTGACCGGTGGGATGATATCCTGGAGAGCGGGAGGTTGTGAGCTTTCTACTGACCGGTGGGATGATATCCTGGAGAGCGGGAGGTTGTGAGCTTTCTACTGACCGGTGGGATGATATCCTGGAGAGCGGGAGGTTGTGAGCTTTCTACTGACCGGTGGATGATATCCTGGAGAGCGGGAGGTTGTGAGCTTTCTACTGACCGGTGGATGATATCCTGGAGAGCGGAGGTTGTGAGCTTTCTACTGACCGGTGGATGATATCCTGGAGAGCGGGAGGTTGTGAGCTTTCTACTGACCGGTGGATGATATCCTGGAGAGCGGGAGGTTGTGAGCTTTCTACTGACCGGTGGGAGATATCCTGGAGAGCGGGAGGTTGTGAGCTTTCTACTGACCGGTGGAGGATATCCTGGAGAGCGGGAGTTTGTGAGCTTTCTACTGACCGGTGGGAGGATATCCTGGAGAGCGGGAGGTTGTGAGCTTTCTACTGACCGGTGGGAGGATATCCTGGAGACGGAGGTTGTGAGCTTTCTACTGACCGGTGGATGATATCCTGGAGAGCGGGAGGTTGTGAGCTTTCTACTGACCGGTGGGATGATATCCTGGAGAGCGGGAGGTTGTGAGCTTTCTACTGACCGGGGATGATATCCTGGAGAGCGGAGGTTGTGAGCTTTCTACTGACCGGTGTGATGATATCCTGGAGAGCGGGAGGTTGTGAGCTTTCTACTGACCGTGTGATGATATCCTGGAGAGTGGGAGGTTGTGAGCCTTCTACTGACCGGTGGATGATATCCTGGAGAGCGGGAGGTTGTGAGCTTTCTACTGACCGGTGTGATGATATCCTGGAGAGCGGGAGGTTGTGAGCTTTCTACTGACCGATGGATGATATCCTGGAGAGCGGGAGGTTGTGAGCTTTCTACTGACCGGTGGATGATATCCTGGAGAGCGAGAGGTTGTGAGCTTTCTACTGACTGGTGGATGATATCCTGGAGAGCGGGAGGTTGTGAGCTTTCTACTGACTGATGGATGATATCCTGGAGAGCGGGAGGTTGTGAGCTTTCTACTGACCGGTGTGATGATATCCTGGAGAGCGGGAGGTTGTGAGCTTTCTACTGACTGATGGATGATATCCTGGAGAGCGGGAGGTTGTGAGCTTTCTACTGACCGGTGGAGGATATCCTGGAGAGCGAGAGGTTGTGAGCTTTCTACTGACTGGTGGATGATATCCTGGAGAGCGGGAGGTTGTGAGCTTTCTACTGACCGGTGGGATGATCTCCTGGAGAGCGGGAGGTTGTGAGCTTTCTACTGACGGTGGGATGATATCCTGGAGAGCGGGAGGTTGTGAGCTTTGTACTGACCGGTGGGATGATATCCTGGAGAGCGGGAGGTTGTGAGCTTTCTACTGACCGGTGGGATGATATCCTGGAGAGCGGGAGGTTGTGAGCTTTCTACTGACCGGTGGATGATATCCTGGAGAGCGGGAGGTTGTGAGCTTTCTACTGACCGGTGGATGATATCCTGGAGAGCGGGAGGTTGTGAACTTTCTACTGACCGGTGGGATGATATCCTGGAGAGCGAGAGGTTGTGAGCTTTCTACTGACTGGTGGATGATATCCTGGAGAGCGAGAGGTTGTGAGCTTTCTACTGACTGGTGGATGATATCCTGGAGAGCGAGAGGTTGTGAGCTTTCTACTGACTGGTGGATGATATCCTGGAGAGCGGGAGGTTGTGAGCTTTCTACTGACTGGTGGATGATATCCTGGAGAGCGGGAGGTTGTGAGCTTTCTACTGACCGGTGGGATGATCTCCTGGAGAGCGGGAGGTTGTGAGCTTTCTACTGACTGATGGATGATATCCTGGAGAGCGAGAGGTTGTGAGCTTTCTACTGACTGGTGGATGATATCCTGGAGAGCGGGAGGTTGTGAGCTTTCTACTGACTGATGGATGATATCCTGGAGAGCGGGAGGTTGTGAGCTTTCTACTGACCGGTGGGATGATCTCCTGGAGAGCGGGAGGTTGTGAGCTTTCTACTGACCGGTGGGATGATATCCTGGAGAGCGGGAGGTTGTGAGCTTTCTACTGACTGGTGGATGATATCCTGGAGAGCGGGAGGTTGTGAGCTTTCTACTGACCGGTGGGATGATATCCTGGAGAGCGGGAGGTTGTGAGCTTTCTACTGACCAGTGGATGATATCCTGGAGAGCGGGAGGTGGTGAGCTTTCGACAGACCGGTGGATGATATCCTGGAGATCGGGAGGTTGTGAGCTTTCTACTGACCGGTGGATGATATCCTGGAGAGTGTGAGGTTGTGAGCTTTCTACTGACCGGTGGGATGATATCCTGGAGAGCGGGAGGTTGTGAGCTTTCTACTGACCGGTGGGATGATATCCTGGAGAGCGAGAGGTTGTGAGCTTTCTACTGACTGGTGGATGATATCCTGGAGAGCGGGAGGTTGTGAGCCTTCTACTGACCGGTGGATGATATCCTGGAGAGCGGGAGGTTGTGAGCCTTCTACTGACCGGTGGATGATATCCTGGAGAGCGGGAGGTTGTGAGCTTTCTACTGACCGGTGGATGATATCCTGGAGAGCGAGAGGTTGTGAGCTTTCTACTGACTGGTGGATGATATCCTGGAGAGCGGGAGGCTGTGAGCTTTCTACTGACCGGTGGATGATATCCTGGAGAGTGGGAGGTTGTGAGCTTTCTACTGACCGGTGGGAGGATATCCTGGAGAGCGGGAGGTTGTGAGCTTTCTACTGACCGGTGGGATGATATCCTGGAGAGCGGGAGGTTGTGAGCTTCCTACTGACCGGTGTGATGATATCCTGGAGAGCGGGAGGTTGTGAGCTTCCTACTGACCGGTGGGATGATATCCTGGAGAGCGGGAGGTTGTGAGCTTTCTACTGACCGGTGTGATGATATCCTGGAGAGCGGGAGGTTGTGAGCTTTCTACTGACCGGTGGATGATATCCTGGAGAGCGGGAGGTTGTGAGCTTTCTACTGACCGGTGTGATGATATCCTGGAGAGCGGGAGGTTGTGAGCTTTCTACTGACCGGTGGATGATTTCCTGGAGAGCGGGAGGTTGTGAGCTTTCTACTGACTGATGGATGATATCCTGGAGAGTGTTCTCTTCTCTTACCAACTTGTGAGGCGCAGAGGCTCTCCCAATTGTCTATTATACATCGGGTATATAGACTCCTAGATTCTTGAAACATATCGGTGTTAGAGAGGACGGTAAGTGGGATGATGCGGGAGTGTTACATCAGCTTTACAACTGTCACTGTATCCAGCTGTTTTGGGAGGAATGTGTGAGAGATATTAACACTGTGTTTGCCTGTGAGATGCCCCTGAACCCGATAGCTTGTGTGTTGGGCCACACAGGGGGATCAGAATGGTGAAATTGTGATGAAACGAGCATTATACCAGGTCAGGGACCCTGCAGCGTCGCACTGATGAGACCTTCGTCTCCTACGTTACAGGAATGTTTGGATAAAATGCAGTTCCTACTTAGATTGGAAGAGAAAGTTCATAAAAAGCGCCAGGGATTGCAGAAATATGACAACATTAGGGTGAGCGGCAGCTTTCCATAGATATTATGTTATGAACATTCTGAATTGGTGGCAGTTTTGGCCACATAACTGATGTGTAAAGTGTTATGGGGTGGAATATCGCTGATTGTGTGTAATCCTCCTGTGTTATGCTGATGGCACGGTATCTGACAACACACAGGTGAAGAGAGATTTAGTATTTTTTTGCTTTGATGTAACTATTGATGCTGGAGTATTAGGATTTGTTACTTTGCTGATTGGATATTGTGCTTAGGGGGGTTTGTGTTTGGGAAGGGGTGGTGGGGTGGGGTGGGAAGGGGGATATTGGGGGTTTTGGATATTGTGTTTTATGCGCTGAAAACTTCAATAAAAATGATCTTATTAAAAATATAATAATAATTAGGTAGCACCTCAGGCTGAAGATAGGAGACAGAAAATAGTTCTATGATAAGGGAGAGGTGGGGAGGACGCAGAGACCTGACACTGGGGGGAGCCGGGCTGAGAGATGTGTGGAGACTGCAGCCCCCCAATGATTGGGAATTTACCCATTATTCACCCCCGCACGGTCACGTATGGATCAGATATGGGTGAGGGACCCCTTAATAGCCAGAACGTATGAAGGTGTGATTGAGGTGATATCTGATCACAGCTCGGGGAGTGCAAGTATCCAGGATGGAATTCAGAGGGGGCGAACTGTATCTGGAGGGGCCCAAAGACCAGAACTTTTATAGGATCCCGATAGAGCAGTGGATGGAGATTGTGGAGACTAATGGAGATCCCGACCAAACAAACGTTACTATACTGGGAAAAGGCCAAGGCAGTTTTAGTAGAAGCCTCCTCATGCAGGACTTCTGATAACGAGCTCGAGGAGGCTTCTGATAACGAGCTCGAGGAGGACTTCTGATAACGAGCTCGAGGAGGCTTCTGATAACGAGCTCGAGGAGGCTTCTGATAACGAGCTCGAGGAGGGCTTCTGATAACGAGCTCGAGGAGGCTTCTGATAACGAGCTCGAGGAGGGCTTCTGATAACGAGCTCGAGGAGGCTTCTGATAACGAGCTCGAGGAGGCTTCTGATAACGAGCTCGAGGAGGGCTTCTGATAACGAGCTCGAGGAGGGCTTCTGATAACGAGCTCGAGGAGGGCTTCTGATAACGAGCTCGAGGAGGGCTTCTGATAACGAGCTCGAGGAGGCTTCTGATAACGAGCTCGAGGAGGCTTCTGATAACGAGCTCGAGGAGGGCTTCTGATAACGAGCTCGAGGAGGCTTCTGATAACGAGCTCGAGGAGGGCTTCTGATAACGAGCTCGAGGAGGGCTTCTGATAACGAGCTCGAGGAGGGCTTCTGATAACGAGCTCAAGGAGGCTTCTGATAACGAGCTCGAGGAGGGCTTCTGATAACGAGCTCGAGGAGGGCTTCTGATAACGAGCTCGAGGAGGGCTTCTGATAACGAGCTCGAGGAGGGCTCTGCACAAGATTGCCACCCTGCTCCGTGTATACAGCATAACATGGAGCAGGCCGGGAAAAGGAGAGGACGTCACAGCAGGAGGTGGGACAGGCAGCCGGGACCGCGAGAAGCAATACCTCTCTCTGCACCTGCATCATGCAACACAAGGAGGCGCCGGTGAGGAAGAAATGACTGGCAGGAGGGAGGTGGCGAGGGCATGTAAACGAGGAGGAACAGAGATGCAGGAGGAGTGAAATGCCTCCGTGGTGCGAGGTGGCCTCCATGGCTTCTAATTGTAAGTTTACCAAAGCCTACATCTCGGGATCAAGCGGTACAAACACATGGGGGACCCCTTGCCTGAATGCAGCAGACAGGCTGCATTCACTGCTGCACTTAGATTCACATCCATGGGGGAGGTGACAGGTCGTCTTAAATAAAGGGAAGTAAGAAATTTTGTTCCAAGGTAAGGGATGTCACACAGGTAGGGCAGGCCCAGAACACAATATCTGCAGGATACCAGGAGTGCGCTCCTCCATTACATACCTGGGATTTCACTTGGGGCGTAATACGGATGCGGTAAATTTCTTGTCAGGCGGCTCGGAGCCCCATTCTCCAAGGTTGTATATTGCTAATTTCATGTAAATGACTTGACCCTCTCACCCAGTCAGATACTTAGGACTCATAGGGATATTATGTATGCGTCTTGAAATTCAGCCAGAGCAGAACGGCTCCCACAGCAGACCAGACGAGACCGACTCCCAGAGCAGACCACCTCCCAGAGCAGACCACACCACACTGGCTAGCAGAGCAGACCACACCGGCTACCAGAGCACACCACGTCCCAGGCAGAGCAAAGCAGATCGGCTCCCAGATCAGACCGGACCAGCTACCAGAGCAGACCAGACCGGCTCATCCTCCATGATCTTCAGTGCAAAGTCAGACAAAGCAAAATAATGTTACAAATAACACACATGATACTGATTGGTAAGTGAGGAGGTGTCTGCACGACCGGAGACATTAGTACGACTCTGACATCTACTAGAGCCAAACACAACCACAACACCGACAAAGAAAGGACAGACGGACGTCTCCTCTTACCTGGAGATACATGAAGCCGCTGCTCCTCCACCACAACGTCCTTGTACTGATCCCGGTGTCCTTCTACATAATCCCACTCCTCCATGGAGAAGAAGACAGCGACGTCCTCACACCGGAGAGGAACCTGATAACCAACGAGACAGACATTACCCAGAATCCTCCAGTGTACACTGTATAATGTCCCAGCAGTCTCCTCTCCTCCAGTGTACACTGTATAATGTCCCAGCAGTCTCCCCTCCTCCAGTGTAGGCTGTATAATGTCCCAGCAGTCTCCTCTCCTCCAGTGTACACTGGATAATCTCCCAGCAGTCTCCTCTCCTCCAGTGTACACTGTATAATCTCCCAGCAGTCTCCTCTCCTCCAGTGTACACTGTATAATCTCCCAGCAGTCTCCTCTCCTCCAGTGTACACTGTATAATCTCCCAGCAGTCTCCTCTCCTCCAGTGTACACTGTATAATCTCCCAGCAGTCTCCTCTCCTCCAGTATACACTGTATAATGTCCCAGCAGTCTCCACTCCTCCAGTGTACACTGTATAATCTCCCAGCAGTCTCCTCTCCTCCAGTATACACTGTATAATCTCCCAGCAGTCTCCTCTCCTCCAGTGTACACTGTATAATGCCCAAGCAGTCTCCTCTCCTCCAGTGCACACTGTATAATCTCCCAGCAGTCTCCTCTCCTCCAGTGTACACTGTATAATGTCCCAGCAGTCTCCTCTCCTCCAGTGTACACTGTATAATCTCCCAGCAGTCTCCTCTCCTCCAGTGTACACTGTATAATCTCCCAGCAGTCTCCTCTCCTCCAGTGTACACTGTATAATCCCCCAGCAGTCTCCTCTCCTCCAGTGTACACTGTATAATGTCCCAGCAGTCTCCTCTCCTCCAGTGTACACTGTATAATGTCCCAGCAGTCTCCTCTCCTCCAGTGTACACTGTATAATCTCCCAGCAGTCTCCTGTCCTCCAGTGTACACTGTATAATCTCCCAGCAGTCTCCTGTCCTCCAGTGTACACTGTATAATCTCCCAGCAGTCTCCTGTCCTCCAGTGTACACTGTATAATCTCCCAGCAGTCTCCTCTCCTCCAGTGTACACTGTATAATGTCCCAGCAGTCTCCTCTCCTCCAGTGTACACTGTATAATGTCCCAGCAGTCTCCTCTCCTCCAGTGTACACTGTATAATCTCCCAGCAGTCTCCTCTCCTCCAGTATACACTGTATAATGTCCCAGCAGTCTCCACTCCTCCAGTGTACACTGTATAATCTCCCAGCAGTCTCTCTCCTCCAGTGTACACTGTATAATCTCCCAGCAGTCTCCTCTCCTCCAGTATACACTGTATAATGTCCCAGCAGTCTCCTCTCCTCCAGGGTACACTGTATAATCTCCCAGCAGTCTCCTCTCCTCCAGTGTACACTGTATAATCTCCCAGCAGTCTCCTCTCCTCCAGTGTACACTGTATAATCTCCCAGCAGTCTCCTCTCCTCCAGTGTACACTGTATAATCCCCCAGCAGTCTCCTCTCCTCGTGTACACTGTATAATCTCCCAGCAGTCTCCTCTCCTCCAGTATAAACTGTTATAATCCCCCAGCAGTCTCCTCTCCTCCAGTGTACACTGTATAATCCCCCAGCAGTCTCCTCTCCTCCAGTGTACACTGTATAATGTCCCAGCAGTCTCCTCTCCTCCAGTGTACACTGTATAATGTCCCAGCAGTCTCCTCTCCTCCAGTGTACACTGTATAATCCCCCAGCAGTCTCCTCTCCTCCAGTGTACACTGTATAATCCCCCAGCAGTCTCCTCTCCTCCAGTGTACACTGTATAATCTCCCAGCAGTCTCCTCTCCTCCAGTGTACACTGTATAATGTCCCAGCAGTCTCCTCTCCTCCAGTGTACACTGTATAATGTCCCAGCAGTCTCCTCTCCTCCAGTGTATAATGTCTCAGCAGTCTCCTCTCCTCCAGTGTACACTGTATAATCTCCCAGCAGTCTCCTCTCCTCCAGTGTACACTGTATAATGTCCCAGCAGTCTCCTCTCCTCCAGTGTACACTGTATAATGTCCCAGCAGTCTTCTCTCCCCCAGTGTACACTGTATAATCTCCCAGCAGTCTCCTCTCCTCCAGTGTACACTGTATAATCTCCCAGCAGTCTCCTCTCCTCCAGTGTATAATGTCTCAGCAGTCTCCTCTCCTCCAGTGTACACTGTATAATGTCCCAGCAGTCTCCTCTCCTCCAGTGTACACTGTATAATCCCCCAGCAGTCTCCTCTCCTCCAGTGTACACTGTATAATCCCCCAGCAGTCTCCTCTCCTCCAGTGTACACTGTATAATCTCCCAGCAGTCTCCTCTCCTCCAGTGTACACTGTATAATGTCCCAGCAGTCTCCTCTCCTCCAGTGTATAATGTCTCAGCAGTCTCCTCTCCTCCAGTGTACACTGTATAATCTCCCAGCAGTCTCCTCTCCTCCAGTGTACACTGTATAATGTCCCAGCAGTCTCCTCTCCTCCAGTGTACACTGTATAATCCCCCAGCAGTCTCCTCTCCTCCAGTGTACACTGTATAATCCCCCAGCAGTCTCCTCTCCTCCAGTGTACACTGTATAATCTCCCAGCAGTGTCCTCTCCTCCAGTGTACACTGTATAATCTCCCAGCAGTCTCCTCTCCTCCAGTGTACACTGTATAATCCCCCAGCAGTCTCCTCTCCTCCAGTGTACACTGTATAATCTCCCAGCAGTCTCCTCTCCTCCAGTGTATAATGTCCCAGCAGTCTCCTCTCCTCCAGTGTACACTGTATAATCTCCCAGCAGTCTCCTCTCCTCCAGTGTACACTGTATAATGTCCCAGCAGTCTCCTCTCCTCCAGTGTACACTGTATAATCTCCCAGCAGTCTCCTCTCCTCCAGTGTATAATGTCCCAGCAGTCTCCTCTCCTCCAGTGTATAATGTCCCAGCAGTCACCTCTCTGCTCAGCAGCTCAGTGATCTTGTTGGTGAGGTGTCGGATCTTCTTCTCCGGTGTCGGGGGGATCTTGCTCCCTCCTCCAGACAGATGGGGGGTCACACACTCCCCAGACGTCTTCTTCACCCCTCTTTGCTCCTGTGTACAGTGACAGACGGTGTCACCACATAGATTCTAATCATCTTCCATCTTTTCCCTCATTCCTGATCTCCCGTCAGATCTCACCTTCCCCTGTAACAAGTGGATCATCTCTAGGGCGAGGACGCACATTCTTGCAGTCTTGTTGCTTTTGTCCTCGTCTCCCCTTGGTCGGTCATTGTCCATCCTGACGTCCTGGTACTGATCCTTCTGTCCTTCCATGTGCTCCCACTCTTCCATGGAGAAATAGACAGCGCCATCCTGACACCTGATAGGAACCTGACAAACATATAGCGCCATTACCCACAATCCTCCAGTGTAGAGTGCAGAATTCCCAGCAGTCCCAGCAGTCACCTCTCCGGTCAGCAGCGCAGTGATCTCTCTGGTGAGATCTAGGATCTTCTTCTCAGGCATCGGGGAGTGCGGGCCCCTGTGATGGGGCCCTCATTACTGCTCCGTCCTCCGGGGGCCACACAGTCACCTGTCGTCTGCTGCACTATGGTGTAATCCTGTGTAAGGAGAGAAGTGAGGAGGATTATACATAGGGAAGAATAAGACGAGTCTCCTCAACACCTGCCCCGACATCAGAGATAAGAGAGTATAGAAGAGTTTACCTCTCCACTCACCGGATAATAGAGAGTATAGAAGAGTTTACCTCTCCACTCACCGGATAATAGAGAGTATAGAAGAGTTTACCTCTCCACTCACCGGATAATAGAGAGAGTATAGAAGAGTTTACCTCTCCACTCACCAGATAATAGAGAGAATATAGAAGAGTTTACCTCTCCACTCACCAGATAATAGAGAATATAGAAGAGTTTACCTCTCCACTCACCGGATAATAGAGAATATAGAAGAGTTTACCTCTCCACTCACCGGATAATAGAGAGTATAGAAGAGTTTACCTCTCCACTCACCGGATAATAGAGAGAATAGAAGAGTTTACCTCTCCACTCACCGGATAATAGAGAGTATAGAAGAGTTTACCTCTCCACTCACCGGATAATAGAGAATATAGAAGAGTTTACCTCTCCACTCACCGGATAATAGAGAGAATATAGAAGAGTTTACCTCTCCACTCACCGGATAATAGAGAATATAGAAGAGTTTACCTCTCCACTCACCAGATAATAGAGAATATAGAAGAGTTTACCTCTCCACTCAGCAGATAATAGAGAATATAGAAGAGTTTACCTCTCCACTCAGCAGATAATAGAGAATATAGAAGAGTTTACCTCTCCACTCAGCAGATAATAGAGAGAATATAGAAGAGTTTACCTCTCCACTCAGCAGATAATAGAGAATATAGAAGAGTTTACCTCTCCACTCACCAGATAATAGAGAGAATATAGAAGAGTTTACCTCTCCACTCACCAGATAATAGAGAATATAGAAGAGTTTACCTCTCCACTCAGCAGATAATAGAGAATATAGAAGAGTTTACCTCTCCACTCAGCAGATAATAGAGAATATAGAAGAGTTTACCTCTCCACTCACCGGATAATAGAGAATATAGAAGAGTTTACCTCTCCACTCAGCAGATAATAGAGAGAATATAGAAGAGTTTACCTCTCCACTCACCGGATAATAGAGAGTATAGAAGAGTTTACCTCTCCATTCACCGGATAATAGAGAGAATATAGAAGAGTTTACCTCTCCACTCACCAGATAATAGAGAGAATATAGAAGAGTTTACCTCTCCACTCAGCAGATAATATAGAGAATATAGAAGAGTTTACCTCTCCACTCACCGGATAATAGAGAGAATATAGAAGAGTTTACCTCTCCACTCACCGGATAATAGAGAGTATAGAAGAGTTTACCTCTCCACTCACCGGATAATAGAGAATATAGAAGAGTTTACCTCTCCACTCACCGGATAATAAAGAGTATAGAAGAGTTTACCTCTCCACTCACCAGATAATAGAGAGTATAGAAGAGTTTACCTCTCCACTCAGCAGATAATAGAGAGAATATAGAAGAGTTTACCTCTCCACTCACCGATAATAGAGAGAATATAGAAGAGTTTACCTCTCCACTCAGCAGATAATAGAGAATATAGAAGAGTTTACCTCTCCACTCACCAGATAATAGAGAGAATATAGAAGAGTTTACCTCTCCACTCACCGGATAATAGAGAGAATATAGAAGAGTTTACCTCTCCACTCAGCAGATAATAGAGAATATAGAAGAGTTTACCTCTCCACTCACCAGATAATATAGAGAATATAGAAGAGTTTACCTCTCCACTCAGCAGATAATAGAGAATATAGAAGAGTTTACCTCTCCACTCAGCAGATAATAGAGAATATAGAAGAGTTTACCTCTCCACTCACCGGATAATAGAGAGTATAAGAAGAGTTTACCTCTCCACTCACCGGATAATAGAGAGAATATAGAAGAGTTTACCTCTCCACTCAGCAGATAATAGAGAATATAGAAGAGTTTACCTCTCCACTCACCGGATAATAGAGAGAATATAGAAGAGTTTACCTCTCCACTCAGCAGATAATAGAGAGTATAGAAGAGTTTACCTCTCCACTCACCGGATAATAGAGAGAATATAGAAGAGTTTACCTCTCCACTCACCGGATAATAGAGAATATAGAAGAGTTTACCTCTCCACTCACCAGATAATATAGAGAATATAGAAGAGTTTACCTCTCCACTCACCGGATAATAGAGAGTATAGAAGAGTTTACCTCTCCACTCACCGGATAATAGAGAGAATATAGAAGAGTTTACCTCTCCACTCAGCAGATAATAGAGAGTATAGAAGAGTTTACCTCTCCACTCACCGGATAATAGAGAGAATATAGAAGAGTTTACCTCTCCACTCACCAGATAATAGAGAGTATAGAAGAGTTTACCTCTCCACTCAGCAGATAATAGAGAATATAGAAGAGTTTACCTCTCCACTCACCAGATAATATAGAGAATATAGAAGAGTTTACCTCTCCACTCAGCAGATAATAGAGAGTATAGAAGAGTTTACCTCTCCACTCACCGGATAATAGAGAATATAGAAGAGTTTACCTCTCCACTCACCGGATAATAGAGAGAATATAGAAGAGTTTACCTCTCCACTCACCGGATAATAGAGAGAATATAGAAGAGTTTACCTCTCCACTCACCGGATAATAGAGAGTATAGAAGAGTTTACCTCTCCACTCACCGGATAATAGAGAGAATATAGAAGAGTTTACCTCTCCACTCACCAGATAATAGAGAGTATAGAAGAGTTTACCTCTCCACTCAGCAGATAATAGAGAATATAGAAGAGTTTACCTCTCCACTCACCAGATAATATAGAGAATATAGAAGAGTTTACCTCTCCACTCAGCAGATAATAGAGAGAATATAGAAGAGTTTACCTCTCCACTCAGCAGATAATAGAGAGTATAGAAGAGTTTACCTCTCCACTCAGCAGATAGAGAGTATAGAAGAGTTTACCCCTCCACTCACCAGATAATAGAGAGTATAGAAGAGTTTACCTTTCCACTCAGCAGATAATATAGAGAATATAGAAGAGTTTACCTCTCCACTCACCGGATAAAGAGAATTTTGTTTACGTACCGTAAATTCTTTTTTCTTTAATCATCAATGGGAGACCCAGACAATGGGGTTTAGGGCACTGCCCTCCGGAGGTCACACTAGGTACTACAAGTTTGTAGACACCGCCTCCTCCGCTTATAAACCCCTACCGCAGGGAACATCCTCAGTTTGGTCCATAAGCTGCGAGGAGAAAATAAACCACACCCGAAACATCGGGAAGAATGCCGTGCACAGACGGTTCAACAACCCGGCAAACACTGTCTCAACAGAGAACAGAGCAAATGCAAAACATGCAACGGAACAACTGGGTGGGTGCTGGGTCTCCCATTGATGATTAAAGAAAAAAGAATTTACGGTACGTAAACAAAATTCTCTTTTTTCTGGTCATCATAATGGGAGACCCAGACAATGGGGATGTCCTAAAGCAATACCCCAGGGCGGGAAGAGTTCCTCAACAAGACGGATAACACATGGTTCCCTTTAAAGGTGGGCAACCGCCGCCTGGAGAACCCGCCTGCCCAGACTTGCATCCGCAGAGGCATGGGCATGCACCATATAGTGCTTAGAGAAAGTGTGCAGGCTGGACCAAGTGGCCGCCTGACACACCTGTAGAGCAGACGCTCGATGTCGCAAGGCCCAAGAGGCACCTACAGCTCTGGTAGAGTGAGCCTTCAATCCCACCGGGAGAGGCAAACCAGAAGCCCGGTAAGCCTCTTGAATGGAAGCCTTAATCCATCTGGCCAAGGTTGACTTCGAAGCCGCGGACCCCTTACAGCGACCTGTCGTAAGAACAAATAAGGAATCCGAACTCCTGAAGGAGGCGGTCCTGGACACATAAATGCGTACAGCTCTCACGAGATCCAGAGTATGGAGGTCGCGCTCCACCTGATGAACGGGAGCGGGGCAAAATGATGGGAGAACAATCTCCTGGTTCAGGTGAAAAGTTGAAACCACCTTCGGCAAGAATTCTGGCCGTGGGCGCAACACCACCTTGTCTTGGTGAACCACCAGAAAGGGAGACTTGCACGAAAGTGCAGCCAATTCTGAGACCCTTCTCAGAGACGTAATCGCCACCAGAAAAGCCACCTTCTGGGACAGACGAGATAGAGAAACATCTCTCAGCGGCTCAAACGGCGGTTTCTGTAATGCCGCCAGGACCATGTTAAGGTCCCAAGGGTCCAGAGGTCTCTTGTAGGGCGGAACCATCCGCGACACCCCCTGCAGAAATTGACGAACCTTCGGGAGGAGCGCCAATCGCCTGTCAAACAGCACCGAAAGTGCTGATACTTGACATTTCAAAGAGCCAAGGGATAATCCCAACTCCAAACCCGACTGTAAGAAAGCCAACAACGTCGGGATGGACAAGGGCCAAGGAGACCGTCCACCAGAGGCACACCAGGTAAAAAAGATCTTCCACGTCCTGTGGTACATCTTCCTGGAAACGGGCTTCCTAGCCCGATTCATAGTGGCCACCACTGTAGGGGAGAAACCCCTAGATGTCAGGAGCCAGGCCTCAAGAGCCATGCAGTCAATCTGAGGGCCCTGGAATTGAGGTGGAAGAATGGGCCTTGTGCGAGTAAATCTGCGCGGTCTGGAAGAGCCCACCTGTGTCCTCCTGATAGTTGCCACAGGTCCGGATACCAGGACCTCCTGGGCCAATCCGGAGCCAATAGAATGGCTACCCTGCACTCCGACCTGATCTTCCACAGGACCCTGGGAATCAGAGCCAGAGGAGGGAACACATACGGCAGATGGAAGCTGGACCAACTCAGGATCAGGGCGTCTGCCCCCAGAGACTGAGGATCCCACGATCTCGCCAAGTACTGGGGCACCTGATGATTCAGCCTTGAGGCCATCAGATCCACGTCCGGAGTGCCCCATCTGCTGCAGATGTCCCGAAAGACGTCTGGATGCAGGGACCACTCTCCGGCGTCCATCCCCTGCCGGCTCAGGTAGTCGGCCTCCCAGTTCTCGACCCCTGGGATGTGAACTGCGGAGATCAGGCAGTCGTTTTCCTCCACCCACGACAGGATGCGGTGGACTTCGGCGAGGGCCTGAGCGCTTCTGGTCCCTCCCTGATGATTTATGTAGGCGACGGCCGTCGCATTGTCGGACTGTACCCGAATGGGTCGTCCTGCCAGGAATTTCTGAAACGCCAGGAGCGCCAGATAGACCGCCTTGATCTCCAGCACGTTGATCTGCAACGCCGACTCCGACTGAGTCCAGAGGCCTTGAGCCCTGTGGTGTAAGAACACCGCGCCCCAGCCCTTCAGACTGGCGTCGGTGGTCACCACTAACCATGAAGGTTTGAGGAAGGACCTTCCCCGTGACAAGTGACGTGGCTGGAGCCACCACTGCAGGGAGTCCCTGGTCGGTTGTGACAGTGCCACCAACCGATTCAGAGAGATCGCTCTCTTGTCCCATCGGCGAAGAATCTCCAGCTGGAGAGGACGGAGACGAAACTGTGCAAAGGGCACCGCCTCTATTGCCGCTACCATGCGTCCCACCAGTCTCATCAATTCCCGAAGGGATGAGTGAGGTGACAGGAGAACGTTCTGTACTCCTGAGTGGATCGCCAGCTGCTTGGCCTGAGGGAGAGACACCAGGGCTGAGTCCGTGTGGAAGTCCATGCCCAGATATGTCAATGACTGGGTCGGAACCAGGGTCGACTTCTGAGTATTGAGAAGCCAACCGAACTGTTCCAGAGACCTCATGGTCACTTCCAGGCTCACCCGACAAAGGTCTTCCGATGGCGCCCTGACCAATAGGTCGTCCAGATAGGGTATGACGGCGTGACCCTGCACATGCAGGAGAGCCATCATAGATGCCATCACCTTCGTGAACACCCGTGGTGCAGAGGCCAACCCGAAGGGTAGTGCCACGAACTGGAAGTGTTCGTCCCCCACTGCGAATCGTAACCAGCGCTGATGAGCCGGTGCAATGGGCACGTGAAGGTAAGCGTCCCTGATATCGATGGACGCTAGGAAGTCCCCCTGCGACACAGCCGCGATAACGGAGCGTAGGGATTCCATGCGGAACTTCCGAACCAACACGTGACGGTTGAACAATTTTAGGTCCAGGACCGGTCGAAAGGAGCCGTCCTTTTTTGGGACAATAAAGAGGTTGGAGTAAAAACCCCGGAACCTCTCTGCCGTGGGCACTGGGACCACTACTCCGTCTCTGCGGAGTCCCTCCAACACCCGGTGAAAAGCCTGAGTCTTTTCTGGGGATGGAACAGACCGATGGAATCGGGATAATGGTTTTGACGTCAGCTCTATCCTGTAACCTCGCGAGACTACGTCTCGAACCCACTGATCTTGAACGTGAAGTAGCCACTTGTCCTGAAAGCGAGACAAGCGGCCCCCCACCTGTGGGGAGGCAGGAAGGGAGAGCGAGTCATGTAGAGGCGGGTTTGGGGGTGGCAGCCGCTGCCCCCGCCGTCTTCTTGGGACGACTCTTAGAGCGCCACTGAGAAGCGGGCTTTCCCCCTCGGTCCGTGCGAGCGGACGATGCTGATGACTGCGAGCTGGACCGAAAGGACCACTGTTTTGGGTTCCTTTTAACGGTATACCGTGGCTTAGGCTTATTCTGCGGTATCTTAGACTCCGCAGAATCCTTAATCAGCTTGTCCAGCTCTGTGCCAAAAAGCCTGTCACCAGAGAACGGAAGATTCTGCAAAATCTTCTTAGATGTGGCATCTGAGTCCCAAAGACGCAGCCACAACAACCTGCGGATCGCTATAGCATTGGCCGAAGCCACAGCTGAGCGAGTGGCAGTTTCCAGAGACGCCGTCCTGGCATAGTCCGCATAGGCCCTCGCTCTCTCAGTGAGCGCCAGGACCTCTGGACTGGACCTTGCCAGGTCAGTGATACCATCCAAGCAGGTAGTAATCGCTTGTAAGGTCCAAACCGTGGCAAAATTAGGGGCAAAAGAAGACCCCACAGCCTCATAGGAAGACTTGGCGAGTTGCTCGACCTGTCTATCAGTCGCATCCTTCAGCGAGGAGCTATCAGAGGCAGAAAACAGGGAGCGTGCAGCAATTCTAGTCATGGAAGCGTCCACCTTTGGAGACTGCGACCATTCCTGCAGCACCTCCTGGGAGAAGGGGAAACGATTGTCCTTGGGTTTGCGGACATAACGCCGCCCAGGATGTAACCTGGGAGCTCTAACCACCCTTCCAAAATTAGTGTGGTCCATGAAAGATCCACTCGGTCTAGCCTCCGGCCGCAGCCATTGATAGACCTCCTTCGGGTGCACGACAACCTCTTCAGGGGGAGTCACGAGACGCAAGGTCTCATTGATGGAGGACACCAGATCCTCCACCCCATCTGGAGGCTCAGACACAGACACAGATCCGAAGGTTGAACCCCCATCATCTTCCTCACCATCAGAGGAACGCTCCTCCTCAGAGAGAGCCTGGAGCTCGGGTGAATCCTCACGACGAGCCCGCTTAGGGGGTCTCACAGCAGAAGAGGGAGACACCCGGGGGTAACTGGAAGGAGTAGCTGGGTTTTCCAGTCTCCTATGAAGTGCCTCCAGTGACTGCGACATGGAGGACATCTGGGACAGCAGGGATTCATTGATCCTGTTCTGCGTTTCCCATGGCCCTGGGATTACCTGAACCTCAGGGTACAGCACCGGAGCTGCTGCCTCAGCCGAGCCAGTCCGGGCTTCTGGGCGTCCGCAGTTATTGCAGGACCCCTCCACCAGAGTTCCCTTGCAAGTAGCACAGGTAATGGTGTTATCCGCCGCCTTAGCAGCATGCTTCCTAACTGAGGACATCGCCACAGTAGGGGGTGTATAAGCCAAGTCGACTAGACAAACAAACCGGGAGTCCCGGTGGCTTACCGACCGCTTTCACGCGGTGGGAGGAAGCGGTGTGTGTGTGACCTCCGCGAGTTCCGGTCTCCCTCTGAAGTGCAGACACGTGCTGCCGTAGCTCCCAGCTGGGAAGTGAGGGAGAAGATGGCCGCCGCCAGTACAGACGTGGGCGGCGCCGGGAACACGCGGGAATCACACGCACACGCCCCCCCGGTGACGTCACCGTAAGGGCTGCCTCTCCTCCTCCAAGCAGCCTCTGTAATGGAGGTGCTGGAGCCCGCAGCGCGGGAAATGGTGTAAAACACAGTACACACACACACAGACTGCAATCACATCCAAAGAAACAGCACTCTACGGCCTCAGCCCCTGTGACACACAGGGCGGTCAGCCAGGGTGACCCCAGCACGGGGTACACCTCCAGATCCGCGGACCCGAGGGCAACGCGCGGTCTGAGTGTCAAGACACGTAAAGTGCCAGACACTACCCCCAGGCACACAGGAGACACAGAGTGCCTCAGTGCCGGTCCGGTCTGTAAGCACCATTTAGGGAGGCCTCGGACGGGGGTTCAGCCCAGTCCGGAGTGTAAGCACCATTTAGGGAGGCCTCGGACTGGGCTGGCTCCAGTCCGGTCTGTAAGCACCATTTAGGGAGGCCTCGGACGGAGCGGAGCTGTGCAAGGCTCCCATCTCCCACTCTCCAGAGCCCCCCAGAGAGGGATGGAAAGGAGCGCGACAGCGTACCGGGAGAACACCCAAGTGTCCAGGCTCTAGGCCCTCCGGTACCTCCACCTGCGTGTGCCACAAAGGGTGAGCGGGGAGGCCGTCGCCGGTCCCGTCAGGACCATATTACCTTGTCTTCAGACGCCATCACGTAAGTAGTGAGACTGCAGTGAAGTGCAAGCAAAGCGTGATCTCCGAGCACACTAAGTTTAAAACTGAGGATGTTCCCTGCGGTAGGGGTTTATAAGCGGAGGAGGCGGAGTCTACAAACTTGTAGTACCTAGTGTGACCTCCGGAGGGCAGTGCCCTAAACCCCATTGTCTGGGTCTCCCATTATGATGACCAGAAAAATAGAGAGTATAGAAGAGTTTACCTCTCCACTCACCAGATAATAGAGAATATAGAAGAGTTTACCTCTCCACTCAGCAGATAATAGAGAGAGTATAGAAGAGTTTACCTCTCCACTCACCGGATAATAGAGAATATAGAAGAGTTTACCTCTCCACTCACCAGATAATAGAGAATATAGAAGAGTTTACCTCTCCACTCAGCAGATAATAGAGAGTATAGAAGAGTTTACCTCTCCACTCACCGGATAATATAGAGAATATAGAAGAGTTTACCTCTCCACTCAGCAGATAATATAGAGAATATAGAAGAGTTTACCTCTCCACTCAGCAGATAATAGAGAGAATATAGAAGAGTTTACCTCTCCACTCAGCAGATAATAGAGAATATAGAAGAGTTTACCTCTCCACTCACCGGATAATAGAGAGAATATAGAAGAGTTTACCTCTCCACTCACCAGATAATAGAGAATATAGAAGAGTTTACCTCTCCACTCACCAGATAGAGAATATAGAAGAGTTTACCTCTCCACTCAGCAGATAATAGAGAATATAGAAGAGTTTACCTCTCCACTCAGCAGATAATAGAGAGTATAGAAGAGTTTACCTCTCCACTCACCGGATAATATAGAGAATATAGAAGAGTTTACCTCTCCACTCAGCAGATAATATAGAGAATATAGAAGAGTTTACCTCTCCACTCAGCAGATAATAGAGAGAATATAGAAGAGTTTACCTCTCCACTCACCGGATAATAGAGAGAATATAGAAGAGTTTACCTCTCCACTCACCAGATAATAGAGAATATAGAAGAGTTTACCTCTCCACTCACCGGATAATAGAGAATATAGAAGAGTTTACCTCTCCACTCACCGGATAATAGAGAATATAGAAGAGTTTACCTCTCCACTCAGCAGATAATATAGAATATAGAAGAGTTTACCTCTCCACTCAGCAGATAATAGAGAATATAGAAGAGTTTACCTCTCCACTCAGCAGATAATAGAGAATATAGAAGAGTTTACCTCTCCACTCACCAGATAATAGAGAATATAGAAGAGTTTACCTCTCCACTCAGCAGATAATATAGAGAATATAGAAGAGTTTACCTCTCCACTCAGCAGATAATAGAGAGTATAGAAGAGTTTACCTCTCCGCTCAGCAGATAATAGAGAGAATATAGAAGAGTTTACCTCTCCACTCACCACATAATAGAGAGTATAGAAGAGTTTACCTCTCCACTCAGCAGATAATAGAGAATATAGAGGAGTTTACCTCTCCACTCAGCAGGGAGATGATCTCTAGGACGAGGTTCATTATTCTTCTTCTCGCCTCTTTCTTGTCCTCATCCATCTTGTCGGTCACTGGATGATCCGGGGTCTTGTTGGGTCTTTATGATGGAGGGAGCGGCTGGAGATGACAGGGGGAATCATCATTCATACAGGTGACATTTGCTTTCTCTTTATGATGATTCTTATAGATGAGGAGGGAGAACATAAGAGCAGATTCCTGCAGGTTTAGGCCTCATTCACACAGAGAGTTTGTGCTCAGTCTTTGTTGATCCGTTTGTGTTGCTTTTTTGCTCCGTTACTATTCCATAAAGGGAAGGAGAGACAGAAACAGTCACACACTTTATTACCTTCCCCAAAGTCTGCTATGTCCAGCAATGTGTTCTTCTGGGTATAGCGCTATAACAGGTCACCTGACTGGTCACATGACCAGGTTCTTTTCCCTTCCCGCAGGTCCTGTTACTCGGTCCCTGGAAGGACACATCGGCTCACGCTGTGGGATCGCCGGGGAGGTGAGTAGACCGAGTGCTTGTGGTGTGGAAAGTGCAATATAAGGAGTCTCACAAATGTGCGGTGCGACACCAAAGAGCAGCAGAAGAACGGAGCAATAATTCACCTGATCATTATGTTCTGCACCAATAACGCAGCAGTCAGAACCGCAGCGTCTGCACAGCAAATAGGAGATCACAGTCACTTTACTGCAGACGCTGCGACTGATCTGTTATTAATAAATGCAGCACAAACGCCCAGTGTGAATGAGGCCTAAGGTGATCAGGACGACTTATCGTCAGCACCTAGTGATGAGCGCGTGGTGTAAGGCTACCTTTACACGCAGCAACTTTCCTAGGAATTTCACTGGCAACTTAGTGGCTGCAGTGAAATCATGGACACATTGTTCCATCTTGTTGCTGTGTACAAATGGAACAATGTCTCCATGATGTCACTGCCACCAGCAAATTGCCAGTGACATTGCTAAAAAAGTTGCCGCGTGTAAAGGTACCTTAATATTGGTAATGGCTGTTTGTTACGAGAACTTTGTAATAATGGCGTATTCTTTCTGAATAGTGAGTACAATGTAAGTCAATATGAAATGCCAGTACTTTTCTGCTGGACCCTGTGAAGGCGTCTGGGGGCCTGAGGAGACTGAATGGAGGAAAGTGATGAGAGAATGGGCAGAGCCTCGAGAATCTGCAGACATTCCTGATCACATATGGATGGACATGGGACCCCCTGAGTTGGGATTGAGCAGCCAGAAGGGCCTCCTCAACTGCTCTCAGCTCCCGGTAGTTGGAAGACTGGGAACTGATGGCGCAATTCCAGACACCTTGGAGCGGGGAGTGACCCACCATGGCTCCCCACCCCATCTGGCTGGCATCTGTAGTCAGATCCCAGGAAACCCCCCTGCTGCAGATTGTGGAGGTCCAACCACCAGAGGAGGGACGGGGAGATGGACCCTGGGATGTGAACCCTTCAATTCAGGGACGAAGGTAGCCCGTCCCAAGCAAGACAGGATTTGTGCTTGCAGGACCCGAGAGTGAGCCTGAGCCCATAAGACAGACTGAATGCAGGACGTCATGGAGCCCAGAGCAGACATTGCCGCCCAAAGGGTGGGAGACGCCTGACGCCGCAGGGATGAAATTTTGTGCAGAAGGGTCAATATCTGTGGTCGTCTGGGAGAAAGGATGCCTGTTTGTCTGAATCCAGTAACACCCCCAAAAACCGTCTCGTGGAGGAGGGCTGCAACTGGGACTTCAGGAGGTCGGGCATCCAACCCAGGGACTGAATATGCCGAGACTCTTCCACACTGCTCCCGAGGGATTGGGCCGAAGGAGCAATGAGAAGGAAGTCATCTAGATAAGGCACCATACAGATGCCGCGAACCCGAATGAAGGCCACGACTTCCGCCATGACTTTGGAGAAGACTTGGGGTGCCGAGGAGATCCCGAAGGGGAGAACGTTGAACTGAGAGTGGAGGACTTCCCCCTTGTATTAGATGGCGAACTTTAGAAACTTCCTGTGCTGAGGATGTATGGGCACATGGAAATACGTGTCTTTCAAGTCTATCGTATCCATCTGGTGGTGCAGCCCGATCAACGGAATCGCGGTTCGGACTGACTCCATCTTGACACCACGGTACTTGACATGACAGTTGTGACGTTTCAGATTGATGATAACTCGGGCATCTCCCGATGGCTTCCTGACCAGGAAAAGCCGGGAATAATGACCAATCCCAACCTCTTGGTCGGGAAT
The DNA here is from genome assembly GCA_033576535.1 of Allobates femoralis. NCBI lineage: Eukaryota > Metazoa > Chordata > Amphibia > Anura > Aromobatidae > Allobates > Allobates femoralis. The sequence continues at coordinate 2,836,997 of JARQOC010000013.1, read as the reverse complement.
AGAGGAGACGACATTCGTGAGAAGGAACCTTCAAGTACAAGAGATCCTGAACACCCTGAGAGGGCAGGGAGGCGACCCGGAGACCTGGCGGAGGAGGCGACTCGAGTTCTATGAGGAGGCCTTTGGAAATTACATTCAGAACCCACTGGCAATCGGTGATCTGCCGCCACTGGGGGAGAAAGGCCGAGAGTCACCCCCCCACCGGGATCGAGTTTGTCGGGGTGAGGTTGCTGCTGCTGAGCAGGGACAAGGATATTTTTACGTCGCCCCTTCTGATAACTCCACCTGCCCATTTTTCCCTTGCCTTTGGGCTGGGAGGCCTGAGATACCGAGGGACGAAAGGACCGCTTTCGCATGGACTTCTGTTCGGGAAGAGCCTTGCGGTCTGTGGCCTTATCCAGAACGTCGTGAAGCACAGGGCCAAAAACTAAGTCCCCCTTGAAAGGCAAAGAACAGAGCCTCATTTTAGAAGTGGCATTACCACTCCACATCTTCAGCCACAGTGCCCGTCTGGCGGAGTTGGACAAGGCCGAGGTCCTGTCCGCCGGGCGGACCGATTCAGCGAGGAAACAGGACGCCTTCCTGAGCAGAGGAAGGGAGTGGAGGAGCTCCTCTCTAGGGGTGCCCTGAGAAATAATGAACTCCAATTGGTCTAACCATTTCAGTACGGACCTGGATACACAAGTGGAGGTGATGTTGACCTGAATGGTAGCAGAGGAAGCCTCCCATAAACACTTCATAAAGCCATCAATTATGCGATCCATCTGATCCCTAAGCTGGGAAGTGTCCTCAAAGGGGAGGGCAGTCTTCTTTGCCACACGGCAACCTGCACATCCACCTTCGGTACCCCCCAGTGAATCTTATTGTCCTCAACAGGTAAACGGCGATCGGGATCACTCCTGGATCTTTTTTCTGGGAATTCCCATTCTTGCGAAATCAAACGCATGATGGTATAATGTACGGGGAACCCAACCTGTTTGGCCGACTTAAGTTCAGCAAACATTTCATCCTGCACGGAGGAAAGGACCTGCTCCTCTTCTAATCCCGTAGAGCTTCTAACGGTCCCAATCAGCTCCCCAGATCCTCAGAGGGAACAGGAAACATCTAAGGTCAGCCTTCCTGGAAGCCGAGACATCATCGGGGCCCTAAGAGTCTGAATCCCTGATATCTTCAGAGTCTGAAGGGGCAGCCTGGGTTTTTTTCTTCTTAGGAGACGGACCAGCAACAGGGGTGGACGGAAACCTGAATCTCCTGCTGCACCATGGCACGGAAATCATCCACCAGGCTAGGGTGTTCAGCCCTTACTATCTTGTCAGTACAGCCCTGGCAGAGATTATCACTCCCGGAGGGGAACTTCTTAGACAGGGCATTTTGCAGACTTCCCAGCAACTTTTTTGGGGGTATCCTTGTCAAGAAAGCACAGAGAAGCACCCATCAGCCCGGCCCCATGGGCAGTACAAAAGACTCCCCCCCTGCACCCTACAACTCACCGTGGCCGGGGGAGCACTGGGCTCTGCAGATACAGAGGAAGACATGACTGCAGGACAAACTGCGGCTTACCAGTGTCAGAAGTCTTCAGGGCAGCCTTATATCCCCAAGGCCTTCCCCTATGTCACTCCAAAGAGTCCATGCCTCCAGTAGTCGGTCCAGGCAGGCCCCAATAATGGCGGCGAGCCTGCACGCTGCCCCACTGGGTCCCGCCTGTCGGGACCTGGAAACGCTGCGCTCCCTGCCGGAGGAGCGCGTGACCGAAAGTACCGCCCTTGGCGTCACCTCCAGTCCCGCGAGCAGCGCGTATTACCGGAGGTGGCCGGCGGGCTCAGCCCTAGGAGGAGGTTGCTGGCCAGGGAGCCACCAGCCCGCTTCACCCCAGGAGGGGTTCCGGAGGGCCAGGGCCTGGTCCCAGCCACCCCAGCAGAGCGCTCCCTGTAGGAGGCAAGGAACAGCCGGGGTGAACTGAGAGACGGCCGGAGGAGCAGGGGCCCGACCAACACCGGCCGGCAGTGGAAAAAAATCCACAGAAAAGGTATGCTGTAGCTTGCAGCCACCACAGCACAGGAGAAAAACCTCTCTCCATGCCCCATAGGGACAGGAAAGACACTGGCTAGTGGGAGGGGGCCTTTTAACCTCTCTTGTGCTTCCTGTCCCTATTAGGGTGTGGAGAGGCGACATCCTATGCGGTCGTGGAAGGTTCCTAGAGAAAGTGGCGGCGTCAGGGCTTAAATAGACCCTATAATGCTGTGCAGCCAGCCAATGATAGTAATGCCACAACCAAGATGTCTGCAGCATTACTGTGATTGGTTAAGAAGCCCAGCATGTTCAGTGGCTGCAAATTAGGCGCCAAGACTGCAGGGCGGGACATCCGAATACAGCGAGGAGAGTACACAAATACTCACAATATAACGAGTAATGTGAATAGCGCATTATCTGTGCTCATCACTACCAACAACACAAACCTCAAGGTCTTCTGATCACAGCGACATATAAAACACGAAGACGTCATCAGATCATTACAGGGGAACATAAAGGTAAAGGGCAATGAGCGGTGTGGAGTGCGGGCCAGACAGGAGCAGGGTGCGGGCCAGACAGGAGCAGGGTGCGGGCCAGACAGGAGCAGGGTGCGGGCCAGACAGGAGCAGGGTGCGGGCCAGACAGGAGCAGGGTGCGGGCCAGACAGGAGCAGGGTGCGGCCCAGACAGGAGCAGGGTGCGGCCCAGACAGGAGCAGGGTGCGGACCAGACAGGAGCAGGGTGCGGACCAGACAGGAGCAGGGTGCGGACCAGACAGGAGCAGGGTGCGGACCAGATAGGAGGGCGGGCCACGCGGGGGCGAGCCTATCCAAGGAGGAGGGCGAGCCGCTGGGGGTGAGCCGATCCAAGGAGGAGAGCAAGCCACGGGGGCGGAGCGGAAGAAAGGCCCAGAGGAGGAGGACAGCGAAGGAGCCCAGAGGAGGAGGACAGAGGAGGTCGGGGCAGAGCGGGGGAGGAGGAGGAGGACGAAGGAGGTCGGGGCAGAGCGGGGAGGAGGAGGAGGACGAAGGAGGTCGGGCAGAGCGGGGGAGGAGGAGGAGGACGAAGGAGGTCGGGGCAGAGCGGGGGAGGAGGAGGAGGACGAAGGAGGTCGGGGCAGAGCGGGGGAGGAGGAGGAGGACGAAGGAGGTCGGGGCAGAGCGGGGGAGGGGGAGGAGGACGAAGGAGGTCGGGGCAGAGCGGGGGAGGAGGAGGAGGACAAAGCAGGTCGGGGCAGAGCGGGGGAGGAGGAGGAGGACAAAGCAGGTCGGGGCAGAGCGGGGGAGGAGGAGGAGGACAAAGCAGGTCGGGGCAGAGCGGGGGAGGAGGAGGAGGACAAAGCAGGTCGGGGCAGAGCGGGGGAGGAGGAGGAGGACAAAGCAGGTCGGGGCAGAGCGGGGGAGGAGGAGGAGGACAAAGGAGGTCGGGGCAGAGCGGGGGAGGAGGAGGAGGACAAAGGGGTCGGGGCAGAGCGGGGGAGGAGGAGGAGGACAAAGGAGGTCGGGGCAGAGCGGGGGAGGAGGAGGAGGACACAGGGGGTCGGGGGCAGAGCGGGGGGGGAGGACACAGGGGGTCGGGGCAGAGCGGGGGGGGGGGGGGACGGAGGGGGTCGGGGCAGAGCGGGGGGGGGGGAGGACGGAGGAGGTCGGGGCAGAGCGGGGGGGGGAGGACGGAGGAGGTCGGGGCAGAGCGGGGGGAGGACGGAGGAGGTGGGGCAGAGCGGGGGAGGACGGAGGAGGTCGGGCAGAGCGGGGAGGAGGAGGAGGTCGGGGCAGAGCGGGAGGACGGGGAGGTCGGGGCAGAGCGGGGGAGGACGGGGGAGCTCGGGGCAGAGCGGAGGAGGCGGGGCAGAGCGGAGGAGGTCGGGCAGAGCGGGGAGGCGGAGCAGAGCGGAAGGAGTCGGGGCAGAGCGGAGGAGAGGTCGGGGCGAGCGGAGGAGGTCGGGGCAGAGCGGGGGAGGAGGAGGAGGAGAGGACAAGGGGTCGGGGCAGAGCGGGGGGGAGGAGGAGGAGGACAAAGGGGTCGGGGCAGAGCGGGGAGGAGAGGAGGACAAAGGGGTCGGGGCAGAGCGGGGGAGGAGGAGGAGGACAAAGGGGTCGGGCGGAGCGGGGGAGGACGGAGGAGGTCGGGGCGAGCGGGAGGAGGAGGAGGTCGGGGCAGAGCGGGGAGGAGGAGGAGGACAAAGCAGGTCGGGGCAGAGCGGGGGAGGAGGAGGAGGACAAAGCAGGTCGGGGCAGAGCGGGGGGGAGGAGGAGGACAAAGCAGGGTCGGGGCAGAGCGGGGGAGGAGGAGGAGGACAAAGGGGTCGGGGAGCGGGGAGACGGAGGAGGTCGGGGCAGAGCGGGGGGGCGGAGGAGTCGGGGCGGAGCGGGGGAGGACGGAGGAGGTCGGGGCAGAGCGGGGGAGGAGGAGGACAAAGCAGGTCGGGGCAGAGCGGGGAGGAGGAGGAGGACAAAGCAGGTCGGGGCAGAGCGGGGGAGGAGGAGGAGGACAAAGAGGTCGGGGGAGCGGGGGAGGAGGAGGAGGAAAAGAGGGTCGGGGCGAGCGGGGAGGACGGAGGAGGGGGCGCAAGCGGGCGGGGACGGGAGGAGGTGGGGCGGAGCGGGGAGGCGGAGGAGGTCGGGGGCCAGCGGGGGAGGACGGGAGGAGGTCGGGGCGGAGCGGGGGACGGAGAGGGGAGCGGAGCGGGGGAGACGGAGGAGCGGGGGAGCGAGGACGAGGAGGTCGGGCGGAGCGGGGGAGGACGGAGGAGGTCGGGGGAGCGGGGGAGGACGAGGAGTCGGGCGAGGGGGGACGGAGGCGGCGGCGGGGAGGGGGAGGACGGAGGTCGGGGCAGAGCTGGGGGGGAGGAGGGAGGGGTCGGGGCAGAGCTGGGGGGAGGGAGGACGGGAGGCGGTCAGGCGGGCAGAGCTGGGGGAGGGAGGACGGGCAGAGCTGGGGGGGAGACGGGCAGAGCTGGGGAGGGAGGACGGAGAGCTGGGGAGGAGGAGCGGGCAGGAGTGGGGAGGGAGGAGGCGGCGGGCAGAGCTGGGGAGGGGAGGAGGAGGACGGGGCAGAGCTGGGGGAGGAGGACGGGAGGACGCGGGCAGAGCTGGGGGAGGGAGGAGGAGAGCGAGCTGGGAGAGGAGCGGGGCAGAGGGAGGACGGGAGGACGGCGGGCAGAGCTGGGGAGGGAGGACGGGGCAGAGCTGGGAGGAGGAGGAGACGGGGCAGAGCTGGGGGAGGGGAGGCACGGAGGAGGGGCAGAGGCAGCTGGGGAGGGGGGGGCGAGCTGGGGAGGAGGACGGGAGGGGAGAGCTGGGGAGGGAGGACGGGCAGAGCTGGGGGGAGGACGGGGGGAGGAACGGGGCAGAGTGGGGGGAGGACGGGGCAGACTGGGGAGGAGGACGGGGCAGACTGGGGAGGGAGGACGGGCAGAGTGGGAGGGAGGAGGGGCAGAGCTGGGGGGAGGGGGACGGGGCAGAGCTGGGGAGGGAGGAGGGAGGACGGGCAGAGTGGGGGGGGGGAGGGGGGATGGGGAGGGAGGAGGGGCAGGCTGGGGAGGGAGGACGGGGCAGAGCTGGGGAGGGGGACGGAGGACGGGGCAGAGCTGGGGAGGAGGAGGGACGGGGCAGACTGGGGAGGGAGGACGGGGCAGAGCTGGGGAGGGAGGACGGGGCAGAGCTGGGGGGAGGACGGGGCAGAGGGGAGGAGGACGGGAGGGGGGAGGGAGGGGGCAGAGTGGGGAGGGAGGACGGGGCAGAGCTGGGGAGGGAGGGACGGGGCGGCTGGGGAGGGAGGACGGGGCAGAGCTGGGGAGGGAGGACGGGGCGGTCGGGGCAGAGCTGGGGGAGGGAGGAGGGGCAGAGCTGGGGAGGGAGGACGGGGCAGAGCTGGGGAGGGAGACGGAGGCGGGGAGGGGGACGGGAGGCGAGGGGGGGGCAGAGTGGGAGGGAGAGGCGGGGCAGAGCTGGGGGGGAGGAGGAGGCGGGCAGAGCTGGGGAGGGAGGACGGGGCAGGGCTGGGGAGGGAGGAGGAGCGGGGCAGAGCTGGGGAGGGAGGACGGGGCAGAGCTGGGGAGGGAGGAGGGAGGACGGGCAGAGCTGGGGAGGAGGACGGGCAGAGTGGGGGGAGGAGGAACGGGGCAGAGCTGGGGAGGGAGGACGGGGCAGAGCTGGGAGGGAGGACGGGGCAGAGCTGGGGAGGGAGGAGGAGGACGGGCAGAGCTGGGGAGGGAGGAGGGAGAGCTGGGGCAGGAGGAGGAGGGGCAGAGCTGGGGGGGAGGGACGGGCAGAGCTGGGGAGGGAGGAGGGGCAGAGCTGGGAGGAGAGGAGGACGGGGCAGAGCTGGGGAGGAGGACGGGGAGGGGGCAGAGCTGGGGAGGGAGGAGGAGGGGAGGGGAGCGGGAGGGACGGGGAGAGCTGGGAGGGAGGACGGGGCAGAGCGGGGAGGAGCGGGGGGGAGGACGGGGCAGAGCTGGGGAGGGAGGACGGGCAGAGCTGGGGAGGGAGGACGGGGAGAGCGGGGAGGAGGACGGGCAGACTGGGGAGGGAGGACGGGGCAGAGCTGGGGAGGGAGGACGGGCAGAGCTGGGGGGGAGGACGGGGCAGAGCTGGGAGGGAGGCGGGGCAGAGCTGGGGAGGGAGGACGGGGCAGAGCTGGGGAGGGAGGACGGGGCAGGCTGGGGAGGGGGAGGACGGGGCAGAGCTGGGGAGGGAGGGAGGGCAGAGCTGGGGAGGGAGGAGGGGCGCAGAGCTGGGGAGGGAGGACGGGGCAGAGCTGGGGAGGGAGGACGGGGCAGAGCTGGGGAGGGGAGGACGGGGCAGAGCTGGGGAGGGAGGAGGGACGGGCAGAGCTGGGGAGGGAGGAGGGGCAGAGCTGGGAGGGGGGAGGGAGGAGGAGGGGCAGAGCTGGGAGGAGAGGGGAGGCTGGGGGAGAGGGAGAGGGAGAGTGGGGAGGAGGACGGGCAGAGCTGGGAGGGAGGAGGGCAGACGGGGGGGAGCGGGAGAGTGGGGAGGGGACGGGGCAGACTGGGAGGGGACGGGGCAGACTGGGGAGGGAGGAGGGCAGAGCTGGGAGGGAGGACGGGCAGAGCTGGGAGGGAGGAGGGAGACGGGGCAGAGCTGGGGGAGGAGGAGGGAGGAGGGGCAGAGCTAGGGAGGTGGAGAGCTGGAGGAGTGGGAGATTTTAGGGACGGGCAGGCTGGGAGGGAGGACGGGGCAGAGCTGGGGAGGGAGGACGGGCAGAGGGGAGGAGGACGGGGCAGAGCTGGGGAGGGAGGACGGGGCAGAGCTGGGGGGGGAGGACGGGGCAGAGCTGGGAGGAGGACGGGGCAGAGCTGGGAGGAGGACGGGGCAGAGCTGGGAGGGAGGACGGGGCAGAGCTGGGGAGGGAGGAGGGGCAGAGTGGGGAGGGAGGACGGGGCAGAGCGGGGGAGGGAGGACGGGGCGAACTGGGGAGGGAGGACGGGGCAGGAACTGGGAGGGAGGACGGGGCAGAGCTGGGGAGGGAGGACGGGGCAGAGCGGGGGAGGGAGGACGGGGCACAGCTGGGGGAGGGAGGACGGGGCAGAGCTGAGGAGGGAGGGGGAGGACGGGGCAGAGCTGGGGAGGAGGACGGGGCAGAGCTGAGGGGGGAGGAGGGAGGACGGGGCAGAGCTGAGGAGGGAGGAGGGAGGACGGGGCAGAGCTGGGGAGGGAGGACGGGGCAGAGCTGAGGAGGGAGGACGGGGCAGAAACTGGGGAGGGAGGACGGGGCAGAATGGGGAGGGAGGACGGGGCAGAGTGAGGAGGGAGGAGGGAGGACGGGGCAGAGCTGGGGAGGGAGGACGGGGCAGAGCTGAGGAGGGAGGACGGGGCAGAGCTGAGGAGGGAGGACGGGGCAGAGCTGAGGAGGGAGGACGGGGCAGAATTGGGGAGGGAGGAGGGGGGCAGAACTGGGGAGGGGAGGACGGGGCAGAGCTGAGGAGGGAGGAGGGAGGACGGGGCAGAGTGGGGAGGGAGGACGGGGCAGAGCTGAGGAGGGAGGACGGGGCAGAACTGGGGAGGGAGGACGGGCGGGAACTGGGGAGGGAGGACGGGGCAGAACTGGGGAGGGAGGACGGGGCAGAGCTGAGGAGGGGAGGAGGGAGGACGGGGGCAGAGCTGGGGGGGGGAGGAGGGGGGCAGAGCTGAGGAGGGAGGACGGGGCAGAACTGGGGAGGGAGGACGGGGCAGAACTGGGGAGGGAGGAGGGGCAGAGCTGAGGAGGGAGGGGGGAGGACGGGGCAGAGCTGGGGAGGGAGGACGGGGGGCAGAGCTGGGGAGGGAGGACGGGGCAGAGCTGAGGAGGGAGGACGGGGAGAGCTGAGGAGGGAGGACGGGGCAGAACTGGGGAGGGAGGACGGGGCAGAACTGGGGAGGGAGGACGGGGCAAAAACTGGGGAGGGAGGACGGGGCAGAGCTGAGGAGGGAGGACGGGGCAGAGCGGACAGAATACCTGCACTTGCCCGGTGTCACACACAGAACAGCAGAGGCTCCTCCTCCATCACCTCACAATCTGTGACCATGAAGACCGGTGCTCAGCAGAGGGGAAAGTGACGTCACACCACGTGACCATTGGGGGGAGCTAAACAGAGGAGCTCTGGTGACGTCACACCATGTGACCCTGAGGGGCGGAGCTCACACCGACCCCGGAGACCTGTGATGACGTCACACCATGTGACCATGAGGGGCGGAGCTCACAGCGACCCCGGAGACCTGTGTGACGTCAACCATGTGACCATGAGGGGCGGAGTTCAGCAGTGGGTATCGGTCGCATGCTGGTGACGTCACCCCAGGTCCTGCAGTGGTTCGGTTGAGTCTAGAGAATACAGGCTGCTTCCAGGTCCTGACTGCAGCCTATACAGTCTAGCTGGTTCACCACTGAAGACACTACACAGTGGGGGCTGCTTCTGGTACATATTAGTGACTACATCTGGATGTATGAGCTCCTTCCAGGCAGGAGTAACGATCGGGCTCATAAGGGTCATGACCAGGCCCGCCGACCCCTGACCCAGCTTCACATGGATGTGTGTCCCCGTGGATCTAATTCTCTGTCACTGCACGGCAGTCTGCCCTGGCCAGTCCCAAGGCAGTCCTATGGCCGCCGGGAGGACTGGCACTTTACCTTTAATTGCGTCTGGAAAACTTAGTCGTTCTGCGGCCCAGTGTGCAGCACCGTGATGAGGTCATCACACTGCGGCATGCGGGAATGGCAAGTGTGCACTCCATGGAGAAGCTGGAGAATCTACCCTATTTCCCCAAAATTAAGACATACCCTGAAAATAAGACATATTTTAGCAGCTATGCAAAACCCCTTAGTATAAGTATCAATATGGCCGCGGTATGAGAGGCATGTGTACCACAGGGCTCCTACCATCACGCCCTAATCTCTACCATCCACAAATGTGGCACCTCTCATCACCTCTATCGTAGCCCTATCTCGTTGGGGCACCACTGAGGCACACATAGCTGTGCCCCTTTTCCTCTGGGTAGTTCATGAGGCCACTGAAGACCACTCTGCAGGTACTGTCCCCCCCTCCACCTTAAGACCGCCAGCTTACATCTATCCCTGACAGAGGCCCATCCACCAACCTCTGGGCCGAGAAGTCACTGGACCCCCCTGGCGAGCACTGCCCGAACTGACGAGCCCTTCCTAGCCACAACTGTGATGGCCGCAAGCGGGTCCCTCGCTTCCAGTCTGCTCCCCGGCCTGGCTTGGCAGTTCCGTTCATCTTCAGCAATGGCCCGCCCCGGCTGTACCTCTATACTGGCCCGTCCACTTATACTACTACCTCTGCATCCCGGAGCTTCTTAGCTCTGGCCACGACCCCTCCTACATCCCTGTCCTGCACCAAAGACACAGGCCCACAGTACCTTACAGTACAAGCCGACGGGCTTGCCACGCACCAGCACCAGCCCCTGCATTGATTCATCACCACCGCTCATCTCTTGCTGCTGCTGACCCCCAGCTGCTGCTGATCCCCGGCTACATCTGATCCCTGGCTATACCAGACCCCTGGCTGCATCTGATCCCTAGCTGCACCTGACCCCCGGCTGCATCTAATCCCTGACTGCATCAGATCCCTGGCTGCATTTCATCCTCGGCTGCATCTGATCCCTGGCTGCACCTGACCCTGGTCACATCTGCCCCCTGGCTGCATCTGTTCCCTTCCTGCATCTGATCCCCGGCTGCACTTGCACATGCAGTCCTGACTTTGCACAACTTCATCACCATCACACATTCTTCCACTGCATTTAATCCCTGGTACATCAGACCCCTGTCTGCATCTCACCCCGTGCCATACCTCATCCCTATTTGTTATACACTTGGCCCTGACTTGAAACGACTTCATCGCGACCACAACATCTCTTCGCTGCATCTGATCCTGGCAGCATCTGCTCCCCTGGTGCTTCTCACCCCTGCTGCACCTCATCACTACATTCTGCAGTACATAGTTACGTGCTGCAGTACATAGTTACTGTCAACTATGTTTCCTCTTATTTTTACCCTCACCCCTTTACTTCTTCTTTTCATACTAACTCCATTTCTCCCTCCACCCAGTAATGAAGTAATACTCTCTCCCTCTATCCTGCCCAGCCACCTCACCTCCTCCACAGAACTATTTCTTCCTAAACATACAATCTTTTGTCTCCAAACATGCACGTATCCTCTCCTGCCCCCACCATCTGACCCTCTCCCTGTTTCTCCTACTTGCTGATGACATATTTCCAAATCCTGGAAAACCCTCATCACATCCCCCTCATCACTTTTAACCCATACCCACGCTCCAACTTTAACCTCCGCAACATTAGTAACCTTATACCCATTCGTCCAGCCCAGCTCCCCCGGTCCCTCTACCTGGATCACTATGGAACACTCGCTCCATCTGCAACAAACTCTCTTACATCCAACAACCTCTTCACACTAACAATCTCTCATTCATCGGCATAACTGAAACCTGGCTCACCCCGATACAGCCTCCTCAGCTGCACTTTCCTATGGTGGATCAGTCTCTCTCATTCCCCCCGCCCTAGCAACAAGCATGGAGGGATGGGCTTACTCCTGTCTAACAATTGGTCCTTTACGCCAATCCCACTGCCACTCTCTGCTATTCTCCCCTCTTTCAAGGTACACTCTGTCGTATCTACTCCCCTGCAAACTTCAGTTAGCTGTTATCTACCGCCCCCCCAGGATCATTCTCCACTTATCTTGACCACTTCACCACCTGGCTACTCCACTTCCTCCCTGCAGACATCCCCACTACCATCATGGGCGACTTCAACATCCCCACTGACACTCCCCACCCTGCTGCCCCTAAACTTCTATCACTCACTGCATCCTTTTTGGCTCTCTCAATGGTCCTCCTCTGCCACCCATAAAGATAGCCACACACTCAACCTCATATTTCCCCGCCTATGTTCCTTCACTAACCTCTCCAACCCACCCCTCTCCCTGTCCGACCTCAATCTACTGACTTTCTCTCCCTTTCCTTTCCTAATACACTACCTCCACTCCACAAACCGACTCATCTTGAAAGAAACCTCAACCATATTGATCTGCACTCATTCTCAGAATCCCTTCTCCCACTCGCAGGCATAGCGTCCTTACATGACACAGATGCTGCTGCCGCCTATATAACATAACAGTAACTTCTGCCCTCAACTTGGCTGCCCCCCTCACATTCAACAAACTTCACACAAACAGGCAGCCCTGGCACACCAGCCTCACCAAAGACCTGAGACGGGCTTCCAGGGTTGCTGAGCAGAGATGAAAGAAATCCCATTCCACCAAGCACTTGGCCATGTATAAGCAGTCCCTCACCAGCCTCAAGTCTGCACTCACCGCCACAAAACAAATCTGCTTCTCATCTCTAATAACCTTCCTGTCTCACAATCCTAAACAGCTATTCAAAACTCTCAATTCTCTACTCCGTCCCCTGCACCTCCTCCCTCTCCTCTTATATCTGTGGACGATGCAGGTTCATCCCTGGACCGGATCACACCGCAGTGTGAAGCCGCGCTAAGGCTGGTTTCACACTGCAGTTTTTTTCCCTGATCAGGTTCGATCAGGTTTGGGTGCCAAAACCAGGAGAGGAACTTGCAGAGAAAAAGAATAAATGAAAGAGTGACACCTGTTCTGAGTTTTGGAGACACTTATGGTTTTGACACACAAACCTGATCGAACCTGATGAGGGAAAAAAATGCAGTGTGAACAGTGGACACACACTCTGACTGCTTGTATTACGGTACTGTCAGCACTTTCTCATTGCAACCTTTGCTGACTCTCCTCAGCGGAGAGTGACAGCTGCATAGAAATGCACGTTGTCACTCTCAGGTCAGGAGAGCCACAGTGGACGGCTGTCAGAAAGTGCCAGCTAATGAATATTCACCCACTTAAACCAGAACGACACCTGCTGTCTGCCTGCTGTTGATGAAGTATTGCATAGCAATGCACGACAGCACTCCGGAGCGAGTCTGACACTGTGTTTTTATCCAGCTGTCACCCTCAGCTCAGAAGAGTCACAGTGCGATGCGATCCTCGATCAATACAGTAGACAGAGTGCGGTTGAATATGCATTAGCTTAATTAGCTGACACTTTCTCACCACGACCCCACAGCTCTCCTGAGCAGAGGCTGACAGAAATACACTTTGTCATTTCAGCCTAGGAGTGCTGCAGTGTATCACGATCCTCTATCACTACAGCAGGCAGAGTGTGGGTGTATCACGATCCTCTATCACTACAGCAGGCAGAGTGCGGGTGTATCACGATCCTCTATCACTACAGCAGGCAGAGTGTGGGTGTTGATCAGGGGTCAGAGGGTTGGGCAAGAAGGTGAATATTCATTAGCTTAATTACCCATCACTTTTCTCACCATAAGGCCGGTTTCACATCACGATTTCTGGCTGTCCGTGGGGATCCGTCTTTTGACAGGATCCCTGCAATCGGATGGCAAATAGCCACCCGTTTCAGATTTGATGCAGGATCTGTGTGGATCCTGTTCTCCCTGCATCTTCTCTATCTGTCCCTCTTTTATCGCTGCTCCCCCCTGTCCTCACCCCTATCCTCTCCCCTCCGGTATCTAAAAAATAAATCCTCCCAGAGGATACATTACCTTTCGCCGGCTCCATGCGACAGTCACTAATGTATCCTCTGGGAGGATTTTTTTTATTTTTTAGATACCGGAGGGAAGAGGACAGGGAGTAAGACAGGGGGGAGAGGATAGGAGGGGAGCAGAGATAGAAGAGGGACAGACAGGGAGTGACAGGGACAGGCAGGGTTATGTACTGGGCACTGCCTCTGGGCAGGCTCAGTACATAATCACGGAGCCGATATCGGATCTGATGTCCATAGGCTCCCATTGTGTAGCCCTATGGGCCATCATGGATCTGTCACGGATCTGTGGTGTCTGATTTTAGTCACGGACACCAAAATCGCAGCAGGTTGTAATTTTGGCTCCATGAATAAATCGGAAGGCTGCTTAAATCGGATGGCAAAAAGGACACATCCGAGCCCATAGGCCTACATGGGAGCACAAATCGCATCTGTTTTGAAACTGATACACTCTGACGCCTCAAGATCGTGATGTAAAACCGGCCTTAGATAACATTCTGCATCGGTTCACATGTATTCAGTGATCTAAGCTAAGCACGTCCTAAATATCTGAAACACATGGTTCATATGAAACTCAAGGTGGATCCATTTACTAATGAGGCCACAGCTTTGCTCCAGACTCAAACCTGTGGTCACCTGCTCTTTTGTGCTTAAAAATAGGGACACTGTCAGATCATAAGCCAGACACTATTCAGACACAATCCCTTATGGCCCTTTAATGAGGCAGAGGGAGACACAGGACAAAGTATTACACATAATCCCTGGTGTAAGTGATCAGCGTTTAGCACAAGATAAGTGCGAGCCGAGCCTAATGGCCACTTTACACGTCCCAACATCGGTCCGATATTGAATACAACGCAGCGGGAGCGCGCTTTTTCTGGGCAGAATTCCAAGATCGCATAGGAGATGTTACACAGCGCGATATCGGCAGGCAACGCCACTGCAATGTGTACGCCCCCTTGTACAGCCGACCCAGGAACGACTATTTAACATGGGAGAGAATAGGAGAAGTTGTACTCCACATCGTTGTTGGGCTTTTACACAGCACGATCCGGCTACAACCTCCATCCAATATCGGCCCGTTGAATAGCACGCTCATTTGATCCCCGATATCGTTTAGGCATCGTTCGTGCATTGTATTGGTCATTTACACCATACAACGCACAAACTATATCGGGTCCAACGCATGTACACGTGACTTTTGGTCGGAGTTGGACGCCGATATCGGGACGTGTAAAGTGGCCATTACTAAAGATCTTTAGGAGGAAAAATAAATCAACAGCAGGTCAAGATTTGCCTTTATTTATTTAATTTATACTGTGCGGTATAGGTGATTAGACGGCTTTATTCTTGGATGGGTGCAATCACTGTGCGGTATAGGTGATTACACGGCTTTATTCTTGGATCGGTGCAATCACAGCAATACCAGATTTAGATCTTATTTTTATGTTTGGCTGCTATTACACAAACGAAGAAACGCTGCGTGTTTGATTTGGTTCACATTTTGCATTTGCCTTATATTGAGAGCTCGGCTTTGTCTGTAAATGTGCCAAAATAGTCATGTAAGGGCTTTATTATGTGCGTGATGAGTTGTATTGGTAGTTTTTTCGGCCACGCATTTTTTTCATTACTTTCTGATTTCTAATAAGCACGTCACCCTCTCCCTCCGTTTGATTCACATATTCTTCACCCACATCCTCCTTCCTGTTTGTTTCACATATATCGCCCCCACACTCTACCCCCATGTGCTGCTCTTACACTCCCCACCTCTCTCCTTTTCAGTGATTACATTACAGAAAAGGAAGGGAGGGTGGGGGGGAAACAGTGTCTTCAGCTCCTGTATGGAGGGCTTTACACCATCCTTCTGTCACCTTTGCAGGCACTATCAGCTGATCTGATCACATTGCTGATGTCTCCCTGACCTGGAATGCCGGTAAAAGTGTGCTGCTTCCAATGTACAGAGTGTCTGACACTTGTAAGACGGATTGCAGGAAACCAGCATGTGGCAGTTTCTCTGACCCACTGGCAGCTGACGTGTCAGAGAGTAGCTGGCTCCTACTATGGGGGGGGGGGGGGAAGAGAGGCAACATATGCAGCCAGCGGGAAGATATCTCGGGCGCTGCATCAAAAGGCCCAACGGTGCCCCCCTGCCTGCTGTGCCCAGGGCAGATGTCCCACCAGTGCCCCCCCCAGATACGCCACCGATTATAGAAATGAAAATTCTGCCCATTGCTCTCAAACAGTTTTATTATAACAAATATATAAAATATTTGTAACAAAGAGGAGAACGTTATAAATATTTTTATACAAATGTAGAACAATCAACTTTAAAAAACAATATATATAAACAAGTGACGTCGGAGATAAGTGACAACGAAAGCAAAATCTTTAGGACCCAAGTCCCCTGCGCTTCAGTTATGAAAATTGTTAAAATCTGATTTCTGTATTTATAAAATTTATCGTGTAGTACATTGGAGAACACACGAGCGCGGGTATATCTTCTGCAACTCGAGGACATGCAATCTTGTAGCCATGAGATATGCCGGCATCAGGAAGGTAGTGTCCATTTGAGCCGTCCAGATAACGCCGGAGGACCGATGTCCCCAGAGAAGAATAATTGAAATGACCAGAGCCCAGGAGGTGCCTGTGAGGATACCAGCGAGGTGACCTGGTGGCAGCAAAAAAATAAAATCGGAGAAAAGGGGTGGGGGCGAAAGCGAGGAAGATGGAAAAGGAGGAGGGGGGGTGGAGAAAGGCGGAGGAGGAGGAGGGGGGCGGAGAAAGGAGGAGGAGGGGCGAGAAGGGCGGAAAAGGCAGGAGGAAGGGGCGGAGAGAGGCGGAAAAGGAGGGAGAAGGAGGAGGAGAAAGATGGAAAAGGAGGGAGAAAGAGGAGGGGGGCGGAGAAAGACGGAAAAGGAGGGAGGAGGGGGGCGGAGAAAGACGGAAAAGGTGGGGCCGGAGAAAGACGGAAAAGGAGGGAGAAGGAGGAGGGGGGGGGGCGGAGAAAGGCGGAAAAGGAGGGAGAAGGAGGAGGGGGCGGAGAAAGGTGGAAAAGGAAGAGGGGGCGGAGAAAGGCGGAAAAGGAGGGGGGCGGAAAAGGAGGGAGGAGGAGGGGGGCGGAGAAAGGCAGAAAAGGAGGGGTGGAAAAAAGTGGAAAAGGAGAAGGATGGGGGTGAAGAAAGACAGAAAAGGCGGGGAGGAGGAGGGGGCGGAGAAAGGCAGAAAATGCGGGAGGGGTCGGAGAAAGGAGGGGGTGGAAAAGGCGGGAGGATGGGGCGGAGAAAGACGGAAAAGGAAAAGGGGGCGGAGAAAGGCGGAAAAGGAGGGAGGGGGGCAGCGGAGAAAGGCAGAAAAGGAGGAGGAGGGGCGGAGAAAGGCAGAAAATGCGGGAGGGGCGGAGAAAGGAGGGGGTGGAAAAGGCGGGAGGATGGGGGCGGAGAAAGACGGAAAAGGAAAAGGGGGCGGAGAAAGGCGGAAAAGGAGGGAGGAGGGGGGGGCGGAGAAAAGGCAGAAAAGGAGGAGGATGGGGGTGGAGAAAGGCAGAAAAGGCGGGAGGAGGATGGGGCAGAGAAAGGCAGGAGGAGGAGGGGGCAGAGAAAGGCGGGAGGAGGAGGGGGCAGAGAAAGGCGGAAAAGGAGGAGGGGTGGAGAATGGTGGAAAAGGAGGAGGAGGGAGAAGGCGGAAAAGGAGGAGGGGGGAGAAGGCGGAAAAGGAGGAGGAGGGGGGAGAAGGCGGAAAAGGAGGAGGAGGGGGGAGAAGGCGGAAAAGGAGGAGGAGGGGGGAGAAGGCGGAAAAGGAGGAGGAGGGGGGAGAAGGCGGAAAAGGAGGAGGAGGGGGGAGAAGGCGGAAAAGGAGGAGGAGGGGGAGAGAGGCGGAAAAGGAGGAGAAGGGGAGAAAGCTTGCCCAAAAGAAAATATGAGGGTGAGAGACCCCAAGACAGCAAACCCTAGCAAGCTAAGAGATAGAGAGAGGGAGGGTTGTTTGGAGTGATTATACTCATCTGACATTATCAGGCTCCACAGTGTCACCTCTTCAACGGCCTCACATGGATTGTAGAGACGAGCAGTGATGAAATGTTCTCCACAGGGAAGTGACCCTGCTGTAGATGGGGGAAATCCACAATGCCTAGAACAGAAATAAAAAAATAAATCCTGCAGAAAACACTCGATACAAGTTGTGCCTGACTCCTATGGAAACAAGGCTAAAATTGATCCGCAGAGTCCGAGGACAGAACACGGCCCGAAATGTGGAGCCAACTTTTTTTTATGTAGTTTGAAACTTCCTGGTGGCCGAGCGGAAACAGAGTCCTGTGTCCCCCAATACTATTAGTAAGAAAAAGTTTTAAAGGGAACCTGTCACCACACAGGGCCTATTACACTAAAAGCCACCTCCAGCAGCGCCTATGCTGCATTTAGTGAAGGAGTGAATGTGGCTCTTGTCCCCCTACCCACCCGGACACAAAAATAATCACTTTATGAGACATTATTTTAGGTCCGGGAGGTATACTCCCCTACCAGGACCTAAACCCCTCGCTGCTGTTACCCCACCTCCGGGACCCTCCTACTCTGTTCCTTGCGAGTGGTGCAGATCTCTCAGCTCTTGGGCATCTTCGTGAGCTCTGCCTGGAAGCTGAGGTCAGATGGGATCACGTAGGCACCAGATCCCGCCCAGAGTGATCTTATGCTGTACTAGATGTTGGCCCGATTCTAACGCATCGGGTATTCTAGAATATGTATGTAGTTTATTTATGAAGATTTAAGAATAATGCAAAGGGTTTAAATCCTGCGCCAATATCGCTGATTGCTGGCAAGAGAACCGGCCGGGCGCAACGAATCAGCAAAGCGTGGTTGAAATGCCGCGCCAACTTGCGGTCAAACTGTCCCTGTTGCTGATTGATTTGTCAGGCCAGCCGCCCGCGACCAGCAACGCAGGATTTGCGTTACAGACAAAAGTAGACAATTATATAGTAGACTAGTAAAAAGGCCCGATGCAATTGCATCGGGAGCGCGGTGAAATGAATTGTGTGTATACAGGCGGGTGAGTGGCTAGCAGGGTATACATGGGGCTCTGTGGGTAGCAGAGTATACAGGCGGGTCTGTGGGTAGCAGAGTATACATGGGGCTCTGTGGGTAGCAGAGTATACATGGGGCTCTGTGGGTAGCAGAGTATACAGGCGGGTCTGTGGGTAGCAGAGTATACATGGGGCTCTGTGGGTAGCAGAGTATACAGGCGGGTCTGTGGGTAGCAGAGTATACATGGGGCTCTGTGGGTAGCAGATTATACAAGCGGCTCTGTGGGTAGGAAAGCATACAGGGGGCTCTGTGGGTAGCAGAATATACAGGCGGGTTTGTGGGTAGCCGATTATGCAGGCGGCTCTGTGGGTAGCAGAGTATAGAGAAGGGTCTGTGGGTAGCAGAGTATACAGGCGGGTTTGTGGGTAGCAGAGTATACACGCGGCTCTGTGGGTAGCAGAGTATACACGCGGCTGTGTGGGTAGCAGATTGTACAGGCGGCTCTGTGGGTAACAGAGTATATAGGCAGCTCCATGGGTAGCAGAGTATACAGGCGGGTCTGTGGGTAGCAGAGTATAGAGGCAGCTCTGTGGGTAGCAGAGTATACAGGCGGCTGTGTGGGTATCAGAGTATAGAGGGGCTCTGTGGATAGCAGAGTATGATGTGGCAGGAGGTTGGAGGGGTGAGGAGAGAAGAGGCTGGAGGGGTGAGGAGAGCAGAGGCTGGAGGGGTGAGGAGAGGTCCGGCTGGAGGGGTGAGGAGAGGTCCGGCTGGAGGGGTGAGGAGAGGTCCGGCTGGAGGGGTGAGGAGAGGTCCGGCTGGAGGGGTGAGGAGAGGTCCGGCTGGAGCGGCGACTTCACCGCTCGGCAGCAGGACGTGGCTGCGTGCTGGGGCTGATCGCAGCCCCAGTCACACGGCATTGTCCTCTGCGGCGGGTTGGGTGATGCAGAGAGGGATCAGTGCCTGCCCTCAGGTCACACATGTGACCTGAGGGGAAGGAGCGGATTGGGCGGTGTGTGGTAAAGACAGGACGGCCATCCGATTGGTCTAGGACGCCAAGTCCTGGCCAATGCGATGGGCGTCCTGTGTGTACAACACAGCGCCCAATCCGCTTGCAGGGGCGGCCAATGGGAGTGAGCGGGGCGTGTCAGGCTTTGGAGGCTGACACGGTCCGCTCACTCCCATTGGCTGTTGCCGCATACAGGATGACGTCACTGGGTCCCGGCACCCGGCCACAGCCTGTAGACCGCTACTCCACCAGCATGGCGACATTGAGGCCCCAGCGGTGAGAGAGCGGCGAGGGGCGGAAGGCACCGGCGGCGTGGAGATGGCGGAGGGCGCGAGGGCGGTGGCGATGAAGCGGGGCCGACGGTTGGCAGGATGGCAGCGGTGTCAGGTAATGCGGCTGAGGATGGAGGAGGCTGTGAGCATGGAGGAGGCTGTGAGGAAGGAGGAGGCTGTGAGGAAGGAGGAGGCTGTGAGCATGGAGGAGGCTGTGAGCATGGAGGAGGCTGTGAGGAAAGAGGAGGCTGTGAGGAAAGAGGAGGCTGTGAGGAAAGAGGAGGCTGTGAGGAAAGAGGAGGCTGTGAGGAAAGAGGAGGCTGTGAGGAAAGAGGAGGCTGTGAGGAAAGAGGAGGCTGTGAGGAAAGAGGAGGCTGTGAGGCTGGAGGAGGCTTTTACTGTACTGAGCATGCTCAGTACAGTAAAACGTCTCCAAACAGGAAGGCAGGGGTAAAAAAAAAAAAAAAAAAAAAAAAAAAAAGTTAATGCTCACCTCACCCCGAGCCCCCGCCGTCTTCCTGCAGGCTGCCGGTGGCTCCCGCAGGCTCCCAGTGTCTGCAGAGATCGTCTACTGCAGTACAGGACCTGCGGTGATGTCAGAGTCACGTGACCGCAAGTTACCATGGAGTAACCTGGTGTCACGTGACTGACATCACCACAGGTCCTGTACTGCAGTAGACGACCTCTGCAGACACTGGGAGCCTGCGGGAGCCACCGGCAGCCTGCAGGAAGACGGCGGGGGCTCGGGTGAGGTGAGCATAATTTTTTTTTTTTTTTTTTTTTTTTTTAGGGTAGTGCGGCTACGGCTCGCGATGTCGCTGCGCGTCATCGCTCGCAGTACCGCAAAGGAGCTTGGGATTCGGCTACAGTGCCCGAATTCCAAACTCCCGATTATATAAGTAGACTAGATGGCGGCCCAATTCTAAAGAATCGGGTAGTCTAGAATCCATATATAGTTTATTTACTAATAGTTAGGGGAGTGCGGTGAAATTAATTGTGTATACAGGTGGCTCAGTGGTTAGCAGTGAGTGCGGTGGCTCAGTGGTTAGCAGTGAGTGCGGTGGCTCAGTGGTTAGCAGTGAGTGCGGTGGCTCAGTGGTTAGCAGTGAGTGCGGTGGCTCAGTGGTTAGCAGTGAGTGCGGTGAGATTGGTCAGCGCAGCGTCGCGGTGGGCAGGGTGGTCAGCGCAGCAGCGCGGTGGGCAGGGTGGTCAGCGCAGCAGCGCGGTGGGCAGGGTGGTCAGCGCAGCAGCGCGGTGGGCAGGGTGGTCAGCGCAGCAGCGCGGTGGGCAGCGCAGTGGGCAGGGTGGTCAGAGCAGCAGCAGGGTGGTCAGCGCAGCAGCAGGGTGGTCAGCGCAGCAGCAGGGTGGGCAGGGTGGCGCTGGGGGGTGGGCAGGATGGAGCCGGAGGAGCAGGATGGGGGGAGGGAGCAGGATGGAGCCGGCGGGGGCAGCATGTAGGCGCTCCTCCTACCCCCCTCTCTCCCCGTGACACCCCTCCCTCTGCTGCCCCCCGCGGCAACCACTCCTCAATGGTGATAAAAATGTAAAAAAGCCCATACGGATACTTACCCTCCGCAGCTGCGGTCCACCTGTTTTCTAAGTATCCTTATGGGCTTTTTTATTTTTATCATCATTGAGGAGCGGTGGGGCAGAGGGAGGGGGGCTGCGGGGGGCAGAGGGATGGCGGGCCGCGGGGGGCAGGAAGAGCGGATCAGGGCAGGAGGAGCGGGTGCGCAGGAGAGGCCACCGATGGCAAGAGTGGGGCAGTATTAGCCCCGCTCTCGCTAACGGTCGGCCGTCTTGCATAGGGATACAGCCGTCTTCCGTCAGAATGTGACGTCATTTCGATGACATACTGACGGAAGCTGGCTTAGGGTTTTATTAGAAAAGATATAGACTGCGTGGCTGGGAATCTGGCAAGGAGGGAACAGGCGCAGTCACCAGATTCCAACCAAGTGAGAAGCCCGAGAGCTGAGAGATCTGCGCAGGCGCCGATGCCGCTCTTGAGGAACAAAGTAGGAGGTCCCTGGGGAGTAGGGGATAAGAGCCACCTTCACAAATGGCTCTTTTGGTATAATAGGCCCCATGCGAGCATCATGCCCCTCTACCCACGCAGATCCTATCAAGCAGCACCCCCATGCAAGCATCATGCCCCCCTACCCACTCAGATCAGTCCCATGCAAGCATCATGGCCCCCTACCCACGCAGATCCCCATCAAGCAGCAGCTCCATGCGAGCATCATGCCCTTCTACCCACGCAGATCCCCATGCAAGCATCATGCCCCCCTACCCATGCAGATCAGCCCCATGCGTGCATCATGGCCCCCTACCCACACAGATCCCCATCAAGCAGCAGCCCCATGCAAGCATCATGCCCCCTACCACGCAGATCCCCCATTAAGCAGCAGCCCCATGTAAGCATCATGCCCCCTTATCCACGCAGATCCCCATCAAGCAGCAGTCCCATGCAAGCATTATGCTCCCCTAACCACGCAGATCCCTATCAAGCAGCAGCCCCATGCAAGTAACTGCAAAGAACTTGCCCACCTACCCATGCAAATCCCTATCAAGCAGCATCCCCATGTAAGCATCATGCCCCCCACAGACCCCCAGCAAGCAGTCCCATCACATGTAAGCATCATGCCCCCCGCACGCAGTCCCATGTAAGCATGTTTCCCTAGCCACTGCCGCAGACCCCCAGCAAACAAGCAGTCCCATGTAAGCATTATGTTCCCCTACACACTCAGATCCCTGAGAAGCAGTCCCATGTAAGCACCATGTCCCCCGCAGACCCCCACCAACCACTCAGATCCCTGAGAAGCAGTCCCATGTAAGCATCATGTCCCCCGCAGACCCCCAGCAAGCAGTCCCATGTAAGCATTATGTTCCCCTACCCACTCATATCCCTGAGAAACAGTCCCATGTAAGTTATGTTCCCCTAGCCACTCCCACAGACCCCCTGCAAGCAAGCAGTCCCATGTAAGCATTATGTTCCCCTACCCACTCAGACCCCCAGCAAGCAGTCCCATGTAAGTATTGTGTTCCCCTACCCACTGAGATCCCTGAGAAGCAGTCCCATGTAAGCATCATGTCCCCCGCAGACCCCCAGCAAGCAGTCCCATGTAACCATTATGTTCCCCTACCCACTCATATCCCTGAGAAACAGTCCCATGTAAGTTATGTTCCCCTAGCCACTCCCACAGACCCCCTGCAAGCAAGCAGTCCCATGTAAGCATTATGTTCCCCTACCCACTCAGACCCCCAGCAAGCAGTCCCATGTAAGTATTGTGTTCCCCTACCCACTGAGATCCCTGAGAAGCAGTCCCATGTGTGCATCATGGCCCCCGCAAACCCCCAGCAAGCAGTCCCATGTAAGCATTATGTTCCCCCTACCCACGGAGATCCCTGAGCAGTCCCATGTAAGCATTATGTTCCCCTACCCACGGAGATCCCTGAGCAGTCCCATGTAAGCATTATGTTCCCCTACCCACGGAGATCCCTGAGAAGCAGTCCCATGTAAGCACCATGTCCCCCGCAGACCCCCACCAACCACTCAGATCCATGAGAAGCAGTCCCATGTAAGCATAATGTCCCCCGCAGACCCCCAGCAAGCAGTCCCATGTAAGCATTATGTTCCCCTACCCACTCATATCCCTGAGAAACAGTCCCATGTAAGTATTGTGTTCCCCTACCCACTGAGATCCCTGAGAAGCAGTCCCCATGTAAGCACCATGTCCCCCGCAGACCCCCACCAACCACTCAGATCCCTGAGAAGCAGTCCCATGTGTGCATCATGGCCCCCGCAAACCCCCAGCAAGCAGTCCCATGTAACCATTATGTTCCCCCTGACAGTCCCATGTAAGCATTATGTTCCTACCCACGAGATCCCTGACATCCCATGTAAGCATTATGTTCCCCTACCCACGGAGATCCCTGAGCAGTCCCATGTAAGCATTATGTTCCCTACCCACGAGATCCCTGAGCAGTCCCATGTAAGCATTATGTTCCCCTACCCACGAGATCCCTGAGCATCCATGTAAGCATTATGTTCCCCTACCCACGAGATCCCTGAAGCAGTCCCATGTAACATTAGTCCACCCACAGATCCCTGAGCAGTCCCATGTAAGCATATGTCCCCACCAGAACCCGAGCAGTCCCATGTAAGCATATGTTCCCCTACCCACAATCCCTGAGCATCCCATGTAAGATTGTTCCCCTACCCACGAGATCCTGAGCATCCCATGTAAGCATATGTCCCCCCACGAACCCTAGATCCCAGAAGCATATGTTCTCACCCCGAACCCGAGCAGTCCCATGTAACATTATGTTCCCCTACCCACGGAGATCCCTGAGCAGTCCATGTAAGCATTATGTTCCCCTACCCACGAGATCCCTGAGCAGTCCCATGTAACATTATGTTCCCCTACCCACGGAGATCCCTGAGCAGTCCCATGTAAGCATTATGTTCCCCTACCCACGGAGATCCCTGAGCAGTCCCATGTAAGCATTATGTTCCCCTACCCACGAGATCCTGAGCAGTCCCATGTAAGCATTTGTTCCCCTACCCACGGAATCCCTGAGCAGTCCCATGTAAGCATTATTTCCCCTACCCACGGAGATCCCTGAGCAGTCCCATGTAAGCATTATGTTCCCCTACCCACGGAGATCCCTGACAGTCCCATGTAAGCATTATGTTCCCCTACCCACGGAGATCCCTGAGCAGTCCCATGTAAGCAATGTTCCCCCCACCCACAGATCCCTGAGCAGTCCCATGTAAGCATTATGTCCCTCCAACGACCCCAGCAGCAGTCCCATGTAAGCATTATGTTCCCCTACCCACCAATCCCTGAGCAGTCCCATGTAAGATTATGTTCCCCTACCCACGAATCCCTGAAAGCATCCATGTAAGCACCATGTCCCCGCAACCCCCACAACCACTCAGATCCCTGAAGCAGTCCCATGTAGCATCATGTCCCCCCAACCCCCAGCAAGCAGTCCCATGTAACATTATGTTCCCCTACCACGAATCCCTGAGCATCCCATGTAAGCATTATGTTCCCCTACCCACTGAGATCCCTGAGCAGTCCCATGTAAGCATTATGTCCCCTACCCACGAATCCCTGAAGCAGTCCCATGTAAGCATATGTCCCTACCCACGAATCCCGAGCAGTCCCATGTAACATTATGTTCCCCTACCCACGGAGATCCCTGAGCAGTCCATGTAAGCATTATGTTCCCCTACCCACGAGATCCCTGAGCAGTCCCATGTAAGCATTATGTTCCCCTACCCACGGAGATCCCTGAGCAGTCCCATGTAAGCATTATGTTCCCTACAAGCACCCATGTCTCATGCCCCCCACCCCCAGCAGTCCCATGTAACCATTTCCCTACACATCCTGAGCAGTCCATAATTTTCCCCTACCCACGAGTCCCGACATCCATGTAAGCATTAGCCCCCCCACAATCCTGAAACACCATGTGCATATTCCCCCAACCGAGCACCATGTAACTTATGTCCTACACGAATCTGAGCACCATAAGCATTTGTTCCCTACCCACGAGATCCTGACATCCCATGTAACTTATTCCTACCCCGAATCCCTGAGCATCCATGTAAGCATTTGTTCCACCCACGGACCGAGCATCCATGTACATTATGTTCCCTACCCGAGATCCTGAGCTCCCGTAACATTTGTTCTACCCACGAGATCCTACATCCATGAAGCATATTCCCCTACCCAGAGATCCTGACAGTCCCATGTAACTTAGTTCCTACCACAATCCGACATCCTACTTTCCCTACCCACAGATCCCTGACATCCATGTAAGCATATTCCACCACGGAATCCCGGCATCCATGTAAGCATATGTTCCTACCGAATCCTGACAGTCCAGTAACATTTCCCTACCCGAATCCTGACATCCGTAAGCATTAGTCCTACCCACAGATCCCGAGCTCCATGTACTTATTCCCACCCAGACCTGAGCATCCATGTAAGCATTTCCTACCCACGAGATCCTGACATCCCATGTAACATAGTTCCCCACCCACGAATCCTGACGTCCATGTAAGCATTGTTCCCCTACCCACGAATCCTGACACCCATTAGCATTATGTCCCCTACCAGATCTACATCCCATTAACTATGTCCCCCCCCCCCCCCCCCCCCCCCCTAGCATCCATGAAGATATGTCCCTACCCACGGAGATCCCTGAGCAGTCCCATGTAAGCATTATTCCCCTACCCCGATCTGAGCATATGTACATTAGTCCCACCAGAATCCCTGAGCATCCATGTACATAGTCCCTACCCACGGAGATCCCTGAGCAGTCCCATGTAAGCCATTCCCAGCCCCCACCCAGATCCCTGAGAAGCAGTCCATGTAAGCATCATGTCCCCGCAACCCCACAAGCATCCCTGAGCAGTCCCACATCAACCCTAGACGCCAGAGAGTCCCACCAGATCCCTGAAGCATATGTAGCCCTGCCCCGAGACCCCAACATCCCCTGAAGCATATGTGTCTCATCCCCCGCAAACCCCCAGAAGCAGTCCCATGTAACCATTAGTCCCCTACCACGGAGATCCCTGAGCAGTCCATGTAGCATATGTTCCCTACCACTGAGACCCTGAGCAGTCCCATGTAACATTATGTTCCCCTACCCACGGAGATCCCTGAGCAGTCCATGTAAGCATTATGTTCCCCTACCCACGGAGATCCCGAGCAGTCCCATGTAAGCATTATGTTCCCCTACCCACGAGATCCCTGAGCAGTCCCATGTAAGCATTATGTTCCCCTACCACAATCCTGAGTCCCATGAGCATATGTCCCTACCCAGAATCCCTGAGAGTCCCATGTAAGATACCCCTACCAGAGATCCCTGAGCAGTCCATGTAAGTTATGTTCCCCTACCCGGAGATCCCTGAGCAGTCCCATGTAAGCATTATGTTCCCTACCACGGAGATCCCTGAGCAGTCCCATTAAGCATTATGTTCCCCTACCCACGGAGATCCCTGACAGTCCAGTAAGCATTATGTTTCCTACCCACGGAGATCCCTGAGCAGTCCCATGTAAGCATTATGTTCCCCTACCACGAGATCCCTGAGCAGTCCATGTAAGCATAGTTCCCCTACCCACGAGATCCCTGAGAAGCAGTCCCATGTAAGCACCATGTCCCGCAACCCCCACCTAGATCCCTGAGACAGTCCCATGTAAGCATCATGTCCCCCGCAGACCCAGCAAGCGTCCCATGTAAGCATTGTTCCCCTACCCACCAATCCCTGAGCAGTCCCATGTAAGTATGTGTTCCCTACCCACTGAGATCCCTGAGAAGCAGTCCCATGTAACACCATGTCCCCCCGCAGACCCCCACCAACCACTCAGATCCCTGAAAGCAGTCCCATGTGCATCATGGCCCCCGCAAACCCCCGCAAGCAGTCCCATGTAACCATTATGTTCCCCTACCCTACGAGATCCCTGAGCAGTGCCATGTAAGCATATGTTCCCCTACCCACTGAGATCCCTGAGCAGTCCCATGTAAGCATTATGTTCCCCTACCCACGGAGATCCCTGAAAGCAGTCCCATGTAAGCATTATGTTCCCCTACCCCACGAGATCCCTGAGCAGTCCCATGTAACATTATGTTCCCCTACCCACGGAGATCCTGAGCAGTCCCATGTAAGCATTCGTTCCCCTACCACGGAGATCCCTGAGCAGTCCCATGTAAGCATTAAGTTCCCCTACCCACGGAGATCCCTGAGCAGTCCCATGTAAGCATTATGTTCCCTACCCACGGAGATCCCTGAGCAGTCCCATGTAAGCATTATGTTCCCCTACCCACGGAGATCCCTGAGCAGTCCCATGTAAGCATTATGTTCTCTACCCACGGAGATCCCTGAGCAGTCCCATGTAAGCATTATGTTCCCCTACCCACGGAGATCCCTGAGCATCCCATGTAAGCATTATGTTCCCCTACCCACGGAGATCCCTGAGCAGTCCATGTAAGCATTATGTTCCCCTACCCACGAGATCCCTGAGCAGTCCCATGTAAGCATTATGTTCCCACCCACGGAGATCCCTGAGCAGTCCCATGTAAGATTATTTTCCTCTACCCACGAGATCCCTGAGATCCCATGTAAGCATTATGTTCCCCTACCCACGGAGATCCCTGAGCAGTCCCATGTAAGCATTATGTTCCCCTACCCACGAGATCCCTGAGCAGTCCCATGTAAGCATTATGTCCCCTACCCACGGAGATCCCTGAGCAGTCCCATGTAAGCATTATGTTCCCCTACCCACGGAGATCCCTGAGCAGTCCCATGTAAGCATTATGTTCCCCTACCCACGGAGATCCCTGAGCAGTGCCATGTAAACAGACCCCCTGCAAGCAAGCAGTCCCAGTTAAGCATTAAGCTTCCTTACCTACTCAGATCCCTGAAGCAGTTTACACATATAATCAGAAGATTATCCGCCCCAGCCTCACAGAAGCCGCCATAATCCACACACTGCCCGAGGGAAAGGGAGAAGCACGAGGTAAGAGGAGGGCACGCCCCTGAGATGAGGAGGCCCCGCCTCTTCTAATGACGTCACACCTGCAAGCAGCCTGTATTCTCTAGCATCTACCGTCATGTGACTGCTCACATGACTGACTGGTCACATGACTGTGACATCATCGCAGGTCCTGTAGCCTGTGGTTACACCCAGGTGGCGGCGGGGGTGTATGCGGGTTACTGCGGGCAGCGGGGAGGTGGCGTCCGTGTCGGGTGTCTGTGCCGCCGCCAACCGATGCGATTGCCATCCTGGAGGGAGGAGCCATTACTTGTGTCTCCCAATATGGCGGTCAGTGCACTTCCGGCTGTCGCGGAGGATTGTGGGATAACGGTACAACCGGACGGAAGTAGCCACAAGGCGATTATGTAAGTAGATTCTATATTATATTATACACAATATATTATTATATTATATATGTAATTATAATGATATTACATGGGGGGTAAAGACGTGTGTGTCACAGCTCCAGAGTCCATAGCAGAGCCCAGGACACCCCGACATGTCTACTAGGAGAAGAGGACAGAGCGTCCCGGGGCCCAGAGAGGACAGAGCGTCCCGGGGCCCAAAGAGGACAGAGCGTCCCGGGGCCCAAAGAGGACAGAGCGTCCCGGGGCCCAAAGAGGACAGAGCGTCCCGGGGCCCAAAGAGGACAGAGCGTCCCGGGGCCCAAAGAGGACAGAGCGTCCCGGGGCCCAGAGAGAACAGAGCGTCCCGGGGCCCAGAGAGAACAGAGCGTCCCGAGGCCCAGAGAGGACAGAGCGTCCCGGGGCCCAGAGAGAACAGAGCGTCCCGGGGCCCAGAGAGAACAGAGCGTCCCGGGGCCCAGAGAGAACAGAGCGTCCCGAGGCCCAGAGAGGACAGAGCGTCACGGGGCCCAAAGAGGACAGAGCGTCCCGGGCCCAAAGAGGACAGAGCGTCCCGGGGCCCAAAGAGGACAGAGCGTCCCGGGGCCCAAAGAGGACAGAGCGTCCCGGGGCCCAAAGAGGACAGCGCGTCCCGGGGCCCAAAGAGGACAGAGCGTCCCGGGGCCCAAAGAGGACAGAGCGTCCCGGGGCCCAAAGAGGACAGCGCGTCCCGGGGCCCAAAGAGAACAGAGCGTCCCGGGGCCCAAAGAGGACAGAGCGTCCCGAGGCCCAGAGAGGACCGAGCGTCCCGAGGCCCAAAGAGGACAGAGCGTCCCGGGGCCCAAAGAGGACAGCGCGTCCCGGGGCCCAAAGAGGACAGAGCGTCCCGGGGCCCAAAGAGGACAGAGCGTCCCGGGGCCCAGAGAGGACAGAGCGTCCCGGGGCCCAGAGAGGACAGAGCGTCCCGGGGCCCAGAGAGGACAGAGCGTCCCGGGGCCCAGAGAGGACAGAGCGTCCCGGGGCCCAGAGAGGACAGAGCGTCCCGGGGCCCAAAGAGGACAGAACGTCCCGGGGCCCAAAGAGGACAGAGCAACCCGGGCCCAAAGAGGACAGAGCGTCCCGGGGCCCAAAGAGGACAGAGCGTCCCGGGGCCCAGAGAAGACAGAGCGTCCCGGGGCCCAAAGAGGACAGAGCAACCCGGGGCCCAAAGAGGACAGAGCGTCCCGGGGCCCAAAGAGGACAGAGCGTCCCGGGGCCCAGAGAGGACAGAGCGTCCCGAGGCCCAGAGAGGACAGAGCGTCCTGGGGCCCAAAGAGAACAGAGCGTCCCGGGGCCCAAAGAGGACAGAGCGTCCCGGGGCCCAAAGAGGACAGAGCGTCCCGGGGCCCAAAGAGGACAGAGCGTCCCGGGGCCCAGAGAGGACAGAGCATCCCGAGGCCCAGAGAGGATAGAGCGTCCCGGGGCCCAGAGAGGACAGAGCGTCCCGGGGCCCAGAGAGGACAGAGCGTCCCGGGGCCCAGAGAGGACAGAGCGTCCCGGGGCCCAGAGAGGACAGAGCGTCCCGGGGCCCAGAGAGGACAGAGCGTCCCGGGCCCAGAGAGGACAGAGCGTCCTGGGGCCCAGAGAGGACAGAGCGTCCCGGGGCCCAGAGAGGACAGAGCGTCCCGGGGCCACTGTGGGTGACTCACCGGCAATAGGCCTCATTCACATGTCCGTGCCTCCAGCACATAAGCAGTACGTGCCGACACATGGCGGAGGCACAGACATACGGGGACACATATATTGATATTAATATAATAATATAGGGGGTGGTCTGGGGTCTGATATTAATATAGGGGGGTGGTCTGGGGTCTGATATTAATATAGGGGGTCCATCCTGTATATGTTGCTATAGGGGGTTTCAAATTGGCGGTCAATGTCCACCCATCTTATAGGCCCTATACATGTGGGAATAGGGGGGGTCTAACATTGGTCAGTATCCATCCATCCTATAGGGGATCTGTCCTGTACATGTGGCTATGGGGTGGTCTCACATTGGTGGTCAATATCCATCCATTCTATATGGGGTCCATCTTGTACATGTGGCTATAGGGGGTCTAACATTGGTCAATATCCATCCTATAGGGGTCCGTCCTGTACGTGTGGCTATAGGGGCGGGTCTAACATTGTTGGTCATTGTCCATCCATCCTATATGGGGTCCATCTTGTACATGTGGCTATAGGGGGGTCTAACATTGGTCAATATCCATCCTATAGGGGTCCGTCCTGTACGTGTGGCTATAGGGCCGGTCTAACATTGGTGGTCAATATCCATCCATTCTATATGGGGTCCATCTTGTACATGTGGCTATAGGGGGGTCTAACATTGGTGGTCAATATCTTTCCATCCTATAGGGCGTCCGTCCTATACGTGTGGCTATGCGGGGGTCTAACATTGGTGGTCAGTATCCATCCTATAGGAAGTCTGTGCTGTACATGTGGCTATAGGGTGGTCTAACATTTGTGGTCAGTATCCATCCTATATAGAGGTCTGTGCTGTACATGTGGCCATAAGGCTGTTCTAATCTCTGTACAAAATAATCTAGGGACATTAGGGGCTTTTTGGGTTGTTTCACCCGGGACCTATGTTAACTCGGTACCCAGGCTTTACTGTAAAGGGGATGTCACTGGTGGCCCGCCCGGCCCGTAGCCCTGGTGGTCAGCTTAAAATTGGGGAACAAGGGAATAAATGTCTTGTGACGCCACCTGCAGTTGTGGTGATGCTCACCAGCGCCGCTGTCAGACCGCCGGGGACGATGGTATTGCAGCTTGATGGATTAGCTCCCTGCAGGCGGGGCAGGTCCCCGGGACAGTGCAGCTACTGAACTGATCTGCGCGGTAGCAGTTGTGTTATAAAACACTGGAGGCTGCTGTGTCTGTACGGGATGATGGAGTACAAGTCCACAGTTGCACAGTGTTAGCGGGTGGCTGGCCGGGTAGTCTCTGAGGAGGAGAACGTCTCTTTGAGGCTCCCAGAGAGAACCTTCTGCTTTCTTTCACTGTCCCGTTACGTTCCTTGCGCCTCCTTACTTCCTTGCGCTGCCCTGCACAGCTCGCTTGTCTACCAGGCCCGGCGGGTGCTATGAGGTTCTCTTCTTCTCTTCTAAGGGGCTCAGCCCTGTTTGGACAGGGGAGTCGGGGCTATTATATTGGCTCACAACCTACCAGTGTTGGCAGCTCAGGGTTTGGCTCCTGCACCGCAACTCGGAGCCGGTTCTCCACTGTGGACCAGGATTCCCCCGGACTGTAGAGGGTCTGGCACTGGGTCTCCTCCCTCCGTCTGGGTCGCCGTCTCTTCCAGGCGCCCTTCCTGGGAGTCCCCTTTAGGGCTTCCTCCCTGCTTCGCTCCTCAGGCTAGACTAGATCTGCCTCTTAGCTTCCCGCTTCTCCCTACACTAACTCTCCTCCCACCGGGACCGGTTACCCTCGTAACGGGTGGCCTATTGGTCCCCTAGTCTAGGTGTAGGGATGCCGGGATGGGAGCCTCAGGTTGACGTTACACTCCCCAATGACAGGAACACTGCACACTCTGTTGTGGGTGCAGTACCCCTACTGTGGCGCACTGACCAGTGGGGCGCCACAGGGTTTATTCAATGTTTCCAGTTCCACAACAATTACAATATCTCTGCCTGCTGTTTACTCCAGACCTGTGCCCTTGTCACAGCTGAGAGTTTGCTACAGTTGAGTCCAGTCTACACCATCCTCTATGAGCTCAGATTTCAGATTTGAGCCATTTCACCTGCGCTGATACATTGTAGCAAACAATCTGCGGCTCATAGCTTTGACAAACTGGACGCTGTTGTAACAAACTCTCAGCTCTGAGAATTCTGAGGTCGGGAGGGGGGTTTCCATTCACTGACAGCAAGCAGATGTTACAATGATGGTGAGTTCAGTGTGATAGAAAGTCCCAGATCTTCTCTTTATACAAAGATTCGGCTTTATTTGTAGAAATCGTGACGCCCCTCGAGCTGCTTGTATCGGTGTCACAGCCTTATAATAGTATAATCATTATTTCTATAGCACCAACATATACCGCAGCACTTTCCATTCACAGAGTACACAGGGGGCGCCTGCTATAAATGATGGGTGCAGTAAATTCAGCTGATGTCCCATGTTACACAGGACGGCCCACCACAGGGGAACTTACAGGGGGGAAAAGTAACAATTTGCCCCAAATCGGGATCTACTATGGATTGAAATGGTCGCTGTCATTTCACTAACGTAACCTAGATCAATAGTATAAGCAAATATAAGAAACTTTGTAACACATCCTATAGGAGAAATCTGCTTCTTTCTCCACTTTTGAGCCTTTTCTTGTCTTTTCCCTGAATTCCCATGAAAATAAATGGCATAAATCTGTCTTGGTCCAACTGGATGGACTGTGGTCTTACTGAGGGATCAGTTTACAGCTGCACATTGAAGTTTGTGGGGGGAGAGAGGCAGACACACATACAAAAATGATATGTTTAATGTCACGCTGGTGCTGGATTCACAGCTGCACTGCTCAGTACTGTTCTGTATTGTAATCTATGCTGCCATGTCCATTTTTCTTTTTAACGTATCCCAGAGCAGAGTTCACAGCTTGAATGCTTAGTACTGCTGCGTATGATCCTCCATGCTCCTACTGTTTAGTAAGTGGATTATGTCACCCTACAGATAAATTCACACTCGTACTGCTGTACAATGTCCCCTTGTTTTGCTATATTTTTTTAGTAAGCCTTTATCTTACCTCAGCGCTGGATTCACAGCTACAATGCCCAGCAGAGGGTTTTTTTTTTATTATTTGTAAGCAATGTTTATTACTGCAAAAATTAGTATATTGCTGCCAAACCACATACTATACTCTAGCTAGAATGTCCTCTAACACACTATAGCATGTTTTTTTGAGGGTCTGTGACACGCTGTAACGTCCGTGGTTTGATAGTCCGAGACACACTATAATGTTCGTAGTTTGACGGTCCATGGCACATTATAATGTGTTGGTTTGAGGGTCTGTGACACACTATACAAATATACAAATGTTATACTGCTATTATAATACTGCACCCCAATATCTCCTGGGGATCACCACCTTCTGTACTAAATATACAGTCACGATATAGGAGACTTGGATACACAGCTCAGACACACGGCTCAGACACACGGCGCAGACACACGGCTCAGACACACGGCTCAGACACACGGCGCAGACACATGGCTCAGACACACGGCGCCAGACACACGGCTCAGACACACGGCTCAGACACACGGCTCAGACACACGGCTCAGACACACGGCTCAGACACACGGCGCAGACACACGGCGCAGACACACGGCTCAGACACACGGCTCAGACACATGGCGCAGACACACAGCTCAGACACACGGCTCAGACACACGGCTCAGACACACGGCGCAGACACACGGCGCAGACATACGGCTCAGACACACAGCTCAGACACACGGCTCAGACACACGGCGCAGACACACGGCGCAGACACACGGCGCAGACACACGGCTCAGACACACGGCTCAGACACACGGCTCAGACACACGGCGCAGACACATGGCGCAGACACACAGCGCAGACACACGGCGCAGACACATGGCGCAGACACATGGCTGGTTAATGTTAATGAACTTCTTTATTAATTTCATACAAGATCTCCCATTGTAGTGATGAGCGAACGTTATCCAAACAAGTTTGCCAATTTCACATTCGGCACGTCTATGGTTATAGTCAGACTGCACCCCCACACACGCACCCCCCCCCCCCCCCCACACACACACACTCACACACGCATCCCCCCCCACACACACACACTTGGTGCCGCGGTTAAATTAGTGTAAAAATAAATAATTAAAAAAAAATAAATGAATTGGGGATCCCCTGCAATTTTGATACCAATAAAGATAAAGTGCTTGATTTAGGGGATGCACAGGGCGACTCACTTGCGGAGACAGGAAGTACGAGGAGGCAGCGTCTTCACACGTGACAACCAGAATGGTTTATTCTCCTTCATAAGCCATTCCACAGCAAACTAACAGTGAAACACACAGACCCGCCCAGTGCTAACACCAGGCTCCACTATATGGGCCTGTCACCTGGCCCCTTGGGGAGGTATGTGGGTCCTGGACCCGCCCGTCTCTCCAGGACCCATAAGCCGGCCCCTTTTGGACTAAGAAAACTCCCAGTGCTGACATGCACTAAGGAATATACGCCGGCTTATGTCACAGACAACTCTGTGACACATACCTCCCATCAATTATGCCATCCCTCGCCCCCTTACAGGTGCTATACCCAACGTTTAACTGCCCCACCCAACGTTTAAACCGCCCCACCCATCGTTTAAAACCGCCCCACCCAACGTTTAACTGCCCCACCCAACGTTTAACCGCCCCACCCATCGTTTAAACCGCCCCACCCAACGTTTAACCGCCCCACCCAACGTTTAAACCGCCCCACCCAACGTTTAACCTCCCGCTTCACCCAACGTTTAACCGCCCCACCCAGCGTTTAACCGCCCCACCCAACGTTTAACCGCCCCACCCAACGTTTAACCGCCCCACCCAACGTTTAACTGCCCCACCCAACGTTTAAACCGCCCCACCCATCGTTTAACCGCCCCACCCAACGTTTAACCGCCCCACCCAACGTTTAAACCGCCCCACCCAACGTTTAACCTCCCGCTTCACCCAACGTTTAACCGCCCCACCCAGCGTTTAACCGCCCCACCCAACGTTTAAACCGCCCCACCCAACGTTTAACCGCCCCACCCAACGTTTAACCTCCCGCTTCACCCAATGTTTAACCTCCCTCCCCACCCAACATTTAACCGTCCCCACCCAACGTTTAAACCGCCCCACCCAACGTTTAACCGCCCCACCCAACGTTTAAACCGCCCCACCCAACGTTTAACCGCCCCACCCAACGTTTAAACCGCCCCACCCAACGTTTAAACCGCCCCACCCAACGTTTAACCTCCCGCCTCACCCAACGTTTAAACCTCCCACCCCACCCAACGTTTAACCGCCCCACCCAACGTTTAACCGCCCCACCCAACGTTTAACCGCCCCACCCAACGTTTAAACCGCCCCACCCAACGTTTAACCTCCCCTTCACCCAACGTTTAACCTCCCCCCCACCCAACGTTTAACCGCCCCACCCAACATTTAACCGCCCCACCCAACGTTTAACCTCCCTCTTCACCCAACGTTTAACCTCCCGCTTCACCCAACGTTTAACCTCCCTCTTCACCCAACGTTTAACCTCCCGCTTCACCCAACGTTTAACCTCCCGCCTCACCCAACGTTTAACCTCCCGCTTCAACCCAACGTTTAACCTCCCGCCCCACCCAACGTTTAACCGCCCCACCCAACGTTTAACCTCCCCACCCAACGTTTAACCGCCCCACCCAACGTTTAACCGCCCCACCCAACATTTAACCGCCCCACCCAACGTTTAACCTCCCCTTCACCCAACGTTTAACCTCCCGCCCCACCCAACGTTTAAACCGCCCCACCCAACGTTTAACCACCCCACCCAACGTTTAACCTCCCGCTT